>CAUJNA010000291.1:765430-792930 GCA_963377175.1 Effrenium voratum
GTAGCAGAGTGAGGGCAGCAAGCACACCCAAGCCACAGGCAAGCCGCTTTTTCCATGACCGTCCATCAGCGCACCGCTCAAGGACATACTTTTCCATGACGTCAGCAAGGGGGAATGCGCTCAACGAAAGAGTTACAGTCGTTGTCTTTGTGACCCGACCCGCAAGTGGCAGGATAGAAGCCATCTGCGCACTTACCAGATTGTGGTCCCCAGAGTGCAGGACTGACGAGCCTGACGCGCATGACACCGCTGACAGTTTGTTGTTAGTCTTCAGAACAGAAGCTGAACAGCCCAACGTGGCTGCCCTGACTGACGCAGCTGGCTTTCTGTTCACCTTCACGAAAAGAGGTGGATCCATGGCATGCGTGGCATCGGCATCCTCCGCACCCTCCGCACCCTCCGCGCCCTCCGCGCCCTCCGCATCCTCCTTATTTTTGCCAACCGCGTCGGCCTTTTCCTGGCGGTCAAACCAGGCAGGGCATGACATGCTGCGCTGGCACAGACTGTCCTGCTCTGCCGTGCTTCGGTCTACTTGCCTCACGGTAATGGCAAAGTCAGCCACATCCAGAACCATCCCAGCTTGCTCTGAAGGCTCTGAATCATCTGCTTCCGGAATGTCACTATGCAAGTCCGGCAGACAGTTCGGAACATCTAACGGCACTTTCTCCCGCTCCAGCAAAGCCGGGGGTTTCATGCTGGGTGACTCCGGGGAGTCATGCAGCTCCAAGGCACAGCGGCCCACGAGGTGCCCCAAATGGGGGTCCATAAGCCGCGGCAACCTGTCACTGGGTTATGCCTTTGGCATAGCACCTGCGCCCCGCTTGATACAGGGAGCGCTGCGGATGGATGCTGCGGATGTTGCTTGGGTCCTGGGGGTGTGATCGACTCCACTAGATTTGCACAATTTACTCATCGTGCTCATGACTCTCCAAACGGTTCTTGACACAACTGCTCATGTTTCACATTAAACCAGCAAGTGTCACTCAAACTATCCCCGTGCCCAGTCATTCTGGGCTACGCAAGAGGGGCAGCCCTGTCTGACTAGTGAAAACGAATGCAACAAGTGTCTAACCTCCGGAGAGAAAGGACCACAAGAAGGCGGATATCGCCATGCAAAGACCACAACAGGAAGCCAGGTTTAAGAGCTTCCCAAGACACGTCCCTGTAAAAACAGAGGGCCAATTTCCTGCGCTCGTCAACTTTGTGCTGGATTTTCAGTCTGGCCCCCAATGCTACACACGTCCGGCCGTATTGGAAGCCCAAGACCATCAAGTTTGCTACGCTGCAGTGCTGCACCCAGGAAGACCGGACCTTCACAGACCAGCCACTGAAAACAAACATCCTCCATTCAAGCATCGACCAAGGGCCAATCAATCTGAAGTTCCCAACTTGTCAGGAGAAATGGGTCAAAAGTCCATGGCCCTACATGGGAACAAAAAGGACCGCCGACATGGATTGTAGACTACTGGATTCCGACGGAACCTCACATTCAATCCATTGGAAAGTGCAAGCAACTTGTCCACTTGGCCCTCGCCGGTGCCTCGACCCACGTGCGGACGAAGCCCGCAAAGTCGTCCAAGACACTGTTGCAGCTCTCCAAACCTTGATTTGCTGAGTGAGAAAAGTGCTCTTTGCAAGCCTTCACCATTAGTCACACTTAAGCCATGCCTTACCTCCGAGAAGGGCAAAGCGTGCCTCAGGTACAGGGTGCCCTTGTGACTAACCCAAACATAAATCCTAGGGTTTTCGCTTCTTCGTAGGGAATGTGGGTTCCTTGGCCCAGCCAGGGTTACAGAGTCTGGGTTGATTAAAATGTCAAAGCAACTCAAGCAAACCAAGTGCCAAAATTCCAGGACGACCTCACAACTACAACTTACGCACAATAATCAGCATTCCTGCAGCACTCACTTGCACAGCGACACGGAAGCCGCTCTTCAAGTTCTCCCCGAAAAAAAGAGGCTCCGCCTTGGCCCGAAAAAAAGGGAGAAACAGAAGCCAGCCAAGGTATCCCAACAAAACCACATGAACATCCACATTCATGAGCAACAGTGACGTTGTAATTATATAGCATCGTCTTCTGTTGAAAAGGGGGGCGACAACGTGTTCGCTCACCAATTGTTCGGCAGACAAATTGGGTTGCCAGGAGCTGAAGGGCTTCCTTTTTATAAATGAAAGGGATAGCATTCCCGTACCCTGCCGCGACAACCGTCAGACAGTCCAAAAAAATGACACTGGCGACGCTTCCGGTTTCGCTTCTTGCTTGCTCTCCAGAGAAGCCCCATGCTTTAGCCTGCCTCCGTTCCAACTAGATGAAGCTTAAATCAATCGGGGAAGTGTTTTCAGGGTTGGGGCTGTATTGAAGGACACCACCCCATTTAACACCAAGCCAACTGCCTGAACAAGGTATCTTACGGGTCTGCGAATGCCATTCACGTAACTGCCCAAAAACACCTGATCCTGATGATGTGGGAAAATCGCGACTCCCTTGTGGGGTTGTCATGGCTCTACTGGTATCTGTGGGAGCAGCGGTACCAGGAATAGAACGAGCAGGAGCAGCAGCAGTGGCGGCCGCGGGGGCAGTATAGATCGAGTGTCATTCCAGGACAATGACCAACCACAAAGAATCAACAAGAGGCCCCCAACAGATTGAAACAGCAGTTTTGGACAAATGGAAGAACGGCGAACAAATAACGGGTCTGGCCAGGACGCACATGGGAAATAGATCGAAAGGGCTTCAGGAGACTCAATGCTCATGTAACTTGGTCAACAGAGCTATCACATTGGCGCATGAATTTAGCAACCGCATCCAGACCTCGGAATGAGTGACCAGGGGTGCTGCATAAGATGAGGTTTGGAGGCGCAAGAAGCTCCCACTGCATCCGGCAACATATCTAGCAATCCGTCGGGCACATTACATGAAAGGACAGCGCATGTATTAGCTCGCTTCTCTGATGCAATTGATTATTTCGGGTGTGTTGCTGCTGGCGCTCGGCAGCATTCCGTGTAAACGGATTTTGGGGGGTGGCTTGCAACATGGCGTCCAGGCTTCGGTTCATTGTGGCCTAGGGGAACCTCTCGTTCTACAACGCACAAAGGAGAGAAGAGGGAGGAAAGGGACCTAAGCCAAGCCATCCAACCCCATCTACGTACACTGTGGGCGGTGTACCCCCAGCTTCCAGTGCCTTGTGGCGGCAAAAACATAGTGAACACATGTTGCTTGTGATGGCGGAGCACACATGCACCGGCAAGGCCCTAGATTTTGCCAAGCTAAACGGCTCCAGAGTTTAGGTCAGGGCAACCGGCTTGTGATTTGATTTGTTCAAGCTGGAATCCTGTTTGCAGCCTTCCCCAAGACTCAAGACGGCTCCTAGGTTTGATACAGAGCATAATCTGTCCGCCGCGCAGTGAAGCAGCCTTTGAATCAAAAGAATCCTATGTCAGGCGTGCAGTTGAAAATGCCCAAACAGTATGCAGCAAAGGCCGGATGAAAAGAACGGGGGCATTTAATAAAACAAGGACCCTGAAATAAGGCCTGCGTAGAATCATGAAACATCAGAATCCTGAACGAGGTGAATCCGTGAACATTAGCGGCTAGCAGCTAGCCCTCGAACAAGCGACTTGACACTGAGCTATCCCTGACTTAGCGCCTAACCTTTCAACGAGCCACTGAAAATTGAGAGTTACCTAGTCAAGAGATATATTACTAAGAAGCAGCCAAGTATGAGGAATCAAATCCATCACCTATGTGTGAGTGTCATTGCCTTGGGGGGCGTGCAATGTTGTAGGGCACTGACAAATACTTTGATATCACCATAATTTGTCTCTTCACAACTCAATCAGTACAAGCCCCATGATCCGCCTACCACAAATCAGTAGTGGTCGATAACCTTTCTCAGCCAAGTGGTGCTCAAAGCCTGCCGTCCCCAGCCATGACGCTTGCTTCTTCACATCCGAGTAGAATGGCGCATTATTCAGGGTTTCAGGCTTTCCCTGCAAGTTCAGCTGATGTCAGACTTTGGATTGAACATTGCAGCGTCGCATGTGTTGCGCACAATTTGAAAAGCCTTGACTGACCCAAGTAAGAACACCTTCAACTGCTCTTACTTTAGTTTACCATTGTGGTGGGTTCCGCCTAAACACACAAACGCTCCGGATCGAGTCGGATTCAAGTCATAAGCGGGTCACCTGAACCGAACCCAGGTAATTACATGGCTACTCTGTGCCAATGCTCTTGCTGAGAAAATGCGTTGCTCCCGTCTCTTCATTAGCCCGTCCGCAACACCACCTCTAAGGCGCTTGAACCTTGCATACCTACCAATTGTGGGCCCCGCTCCTGCTGCTGCACATGAGTTGGTCCCAGGCGAAGACTACAGTACCACAGTTCCCTATGCAATCGCTGAATGCCTCTCGCAATGAGCCAAAGACAGCCAAGGCGTTCAAGCTTTGGCATTTAAGGTGTGGCGTCCAAGATGTTGGTGTCAGGCTTCTGCAAAGTATAAGATTTGCCTTGGCGCGCCAACAATGAAGGAAACCGGACAAGTGCCCACATCTGGCCCAGTGCTTCATCTCGGTCTCAGAGTTCACAAGTTTCCTCGCATCCCGCAAGTTGTCAGTAAGCAGGCACGCACGCACGCATGTCCGTATGCACGTGCATGTAGGAGTCTATATGTCTAGGAGAGCCTAGGTATCTAGGTATGTGTACATCACAAAGAATGTACGTGTGCATGCGCGAATGCAGTCTGTCTGTCTGGCTGTGTCTGTCTGTGTCTGCCTGTGCGTGTCTGTCTGCGTCTGTCTGTCTGTTTGTCCGTCTGTCTGTCTGTTTGTCATTGTCTGTTTGTCATTGTCTGTTTGTCATTGTCTGTCAGCCTGGCTGTCTGTTTGTGCCTGCCTGCCTGCCTGCCTCTGTTTGTCTGTCTGTCCGTCTGTCTGTCTCTCTCTCTGTCTCTGCCGCTGTCTCTGTCTCTCTCTCTCTCTCTCTCTCTCTCTGTCTGTCACTGCCGCTGTCTCTGTCTCTGTCTCGGTCTTTGTCGCGGTCTCTGTCTGTCTGTATGTTTGTCTGCCTGCATATGTGCCCGTCATGCACGTACTGCATGCATGTGTAGTCCGAGCTGCTCGGTGGGAGGATGACTAGCACTTAGACTCAAACGGACAAACACAACTGTTCAGGGTGAGATTCAACTGAGCTGTGTTCTTGCTCTATGTTTTCATGCTTCAAACTATGACATACTGAACATTCCCCGAACCTTCCACGAAGCTTCTGCCGAGTGAACCATTGCTTCCGCCGGCAATTTGTCTCTTTCACGACTGTTTCCGCGAGCTTCCGCGGGCATGTTGGCTACTTGATGTATTCTTGTTCGCGGACACAGTTTTGTTGATGTTTCACTGGACTTGCTCGTATGCCGGTTCACATATCAGGCAGGGTAAATCTCTGCAGTCGTTGGTAGAACGACGGAATTATGTCAGTTTCCATCAACTGGTTGGACAAACACGTCCCAAACACTACAAATACAGGCTAACGAAGGACCTGCCGTGTCCCGTGACTAAATGCAGACCAACACTAAGCACACCAAAGGTTGCATGGTCGGGTTTGCACAACCGAGCCTTACTGTCCCTTTTGAGTCCTCGAAACTCGAAAACACGGGACACGCTCTCGAAGTCTCCCTTTTTGCCAGAAACCCCAGTGCAAAACAAAGGTCTGCAAAAGCAACGCAGAAAGGCTGTTTGGATTCCTTCAGCCTGATGTCCTTCCATCAAGCACGCTCTTGGCACCATGTTTCTCTTCCGCATGTCTATGTGAGTTGCCGCCTCCGCGTCTGCACGGAGGGAAGCAAAACTAGTTGCATGCAAAGAAACCTTTGGACTGGCGCTATTGCAGGCAGCATGTAGCTTGTGTTCTACCCACTGTCCCGGTCACGGGGTTCCTCAAAATGAAAGTCCCTTGGCTGTTGACAAATAAGGGGCAACCGCGCGACCGGCTTTCACGCACTGGCAGGGGCACGTACATGTTGTAATCCAAACAGCGGGCGCCAGCCTCCACAAAATACTTGGGATCACAGGGAAACCAAATGGGAAACCCGACTCCATTGGGATTCGGTCCACCAACCAGTTCTTTAGGTGCCACTAACTCGGAAAGTGTTGCATCTGCATTCGCCCAATCCAAGCCAGCGCCCATCACGTAAGCTTGGCATTCACAACTGCCTGCCGTGGCACGTGGAAGAGGGGGGCGCATGGAGCATGAGTGGAGAAGCACTGAGCTTCTCAGTCCCGGTAGAGCTTGCAATCTAAGTTGTCTTGGTGGTGGACTGATGACTTTGCAGATGTCGCAAACAGTAGTGCAAGATGGAAGCCAATCTTGCCACATGCTTGCACCTGGGTGAAAGTGGATAGTTAGCACAATTCCCTCAATGTCCGCAAGTAGGGATGACTAAACCATGGAGAATTTGTGCCATCGATTTTCACCGAACTGCAAGCAAGTGTTGCGAACAGAGGTAATCGCTCTCTGTCTCTCCGTGTGCTCCAACGGCCAATGGGAAGATGGCTTGTCCTTCACTACATGCCGGTAAATCCAGCGGCGGGTCACAAAAGATAACCGGTCGCATGTTCGCCGCAACATCTTTACCTGGCCATTTGCGCGGCAAGGCGTAACTACATGCAGTCTGCCCACTTTGGTAGTATCAGCACTTCGATATAATCCATTTCGGGGATGAATGCAACCAAGTAGCTTCTAATGGGTGCCGGGTACTGTGAGAGGCCACTCAACTCTCCACGCATACCCACATGCCCATACTCACCTGCTTGCACTCAAGAACACAAAAACACAAACCAAAATACCATGTCTCCGAACCCATATCAAAGCCCAACCAAACAACAAACACGCAAATAAGATCAACCTGCCTGAACCACCTCGTTGAACACATTCTTCCGAAACAAAGACGACTTCAACCAGTCCCCCCCCGTGTTGGCACTGCGTCGCCCATTCCAACCGTTACAAGAATGAAAACAGAAACGGATGCCCAAGTTCAGAACTGTGAGCTCCTTTTCCCCTTTGTGGAATCTCTCTCTAAAACAAGGCTTGGGGGTGAGTTGTTTTTTCAGGGAGGGTTCAAATTGAGGGGTTCAAATTCGTCGGGTATGCCACCCTTTTGCTTGACTCGCGAGTTTCCTGACAATCCAGGTAGGTAATATGGCCATGGGTCAAAACCCTGTACCCCCAGTGAACATCCCAATCCCCACGAAAATAGGTTCTAAAATGGGTGGTGCACCTATCCCAAAATGGTACCATTGGCTTTGAACCATGGCCAAATGTGGATGTATATACCAACAGATGCTCACTGGGGGCTAATCGGGCTTTTGACCCATGGCCATTTACCCTGAACCGTTCCCTCGGTTTCTCCTCGCCTGCGCGAGCACCTCGAAGTGCTCCAGCGCTCCACCCCCGAAGGCCGCGGCGAGCTCCGCCTTGGCCTTCCGCAGCGCCTCCAGCAGCGCCTCCGCGCGGTCAGCGACCCATGGGCCAAGTCCGATGGATTCTTGGCATGTGCCTCAGTTCTAGTCATTTAGTGCTGGTTTCAAGGGAAACAGCACCAATATGTACATGAGATGGTTTCCAGCCCCAAACCAGGGGTTTAATAGGATGTCCAACTACTGATGGAAGGAGAATCCCCATTTCAAAGGATGTGAGTTCTGAAGGCACCGTTTTTTCAGGTTGGTTTGAAGGGGAAGTAAAGGGCAAGCCACCATTTTGGGGTCCGCCTCCAATACCCACATGTTTCACTGCAATTTACTTGGTTTATTTGAAGGAATGCGGCCTTTGGATTCCTCAACTTTGGGCAGAGTCATTTTGAGGAACTTTGCGGCCTGAACAGTAGGTAGAACAGTAGGTAGAACACAACCTGCAACCTACATGCCGGCAATGGCACTATCCCAAAGGTTTTTGTGCAAGCAACTAGTTGTTGCTCCCATCAGTAAAGCGAATGGACGCCAGCACTTGAAAGAGAAAAACAGCTGTCAAGAACAAGCTTGAAGGAAACCGGAACCTCGAAGGGGCTGATTTTAAACTACACCTAGCCTTGGATGTTGCGGTCACAGCAGGTGTTTGTTTCCCATCTCCATTTGGTGTGTGTGCTTGTGTTTAAATAATGAATCAGCTGGGATATGGATGTTGGGGAATCCACCGCACATCAATGGTCCCTCCGGATTGCGAGGATGTCCACAAAGCAGGCGCCCCAAAAGGTGTTGCGATGCTCCTTTGGTACCCCTGGCAAGCCAGGTCCAATGACAACCACGGTCACTGGCAGGTTCAACACTATCAAGCAGAACCCTGCATTGAATTCACTGCATGCGTTTTCGGGCAGTGCTCAGTTGCGGAGTCCGCGGAGTGTTCAAAGGCCGCTTGAAATATGCGTCTGGAAGCTTCACTGCTTAGTTAGACATGTGTGATTTCCAAGTCAGCAATGGATTGGCTGTATGTTGATACTTCTCCGGGACGAACCAATACAGGTCACGCAACACCCAAGGGAAGATCAACGCACCTGATGCACATGGGAATGTCTCAAATTACAGTCCCCTCTTGTCGTGTTCAATACGAACCTCTTGCCCTTGAGAACACTTGGAGCTGCCCCGGGCAAGTGTCTTGCCTGGAGTGGAAGCGCGTCCACGTGAGCCATGGTCAAGCTTACTTTTTGCCAAGAGCAGATGGGAAAATTGGTGAGGTGACCTGGTTTGCGGGGAATTGCTCGAGTTTTCTCATGTCCCTCCCAAATGAACCATAGACTATTGAACAGATTGATCATTGGGCAAATGGGGAGCCACAGCACTCTGAAATATTCATGGTTTGATCTTGAAGGCAGTGCGGGGAAGCAAGCAAAAAAACCTAGAAAGAGATGCCTGAGCAAAGAATCTTGAAAGGATAAGTATAACCAATAAATTAATCCTCAAACAAGCCCTCGAAAACATGCAGACTCTTTCTGGGTGGGCCAGGGATTATTACCGCAAGAAATACACTCAGATTGACACGATGATGTGTTTTGGGAGGTCAACCAAGAGCATGGGTGGGCTGCCAAGGGCCTGGCTTGGAAGTCTCCATGAGTCGGGCATGCCAAAGATTGCTGGTTTCCCTTGGGGGGTCCTTTGAACCGTCCCGGAAAGGGTACCCTGAAAAACTAAGCGCCGAGTAGTTAAACTAATGACAACCCCGGGTTGAACACACATCGGGGTTCAGAAGACTCCGGACGTCCCAGTCCGCCTGCGGCTCGGCGAGAGCCACCATCCGCGCCAGCTGCGCGGGGATATCCCAGGGCGCGGACATGGTGCAGCGCTCCACGAAGAGGAAGGGGACCCGGAGATCCTGGCTCCGAATGGTTGTGGTCTTTGTGTTGAAAAGGGTACCCTTTTCGGGTTGATGGGAATCCAAAGCGAACCGCCATTTTTAGAGGTCCCCTTATTTTGACACATGCGCATCAGGGCATCAGGCCCAGAACCATCAGGCCCACGGGCCGTCAGAGCGTGTCCAAAGCTATCACCATTACTTACTTCGAATGCCCTTCAGCTCACTAACGTGCAGCTTGCCAGAAGGTCCCTCAAAAGAGAAGTTTTCCGGAAGGTGGAAGGGTGCACTTGAAATATCTGATGGTTTGCCGAGACGAATTTCCGGGCGACAACAAGATGCTTGCCCAGTCTCCTTGGATTCAACGGCATTGGCGGTGGCCGCTTGCAACAGCTCAGCCACCAGCTCTTTGGCTGCAGCTGAGGGCTGCATGGGTGCCTGCATTCAGGCAACTGTCCTCATGAAGTTCTTCCAGAAACCCTCATATTGTTCACTTTCAGGCACCGAAGGACCGTCCTGCAACCCCATCACGATCCCTGCTAACCACCCCACATGGGGGTGTGGTGTTTAACCGAAATTATTGGCCCCCATATTTTGTCACATGCCCGCAACTACCCTACAACCACCCTGCACCCCCACAATCCAACTCACCCCCCTAAGCCTAAAGATCTTGATAAGACCATGGTCAACCTTTGCCCCAGCAACCCCACCCCCCGAATAGCCAGGTGTGTATAGTTGGAAGTTGCTTGAAGTTGGGCTAACAAAAGCTAGCCCATCCTACTGATGCGGGTGTCGCCCAAAGCGACCCGGATTCCCGCTAAAGGGGACAATCAGCCAGGGCTTCTAATAAATGCCCTCCTCCAGGGTTTTGATGGCTCAGGGTTCGCCTTCTCAGGGAACCAAAAGGAAACCAGCCAACCAACCAAAAACTGGCTAGTGCATGGAAACCACGATTTGCTCCGTTGCTCTGTGTTATTGAAAAAATATACCAACCAATGGCCGTCCCTTGAAATCAAACACAGACAAACACAACTATTGATAAATGTCTTCAATTGAAAGGAAGTTAAATCGAGCTTAACCATTTGTTGTCTTCCGTTGAAGGACGCCAAAAGGAACACAATCATTTGTTGTCGCCCTCTGTAGGGAAACCAAAGTAACCCAACTAGTTGTTTTCCTTTGAAACGAAACCCAAAAGAAACCAACCATTTGTAGTATTCCTCTGGAAGGAATAAGAAACAACCATGGGTTGTCTTCCTTTGAAAGAAAACCAAAAAGAACCCAACCATGCGATGTCTTCCTTTGAAAGGAAACCAACACAAAACATGTGTTGTATTCCTTTGAAAGAAACCAACAAAAACCAACCAGTTGTTGTCTTCCTTTGAAAGGAAATCAAAGAGAACCCAACCATGTGTTGTCTTCCTTTGAAAGGAAACCAAAAAGAAACCAACCAGTTGTTGTCTTCATTGAAAAGGCAACCACAAATTATTTGAAAGGAACCAAAAGGACACCACTCGGCTAAGTCGGCATCGTCCAGTCCCCGCCTTAGATCCAAGGCGTGCCTGCAGCTGCCGCAGCTCCAAGTCCAGCTGCCGCAGCAGGCGGTCGCTCTGCAGCCGCGACTGGACCTCTCCGGTTTTCGAGGGCACCAAAGGGATAGCTAGGGCAACCAAAAGGTAAACCAAAAACCCTTTGAGAGCCCCCCCTCCGAAACTCAAGGTATACAGAAGCACATGTAGGTTGTAATCAAGGGACCTGTTTAAGGGGTAAGACATGGGTGCAAAGATTCGGCACCGAACAATCATGTAGCATCCAAAAGGGCCACCAACCGGCTTGAGGCTTAGGGCTCGCTCCGGTTTCAAGGGCAATGTTCTTCTCTCTTTCTCTCTCTCTCTCTCTCTCTCTCTCTCTCTTTTCCGTGCATTGGCCTCAGCAAGGTCCAAACTATTTGTTTGTCACCGAAATGGTCCAACACCAAACAGTTTGAAGTCCATGAACTCAGGGAGCGAGCTCCTTTGTCTTTCTCTCTCAGTCTCTCTCTACCTCTCTCTGGCATTCGCGGTCTGCCTCGCCTCATGCAAGAAAGACTCAGGCTCAAGGTGGAGGGTGCACGGCACACACTCGCCATGAGAAGTTCTCAAACAGAAAGGCACGCTGCGGGCTCATTTCCGCTTGCTGAATTCAAGGAAACTGCGGGAATCCTGCCAGTCATTAAGGGTAAACATTTGTGGCATAGATCATATTGTCTCTTCTGCCGGTGCGAAAAGGGCATGAAAAGGGCATGAAAAGGGCATGAAAGTGCGAAAAGGGAATCGTGCCATCTACTTTCACCCAACTGCAAGGAGACTGAAAGCAGCTCAGTTTGACACATCAACCAGCTGATATGCAGCCGAGACACCGAGCGGCTATGCGCCTGAGATGTTTCATGCGGACCCTGGTGTACCATTTTCTCCGTCTCTAGGAAAGCAGTCCATCCAGCTATGCGTAGTGAGCCTTTTATTCAGTCCATGTCGCAACAAAGCGCACAGGTTTGAAGTCAGTTCTTCACACTTTTCAACATGCTGCGGCGTACATCGACAGGTGGCTGTCTTCCCCCCAAGCGTCATGTGGGTATTGGGAGGCTACTGAGGTTGAAAGGGCTTTCAAAACCTTAATTGCCAATTACATTCTTTGCAACGCCACCTTGCAAATTCGCCTCGGCCCCAAAGGGGCCAAGGGCGCTCAGATCTCTTCTCCAAATCTCCAAAGAGAATCTTCGCTTTTCCCCTCCCCCAACCCCCTCCCGATTTTTGAAACAGGCCTAGCCCAAGCACGGCCCCAAGTCATCCAGCAAGCCCAGCCCAGCCTGCCCAGCCCAGGCCCCGGCGCATCTCAGGGCATGCAGCCACTAGTCTGCGACTGGCCTCAGGCCCAGCCCAGCCAGCAACTTGCCACCCAGCCTCAGGCCCAAGTGGCAGCCTCGTGGCTGGCCTCAGGTCTGAGACTGGCCTCAGGCCAACGACCAGTCTCACGTGTCTGAGACTGGTCTCAAGCTATGCCAGCTACTAAGCAGCCCAGGCTGACCAGGCCCCTTCAGCACAGTCTGAGACTGGTCTCAAGGTATGCCAGCCTGAGACTAGCCTCAGGCCAGTCCCTCGGCCCGCCTGCGTGTCTTACGTGTCTGCGACTGGCCTCAGGCCCAGCCCAGCCAGCACCCAGCCTCAGCCCATCCAGCGACCCGCCCAAGCACAGCTCAGCCCAGCCCGCCCAGCCGAAGTTCCAGGCGCAACCAACAGCGTAGTCCGGCTGCCCAGCAGCCAGCAACCCACCCATGGCTTCGCAGCCTCGTGGCTGAGACTAGCTTCAGGCCCAGCCCAACCAGCAACCCGCCTAAGCCAACCCCACCCACCCTGTTTGAGACTCGCAGGCCTCAGCCTATCTAGCGCCGAGACTGGGCCTCACCAGCCTGGGCTCAACTGGCGTCTAGCCCAGCCCAGTCCGCCTGCTGGCCAGGCCTGTCTGACGTGTCTGAAACTGGCCTCAGGCCCAGCCCAGCCATAGCCCAGCCCCCTCAGTGCGGCTGCCCAGCCCGCCGTAAACTAGCTTCAGGCCCAGCTCAGCCGTTTTATCAAGGCCATCAACCAAGGCAGCCCGTAGACCATTTTATCGCCCGTGCCACTGGCCGTTTTATCAAGCCAAAGCAGCCCGTGGACCATTTTATCGACAATTTTATCGCTCCAATGGCCGTTTTTTCAAGGCCAATGAGCCCATAGACCATTTTATCGCATGTAGACCATTTATCGCTCCCAAGGTCCAGCCAAGCTGCCCGAGACTAGCTTCAGGCCCAGCGCAGGCTTATCTGATGTGTCTGAGACTAGCCTGTGGCCCAGCCCAACCAGGCGAGGCCGGCTTGTCTGACTTGTCTGGAGCCAGCTTCAGGTATTCGGACCTTCCCAACACTGGATTTCGGTGTTCCTGACCCTTCCCTCAAACTAGGCTGGGCCGAGGCGGGCAACGCGAAGCGTTTACAATAAACAAATTCACGTGTATGAGACAAAATACCAGCCACACTCTAAGTCTAAGTGCAGGAGGCTTTACAGGTGTGTAAGCGTAGCTCGCAAGCCTTGCTGTTCAAGGGCAGGAGCGAAAGGAAAGGGTAAGAAAACCTGCAACAGGGTCCCATGCAAACGGCACAAACGTAGCGTGTTCCGACCCGGACAACTACTTGTTCGGCGGAAAGAAGAGCAATTCCTATCTTTCCTGGGCTGTTAGAAAAGCGACCTCTGCAGCACGTTGACCACATCGTACCAGTCAGAGCCCTTCTTTCGAAAGTGATTCACGCCGTGGCCCCCGAAAGATAATTGGGTGCTCCAAACATCCTGTCATCCTGTTCTGCCACAAGGCTAAAAAACTGGCCGGCGAAAAGGCAAAGGGCCCAACACCTTTCCACCCCTGCGGTTTCATTTGGAGGCTTGAAGCGAATAAGGACGGACTTCTTGAGTTGGCTCTATGAGCCCTTCTCTAAGACACTCCTTCTCCAGGGGTCCTCTGTCCCCTCTGAACATGGGTTCTCAAGACTGACCCTTGGGGCTGGTTTTCAAAGGGAACCCAAAGCAAAGACAACGCATTTTAGGGGGGTCCCTTTCGAGAAACACTATACGGACCCCCGTCTCTCCTTATGCCGGCCGGCGCTTCTTTCTGGAGGTGCCCCGGGTGGACAGGGGAAGTGCGAGAAGTCCCCGCGCTGTGCCCGTTCGGGCGAGGGCGACTCCTGCGATCCTTGTGCTTCCTGTTTTGGAGAGAAGCGGCTACCTTCAGGGGTTGCGAAGGAGAGACAGGGAGAGTCATGCGTGGCCAATCTCCCTAAATGAGACCAATTGAATGTTCTCTAAATGCTTCGTCGTGCTCGTGAATAGCGGTCCACATTGATATGGTCAAAGTACCCGCAGGGCGCCCGTATTCTGCATGGCAATGCCGGTCAAGGGCCAGCCAACTCCCCAGCACAAGAAGGATCCGACAAACTGTGCCTCGAGCATCCAATAATTAACATTCCACACAAATTCAGACCATTCAATGTGTGACGGTTGAAGCAAGTGCAATTAGGTTT
Source organism: Effrenium voratum (assembly GCA_963377175.1). Classification (NCBI taxonomy): domain Eukaryota; class Dinophyceae; order Suessiales; family Symbiodiniaceae; genus Effrenium; species Effrenium voratum. The sequence continues at coordinate 779,842 of CAUJNA010000291.1, forward strand.
CCAGATGTCCCCTTGAAACACTGCACCTCAAACTCAAACAAGCTTGAATCAACCTGCGAGGTGTTGCTAACGAATACGCCACACAAAACATTAGAAGCTATCGAAGTCAGCAGTCCTTTCTTTGTTGTCCAACATTAACACAACATGAACCAACCATTTAGATGGTCCGCCAACTAAATCTTGCTCCAATCTGTCAGAAGGCTGCCAAAATCCGTAGAATTACAATCAAAAACCGGTACTCAAAGGGTCGACCCCAAACCCACGCGCAAGAGGGCACCACCCATTTATGGTTGGAACTGTCCCCATGCCGACTGAGCAAATCCCTGAAGCTGCAAGCCCGAAGAAAAAAAAAACATCGCAGCATTGGGCGAACTTAGACCGCCTGCACAAAGATCAACTGTGTGTGGGTTGAAGGAAACACTCATTTCATGAGCGGTTTGGGAGAAATAAAGCTTCCCACTAAAACTGGCTTCCCAAAAAGTATAAAGTCCAGCACCTCTTGTGTGTGTGTGTGTGGACAACCAGAAGTCTCAAGTCCAGGAACTTGGAAAGTAAGAGTGTTACGGAAAATACGGAAACACAAAAGGACGAAGGGGCAACAAGGGCAGTCCAGTCTGTCAATGCAGTCAGGGAATCAACTTCTCACCCGCCTTCCGGTGCCGGCAGCGCCGCTTGCTCTTCCTCACGCAACACGCAGCCCCCCAGTTCCAGATTTAAGCCCAGATTGGCGGCCAGACATGGGAGGACAGCTTGAATCCAAAGCCACTAGCTAAACCCAACACGCGAATTATACATATATATATATATATATATATACAAAGTGTATGTATATAAATATGTATCTATATATGCAAATATGACAAGTGTTTCGTGTGCGATGCTGAACCCCCCCCCCCCCGTCTCTCCTCTTTGAGCCCTGGTCACCTCCCCGAATCATGTCGCTTGGTTCATCTCTCTCTCTCGAGAGGCCCCATCCCATTGCTCTTAGACGCATGCGCCTTCTGGCCCGAAAACACTTTGCAGCCGCTCATGTACACTTTTGTGCAAGTTTCATGCAAAAACGGTGTTCCCCGGACGGAGATCCTTCTGCAAATTTGGCGATGTGGGTTCCATGCTGTTTATCAGCAGCAGAAAACTCCTGACCGCATGGGCCACGGGTTTTTCACCTAGGGCTCCTCTTTTCGCTCCAAATATGGCGCCCTCACCTGGCCCAACGGCTCCCAATCGTCCATGCCGCACAGCCTCCATTGATTGCATCCTAAAAGCCCTGCTTGGTAATAGAAATTCTTGCGATCGGTGGCTTTTGGGTCTGGGAGGTTTCATGAAGCTGACACTTGCTTGATTGCATAGGAATGCGCAAACGGCAACACACATCCAAAGGTCCACAGGGGTTTCGCAGCTAATTTACACCTGCAGCAAGGCTCCAAGAGTTTCCAACCTAGAGCTGCCTGAGCTGTCAAAGCAGCCCAAATACTTCCAACCTTGTTGTTGTGAGGCATGAACAAACTTCTCGAACATATCCTACCGCGTCGCCTGAGATCTCCAAGAATCTGACTTTCCTCGCGGCCGACGTCCGCCAAGGCCACGGTTGCACCGATTGTCGAAACACGTCTGACTGCCTTGTTGCCTACGTCTTCCAGGGGTCTCTACCGTGCCCACCCGGCGCAGACCTTCTACGGCCCAAGCCGTTAAAGGGAAACTTTCCCAAAAGAAAGAAACAAGGAAACCCCCAAAGTCGCAAAGGGACACCTCCTCCCCAAAAAAAGAAACCCCTGTGAGGTGAGGGATATGTTTGTTTTTGTCGCTCCCTCGGTCACAACAACTCGCTCGCTCAGAAGCGACGTCGCCTGGACCTCGTCCGGCGGCCTTCCGGCAGCAAAGCGACACACCGCCCGCGCGTGCGCGAGGCAGAAGCCGCTGCGCTGCACTGCGTCGGCGGAGGCGGAATCCACCGAGCGCATGGCCGCCAACATCCGGCGTGAGGCCTGGCTAAGTTGAGGGGGGGACCTCAACTAGTTTGCTGTTGTTGGCTCGTGTGTTCGCTTGCTCGCTTGTTTGCTTGCTTGAGTTGTTTGCTACTGGTTGTTCTTTATTCAACCCAAGCACTCTTTTGGGCCTAGCTGGGGGCGAATATGTTCTATCAGTTATATCCCCTCTGTTGGTGGCTTTAGGAGGAATCCATATTTATATGCTACTGAACGCCAACTGGAAAGGGGGGGGGCACTGTGTTTCGACCCACCTGTTGGTCCCACAAGCAAACAGGCCACTGGAGGTCAACACAAAATTCAAGGGTTCCATTGTTTTTCTACCAGGTTCACTGGGCAGCTGGAAAAGCGGCCTTGTGCCGGACCTAGGGATGATGCACAGGACCGTAATACAGGACCCCATGGAAACGTGGCGCGAATCTGGCAAAGACGCTTGCTTCAATGATTCAAACGTGCTATTTGGAAGCAACAGATTGAACATGATTAATTTTGAGCCGTCCTCCGCTTTGACACAACCTCGAACAGCGATCTCAAGATGTTGTCAAGCAGCGTCAATAGCACTTGCTTAGCAAAGCATGGACTGATCCGGGCCCTAGGAAAGATGCGAGTTGCTTGTAGTTGGCTCTGCGTGAACCTTTGGGCTTCTGAGTCTCATGTTATCGCGGACAAAGCCAGTAAATGTGTCGATCTGTGTGTGTGAGAGAGAAGGTCGATCAACTTTTCGGCAGGCGCACTAGAATATTGTATAGTGTTCTTCACTTCAGGATGGTAAGAGATGAACCCACAAGGAACACATGCAAGATTGATCACGTTGCATGTTCTTCCACTCATGACTGTTTTTCAGTTTCGGCGTTCCATGCCTGCGATGTTCGCGACACTAAATATCTGACTAGGGCCTTGAGTGTGTGTCTTACTTTACTACTATTTTTGAAGGATTCATTGTGCACTCACATAGCGACCCCCAATGCTGCCAATGAAGAGGCTTCCTGCTTAGGTTTGACACTGGTAGTTGTTAATATTTTATCTCCGGTTTTGATGTTTATTTCCCCGCTGTGTTTGTTCGCTGTGAACAAACATGTGGCCGTGATGTTTCGTGTTTGTGGCTTCTTTCCAGGGTGTGCCCTGTGTTTGGATTCACAATGTTTAACAGCTTTGCTGGGTTGGGCGTTGCAAAAGAACGAGCCCAAACGAAGCGGGACAAGGACATCACTAAAAAGGACGAATCCTCCTTTTTCAAAGGCGAGATGTTCGTATCACAGAAGTGGACACCGCCCTCTCATGCCCACAACCCTGCGCCTTGGTGACCAAATTGAGGGAAAGCTTCAACGTTTCGGCGTCAACGGTGCCCAGGATCTTCGCCATCTGCAGGTTCGCCTCATCAGATAAGGATTTGGGCAATGAGTCCAGTCATGGACCGTCTATAGGGCGTAAGGCCTCGTTCGGGGCATATCCAGACGGCCCTTTGAAAAAGGGATACAACCAAAACCACCTGCTGTGCAAGGATTTGCGAGTCTCTCCTGGCCCAATTGGATTCTGAGCATCACCAAGGGTGTTGGTGAAAAAAACAAGCATATCTTTGCATGCGTATACATATATATATATATATATCAACCAACCAATCAATCAATCTACTATCCCATCTACCCAACCCAAGCCTAACCCAAGCCCAACCCAACACCCGCAAGCAAGCAAGCAAGCAAGCAAGCAAGCAAGCAAGCAAGCAAGCAAGCAAGCAAGCAAGCAAGCAAGCAAGCAAGCAAGCAAGCAAGCAAGCAAGACAGCAAAACAGCACACATGCAAGCAAGGCAGGCAACCAGCCAGCCCAACAAACAAACAAACAAACAAACAAACAAACAAACAAACAAACAAGCGAAGAAGCAAAGAAGCAAAGAAGCAAAGAAGCAAAGATGCAAAGAAGCAAATAAGCAAACAAGCAAACAGGTACGCATACAAACTAACAAACAAACAAACAAACAAACGGGAAAAAAAAACATGGCAAGCGATCAAGCAAAAAAACAAGCCAAACAAATAACCTTGACTTACTCTGCTACCATCTGCTAACGCAAAACGAGAAACCATCCATGGATTGCAAAACAAGCAAACATGTATTTATGCTCACTGCTGGCCACACCCACTTGTGCAAGGTTTACACTCGTGTGCCACGTAAACATGCGGACACATCCTATCGATCTGTTCAGCATCGCCAAATCCTCGAAGCCAACATGCAGCCCCAATGCCATAGTATAGCTGGAACCCAGCCCTCGAATGGATGTACATGTGGCAAAAGGGCACCAGTTGGTTGATGTCAAAAGGGCCATCTTCTCCCAAAAAGTTGCGAAAGGAAATGCAAGCTTTAGGAGGCCTGGGACCTCTTCTAATTCACCAATCCAGCCGAGATCAAAGTTTCGAGCGCCGGCCTGCAGCGTGTGCAGCGTGCTGGTGGTATCTCGGCCAACCTCCGTGGCCGCTTTGCCGGTGTGCTGCAGCCTGGAGGCCTGACGGCTGAAACAAATGCGTGCCCCTTTTCGACTGCCCTAAGCGAGACAAAGCCCGGGGCTTATCATTTTGCGAACATGAACCTCTCCTGAGCTTGTATATATATATATATATATATCTTGGGAATCAATCACAAACCTGGAAACAACATGACATAGGGCTGGGCACAAGTCAGCGACAACGGCTGCAACGGCTGCAAGAACTGGGGATATGTTCAGGTTTATTTTCGAGGTCAAATGACCAGGCGGCTCAAGTGGAGTTAATTGGGCACTAGCGGGCGCCTAAGAACTTGGCCCCAGCTCTCAGGATCGCACGCAGGTTTGGGCTAGAGGCTAGTATGACTTGGTTGTTCACAAGAAACAACGAAACATGGATGATGACTGTCAGTCGTCTCTAAGCACTATTATCGTTGACCAAGGCTTGTGCAATATCTCGTGATTTCAGCGCGATCTGCGCCCGGCTGCGCGGTGGCTTTTCAAGCAGCTGCCCAAGGCAGCCCAGCATGATAACCAGCTGTGGGGCAAAGACGCTGCACACAAGTGTAGCATCTACCACCGGCAACAACTGAACCATGTCTAAGTCGACAGTCCAATGACCGAAAGCCGGTGTTGCAGCGAACTTGGAGAAAGGTGTTACACACATGCATGATGTGTACCTTTCCAGCTCTCAAGTACGCAACAACATTTCACAGCGAAGCAAGCAGCCAACCACCCCTCCAACAAGCAAACAAACAATCCAGCAAGCAAACAGCCTGAATCTCGACATTGTCATAAGCACACCACACCAAAAGAAGAGCGAAGTGCTGTTGTTGGCGCCCGAAGCAAGGCATGGGAGTTGGCTGCATCAGATTTTGTCGCCGCGTCAAGCCTCCAAGGTGCAAGAGAGCGCCACATCAGTCAAGAGCAGCGCGCACGGCACCGATGTAAAGCGGGCAGCCACGGATAAGCCTCGCGAGAAGTGGAACCACTTGAAGTCCTATTGGTTCCCCTTTGGCTTTTGTTCAAACCATTGTTTTGATACATTCCTGGATGAGCTTACTCACTCGTTGTTTTCCAATAGGCCGCATGCTGAGGGCAAGCAACTAAGCCAGAAGGACTGTCATGGAATCCTCTTCTATGGCTTCATTGCTTTTCCGTGAGCTTCATTGGGCCATTGTCTGAAATGGAGGATCCCGGACAAAAAATGGGGCAAGTGCAGCTAGAAACTCAAAGTGACCAAAAGGGTTCAACAATTGTTCCAAAGCCTTCTGCCATCTCCGAAAGGGTCAAACTTGTTTGAACTGCAACAAGAGTTGGGCCAACCCTTGTTGAAACTAGTGCAAACCACTTTGGTGTAAACAAGCCGCATGTGGTTCCGTTTTAATGGTTCTGAGGGAAATTACCAAACCCGTGTAAATTGGACCATGTCCCCCTCAGTTCCTGCGCGTGAGTTGGCCAAAAGTTCCCAACTGCTTGTTTGCCGAAAAAACTCCCCAAGCCAACAGTGTGTTGACTCGTGGACTTGGACGCGGGTTCCTTCAGCCCAGCAGCTGGACTCCGCAACCTCCATGGACGCCTCCGAGACTTTGGGGGCGAACTCCCCGACTCGCTGGCCTTCGATCCGAGCACCGCTGGTTCTTTTCCCCTTCGAGACCTCAAACTTTGCTTGTTTGAGCGTTGGTAAGTGGGTAACTGGTCATCCCCTGCTCGTTTGCTTGTCCCTCAAACCCAGTCGTTCTTTTGCTTCACTTTTCAAGTACCCTCTGGCAGGTTGCACAATGTATTTCAAGTCCACGCAGCCTGCCAAGCGCGTTTGCCAACTCAACAGGCAACAGGCACGTCCTGGAACCCATAAAAGCAAATGTTCCTCCAGGAGGAGCCCGCCAAGCATAGGTGATTCTACTGGGTCAGAACAACCTGTACTCGTTGGTGTTTGAAACCAAACCCAATGCCCAAACCAGTACAGTATGCTTCGACAAACTGGTGCTACTTAAACAGAAGCCAAACGTGAACAGGCAACCACATGTCATCCATGAGAATCCAACAAGGCCGCCTCAAATGCAGCAAAGCTCCTATGGAATTGCACTCCCACCGCTTACCAGTCAGCAAATGCCACAGCTCATGATATGGTCAAACCAATTCTAAAGTTGAGCTTCCAGGGTCACCCCAGTGAAAATCCGGCACCACTTCAAATGGCGTTCCCGCGGAAAGCTGAGGTGAAAGCACGAATCTGGGGCCATGATGAAGCTATGTGAGGACCTTGCGCCATTTTGAGACCCCCAACTTTGTTCTCCGACCCCAAAGACAAGAACCAGAAGTGCATCGGGTATAAATCGAAAACCACGTGGGGGTCGGAAAAAACAGAAGCCCCTCAGGATAAAGAGTCGCGGAACCTCCAGGTCAAAGATAAATTCTCTTCGGACGACTTTGTTCCAGCACCGAGCCTGTTTTCGAGCATTTCACCTTTTGCGTTCTGGGTGCAAAAAGATTGGGGGTCGAGAAACAGAGTACTCCACTTCACTCCAAACAACAGGTTGAGCTCTCTTTTCGGATGACTGATAACTAATCTCAAACAAAACGGGAACACCAGAAAGTCGGCTTGGTCAAAGGTCGATTCTCTTTGGACCTTTGGTCTCTGACCCGAAAAGGGATGCCAATCCAAGCCGGAGCCGCTCAACTTCAGCAGCTCCTCCCCGGCATCCTGCGCCGCTGCCAGCGCTTCCACCCCCTCCTGCGACTTCAGGCCTGGCAAGTGCATCCAATCTGGGCTGTTCAAATGGGGTCCCGGATTCCGCAATGGGCCAAATTCGCTTCAAGGAGTGAGGGTTCTTTTTGAACACGCCGATGAAAGCTGAAACGAAAACAGTGGAAAGCCACTCTTCCAGATTCATTTGCACGCACACATCTAAATGAGCGACTCTTCGAACTTCATCAGGCTTAGACCCATCCCACCGCAAAAATGCACAGACCCGTCCTGTATCACCTCATCATTCATGTTCATTAGACTCTGTGACACCTACTTAGGATAAGCCAAATGGAAGGTCTAAAAATGGAGAACTAAAATGCTCGTGCCTCATTCCTGCCCTGTTTAGCTCCAACCCGAGGGTCACCCGCTTCAGACCCTTTGTACTGGCTCACTTGAACCAAAACATAAGTGGCCGTGGTCAAACATGCCTTCATGTCAACCTATCTCTCGTGACAGTTTGTTTTGGTGTTTTGGGAACTAATAAGGTTCATGAAATGTGAAGCCAACACCTATTTCAACGTAGGAGGCCTCCAAGTTAAATCAAGCAGCCTTGAGTTCTCCTAGACATGTCCTCTGTTTCCAAATGGCTGACAAAGTTGTCTGATACAACAAATAACGGAATTTATTGCAATTCAGCATCGCAAAAATCGGTGTTTCCAATCCCCCCAGAAACGGGGTCCCTGACAATCACACGGGCTGCATGCCACACGTATCTTTGTTTGCCCACATCTCAGGTACAAAGAAATGGTGTTTTTGTTTTCTGACTCTCCCCTACATAACATGTGTATATATGTATATATATATATATGTGTATATATATATATATATATATTCTGTAAATGTTGAATATCTCAAAACAATAACCCTATGTTTGGAGGGGCGGAACCCTATGGAGGAGCCCCCAGTTATTGGAACCGTCCCGAGAGTATTGGTTTCCGGGCGCAAACTCCAAGAGGTCACAAGTTGCCATTGGACCTACCCTCGCGCTTGGCTCCCTGGCTCAGACATAAGCAAAAAACATACTGTTTGTTGGCTAAGGAAAACAAGGGAGAACACATTGTCGCAAAGAACTCAAAGCCAAATCTGGTGTCAGGACCTCCTCCTTTCCCCTCGCCAATCGGGCCCCACCCGGCCCTGCCCCCCAACCAGCGTGGTTCTCAGGACACCTGTTTTGGGACAAGGGGACAAGGTAGGTACACCTCCAAAAGGAAACTACCTAACAAGTGTAGGCCGTACATATTTTGCAACATCGGAACTGACCATATTTCCCAACCCCCACTACAAGAAACTCACTGTCTAGTGTCGTAGGGGCCCACGGCAGGCAGCAAAACCAGACCTTGGGGTGCGCCTGACCACGTGTGTGTTTTTGAGGCGTCCATCGCCCGGCGCCTCGTATCCGCGCGTCCGCCTTCTCTGCCTGGCGGATCAGTACGTGGAGCTCCTCCGCGAGGTGGCGCAAGCGGTCCGTGGCGCTCAGCACCTGCAAAAGGCATGGAGAAGAAGGGAAGCCTATTTACTATGCATAAACAATCTACATATGGTTCAACAAAAAGGAAGCAAGGAAACAACGATATACCGATATACCAGATAGGACAATCTCCTGTAATGTCCCTCGGTTTGTGGTTGGATGTGGTTGGCTCACTTGCAATGACTGGGACTGTGGTCCACCACTTGCTGGTTCCATAGGCAGGGGCAGGGAATGAGTTGGAATGAGGATCCTTAGGGTGCCTTTCCTGGGGGGTGACCCCAGGAAATAGCTTTCGGGCGTCTCAGGTTCCCTGCCTTTCGAAGAAGCGAGGAAAGGCATCATGGAGGACATGCAAGACCCTCCCGAAGGAACGGCTCAAAGCAACCTTGCGGTTCTGATCGAAGGGATCGAAGAACCTTTCCGCGAGGTGGGTGGCCCCTAGCGCCTCTCCTTAACAACTGCCTGCTCCCTACAAGCGATAGATTTAAGAATAATTAGTGATGACACAGACACACACACACACACAGAATGAACGTGGGAAGTTATTGTTTTACATAAACAAATCGTCGCAGTGCAGCTATGATACCTGACAAAGGAATGGTTGGATTATGTTGCATTATATCAGGTTTACGTGTTAGGTTATTTAGGTGCTCTGCCTGGTTATCTCCATGAGGTAGCCCTCCTTTGTGGGCACTGGAAGGTGTGGGTGCGGTTGGGTGAAAGTAGATGGCACAACTTCTCCATCTTGTGTTAGTCATCCCCCTTCTTTACCGACAAGGACATTGCGCCATTGACTATCACCCTGGTGTCAAAATTGGGACTTGACGTGAATCCCCAGAATGGCGGCTTTGCTTTTGGCCTCCCTTAAATCAAGGGCGACCCTCGATGACTCGATCTCCGTCGCAATTTCCGCCTCGGCTGCAGCGGAATCCTCCTCCACGTCGGCTCCTTCGATGGCCAGCGGCTCCGCTGCGGCTTCCGCATCCGGCGCCGGCGAGCGGGCAGCCGGCGCCGGTGCGCGGGCAGCTGAGCGGCCCGGCGCCGGCGGAGGCGCAGGGCGCTTGGCCTTGTCCTGGTCAAAGTAGATGGCACGACTGGACTTCTTTCGGCAACCAGACGAAATGACTCAACCCAAGATGTGAGGCGTGTCTTCTGAATAGCCAACCAAATACCGACAGGAAATAGACTACCCAAAACCAACAAACAACCTGCCAACTTGATCGGGGCCCGCCCAAAACCGATATCCCGGCATTATTGTCCATGCGAGGAGATTGCGATTGCAAAAGAGCGAGATGCCACAACGAGGGACAACGAGGGAAGCTACGGGCAAAACAAAGGCAAACCAGTGGACTCAGTGGACAACTGAATTTAACTCAACGCACCATTGCCCCATCTTGACCAAGGCCCCATTGATCTTGTTGCCCTCATCATCTCTGGCTGAGATGATCACACCTGTGGGCCCCTCTTCAGAATAAGCTTCGGCAATGCTGAAGGCAATCAGGAACCGGTCCCTTCACGCCCGACCGTCCTGCTCGCGCTCCTCCAAAATGCGGGCATAGGAGTCCTGGTGTGGAGCGAAAAAGCCCGAGCCCTTCAGTCACGTCAGTCACTCTGGGCACGCCTGACATGCCCCCCGAGACCCCTGTAAAAACCTTGCCGTATTTAGTATCTCAGCTTTGAGCCGTTTTGCAACTGGGTCGTGGATTTCAAAAAGATCTCCCGAGGGCAGCCGGGTGTGGAGAGGACATGAAACTTCCCTGTCCACTTGTTTGGCCATTAGTGCCAAAGATGGTGTGCAGCTTCGAAGAAGCAGAAACTCAACAAGAGACATCTCCCGAAGCTAGATGCTTTACATCCTTTCTCGGTAAAAATTGCCAACATGCTTCTTAGAACACGGGCCCACGGCAAATTGTTCGCCCGTGCATGCACATGAAGACTTTCGCGAAGAATGGTGTCGACCAGTTCCAAACATGTTCCAACTGGCAGGGCTTTGCAAGGCAGGTTTTCAACATGGGGCCCAAGCCGAAATGCACTTGTCTGCGCATGATGATATCACAAACCCAGTGTCCGCAGTCGTTTTAAACTTGGAATGCAATCCACTGTTGGAGGAATCTGTAGATCCGATGCCCCGTCAAAGGCCCAACCGTTGATGCGTTTGAAAGCTGTGCTCTGGACACTAGCTGCTCTGCACGTCTGGCGGACACAACACCATTCTGACAGCCGAATCAGTTCAAAAGAACAATCATCAGCTTGAAAGGAGGCAAACTTGCAGAGTTTCACCCCATTACATACAGTGCAATTCTGCAACATTGTGGACCAGGCGGGTCAAGGCTGGTCACTTGCAAATCAATGATGGCATGTTTGACAACTGAGCATCTCGACTCAACACACTCCACATCATTTCCAGCCGCAGCAGGTCGACATGCAAAATACGAGGTAGTCAAGGCAACAAACCACTCTCTGCAAGGCATCTGCCACAACTGAAATATATTGCTGCTAGCATCAGATTGATCTGCCTCCCTTCAAATCATGAGCTAATCACAAGCCTTCCCTGCCACGCCGGAACCTTTTCTGTCCCCCAATGGTTTGGGCAACAAAAGCCAACAAGAAGACAGCGAAAAACCGTTACATACTTCTGTGTCCAAGCGCCTTCTCTTCCTTTCGACTAATGACTAAAGAAAGACACTATCCTGACCGCTGTCCCTCTTCACTCGCCCCTCTCCTCACATGCTCGCCAAAAACCCCTCCCGTCTCTCTGCCTGTAGTTGCTGGAACTGCTGCTTGTCACCGCCCTTGTCAGGATGTAGCCTGGCGGAGCCGCAAAGAGTTCAGCACATGCATACACATGACTGGGACAGGGACAAACTGACTTTTGAGTTGGCATCGCATATGATGAACCCCCTTTCCCTGAACATCTAGAAAGCCGGAGCGATGAGGAGGTAAACCTAAATCTTTTCAGGGAGCGAATGGGCAACACTGCATTTCTGCGACCATAGATGTTCGATCCGAATGACGGGTACAACAATCAGAAAACCGTGCTGAGCAAATTGTAGCGACACCCGGGCCATCACCTGCCCATGACAGAAAAAGATGTAGCGACCCATGGTCCATGACTATACTTTGGGAGGGCAACTGTGTGTTCTCTCGCATTCGCGTACCATGAACCACATCACCAGGCCAATGCGGCCAAATATGATGTTATGCCTTTTGCGCGTGTAAGGCAATAAACGGCCCTCTCAGCCCAGCTTGACGCTGTCATGCATCAAAGCTCAACTGGATGAAAAACGGCTGCCTTGGGTAATGGTCCCAAGAGGATCCAGAGACTTTAACAGGACATATTGTTTTGTGCAAGGCAAAACTTAATGGAAGATTGCGGAGCTGGGGACGGCACACAAATTCTCACAATGGATTACTTGCAATCGCACACAATGAATATCTACATGTACTCGTGCGAGCTTCAACCACGATGTTGGTTTCCTTTAACACTGTTAAGCACATTTGAGGGCAGTTGGGCTTATTCGCGCGGCCCACAGATTGGCTTGATGCTTCGAGGCAAAGGCTCGCTCTGGGATGCCCGTGCCAGACACCACGAAACTAAGCTCTTTGAAATTGGTCCACGGCACCAAGTTTTCCCCAGGCGCCTAGCGACCCGCGTGGAAAAAGAGGGCCCTTTCTGGGATCTCCTACCCGTATTTTTGGCGGTCACGCATCAAACAAAAGATATTGAGAGGGGCCCACACCCCGCTCAATAATGGGAGCCCAAAACCCCTTGACTTTTAGTTCTACCAACATGGTTATACAGTTTATAAAGCTTTTTGTAGCCCGAGAAAACCGCAGCCACCTGATTCCTGTTGTACCCAGACCCGCAGTGGCCATGGGGAACATGCAACTGATTTTTGGGTAATTGATTTGAAAGGGGTTTTCCCAGTGGAAGCAACCCACTGGAGGTCTGGGTCTCTGAGCCGGCCGGCCTCAAACATGCCTTGCGATAGGCCGCCCGAAGCTCTTTGTCCGAGACGTCGGAAGCCACCCCCAGGATTTTGTAGTGATCCACCTGGCAAGGCTTTTTTCAAGGGAGGGGTTGTGGAGGTATGGATGGTATATATTCCATTTGCATAAGGGGTCCAAAACCCATACCTGGAAGATGCCCTTGATCTGTGTGTGTATTGATTGGGACTATCCAGCTGTCAGGTTGACCGAACGAGGGAAACCTTGAAACAAAATAAACTAAGGGAAAAGCCCACCGGGTCTCTTTCTTAAGCATACCTTTTTCAGGTTGGTTTGAAGGGAAACCAAAAGGAAGACCAACCCTTTTTGAGGGTTTGATGCACGAAAGGTGACCACCTCGAGGGTTTTCAAGAATAGAAACACACTGCGCGTATAAAAGCCGAGAAAAGGCTGGAGCTGCGAGAACTG
>CAUJNA010000291.1:797930-882930 GCA_963377175.1 Effrenium voratum
TGGGGTGAAACACCATGCCCTTCAAAGAACATTGAGGCTCTGCGGCCTTTTGACATGGAAAACAAGCCTCTGCACATCAAGTGAACACCGGATGTGGCCGGTAGACTTCGGGCTCTCTCGGATTGAGACAAACGTGTACGAACCCAAGTCCCTGCGAAGCCGATCGACGTTCAATGTTTGCAAAGGCAAATGTGTTGAGCCGCGCACTATGCAAACCCAAATAGTGACAGTGCTTTACGAACCCCAAAGCTAGGCACGACACTTTGAGAATACACTTGTGCCGCGCCCAGAAAGTGCTTGCTACGCAGGGATTGCCTTACAATTACTCTGTGCAGAAACTTACCTCTCAACTGAACATCAGCACAGCAGAAGTAACCCACCCGAAAACCGGCCCGCATGGTGAAGCGCGTAACTCAGTTGCCCGGATTGGACCCAGAAGAAAAGCTGATCACCGACTCGTGCGTGCCTCTGCTGCATGGGGCGTCATCCGAAGCTGGTCCTCCAGCCATTCGTCCCAACGGGGCGGAGCCAAAGGCGCGAAGGAGCACCACATGAAGCGAAATACTTCCCTCCTCGACAAGGCAGGCAATGCCCCTGGAAAAAAATACAAACACACACACACACACACGAAAAAAACAACAACTCCCTGCCGGAGTTTTCCCTAGATGTCCAGTTTCGGGCAAAAGTAAATGGGAATTCACAGTGGAGTTTGTGGCTGGCTTACTTGCAGTTTGGACACCGCAACGCAAGCGTACTTTCAGCGGGCTCCACAATTCTGGGCCCAATCCACCATGCAAAGCAGGGTTGTGGGGTGCCCAGCCCACTGGTTACGGTTTGAGTGATGGATCCTGTTGTTGCTTCGACATTCATGCATCTTGGCCACAAGAACACCCAATTATGTTCTTCAGGAGTGTGGAAAAACCAAACGTTGCAAACAACTGGGGAAGTGAACGAACCGCTGACAGTATTCTCACTTGTCCAGGCCTGGAATTGGATGCAGTGGCTAAGCCCCATTGCCGTTCCGTTCAAGCATTCCAGTACGCCATGCTGCACTTGGTTACTCCTTTGTAGATTAAGATGGAGCCAAAAACACACACACACACACACACACACACACACACACACACACACACACACACACACACACACACACACACACACACACACACACACACACACACACACACACACACACACACACACACACACACACACACACACACACACACACACACACACACACACACACACACACACACACACACACACACACACACACACACACACACACACACACACACACACACACACACACACACACACACACACACACACACACACACACACACACACACACACACACACACACACACACACACTTCTCGGAGTAGCCTCCTTTGCCATTGTCGTGGTTCTACGGCCAGAGTCATGATGGACACCCAAATCTTGCCAGCTAGAAACGCGCTATGGGCCGTGAGCGCTCTCACCAGCTTAGCTCGCCCACATCTCTCGTTGCGCGGTCATCTTTCGGGGGGCGGCATCTCCAATCAAGTCATCTACTATACAGTCCTCAATAAATTGAAATCTTTCAACGCGCAGCTCGGAACACCAAGAGCAGCTCCGTCCTGAGCGCTGCTTGCAGAGCCTCGCGCCCGCGGCAGCCGGTCTCGAGGCGCGCCAAAGCCACCTCCGCCTGGCAGGCGCATCCAAGGCTTCCGATAAATCCATACGATCTGCGAGCCTGAAATCGTGGTCCACATTTGGGGCACTCCAAAAGTAATATGTTATCACTCTAGATGTTTCACATTTAGTTGACCCGAAAATACAATATCGTTTTGGAGGAGATCCCTGAAGTGGTGCTGATGAAGTCTTCGACTAACAGCAGTTCTGACAGGGCATGGCCTCTTCTAGTGAGCTTTTGATTGTTGGTGAACAGCCTTGGACGTCTACCGTTGGGTTCTGCCGTTTCACCAACCAAGGAAAAGGAGAACGCTGGGCCCACTGTTTGGCAGGAGCGCCCCCAGAAACACGTCAAACCACTAGACTGGGAACCAGGAGGAAGCATCCTTGGACACAGTGAGGAGCATTGCTTTAGTAGTAGTCACTTGTCCAGCGGCTTGAACAAGTTGATTTTTGTGGGCGTGTGCGCATGCTTGCGGCAAAATGCGGGACTCCGTTTAACCATCAAACGAGCGATTTTGAGGGATGGCTACTTCATCCTTAGCTATGACACCACCTGCAATGTCACCGTTCGTGGACTTCCTCCGAGCCCCCGCCCTCTTCTGTCCAGGTCCGTTCAAACTCGTATTCCTTAGCCAGGCCTCCCACCAGAATGCGTTTTCTTCTTGGGCGCTGAGGAAAGGACCAAATCCGCCTAGGGCCCGCAAGGCTCCATGACTTGTGCGCAGTTTCCTTTCCGTCACGGGCGTACGCAACAAATACAAGCTCTTGGCACAAGGTTCAGAAATCATGGGTGATCCTGGCAGATTTTCAATGTTGTCTTTAGGACCTTTGAACAAAATCTCAACCAGGCTGCCAACTGCCACAGCTGAAACCCATGTCACCTGGAGGCTACTCTTTGTGGTTGTCACCAGGGCCGCCTCCTCACTCAAACATGCTACGACCAATGTTGCTGATTGTCTCTGTCTGCTTATTCAGGCCAACCCCTCGGTTAAACATGTTCGCGGACCCAACTTTTGGCAGACGGCCCACTCCGACTTGCTTGCCGTCCAGGTGTCAGCTAAGTGAGCTGGACCTACATGAAATCAACTCCACCCCAAACCCAAAACACGTAGCCTAAACCATGCTAACTCTAAATCAGACCCATGACCCTTATCCCTCAATCGTCTTGATGCTAACACGAAGCCTGAACCCTAAAACGTGCTCTGTTGACTCTAAAACCAAATCCCCAACCCTGAACCCTAAACCGACACCCTAAACCACAACCACCCTACCTCCCCAACCCCACCATATCGACCCTTAGAAAAGACCTCACGTAACAATGTAGGCTGGTCAACCGTGAGGTCTGGGGCGAGAATATAAAACACTATTCGTTGAGCCTGGCCAACCCTAATATTCACAAAACCATCCAGCTTTATGTGGCCCGACTCTGCACCCAAACAAACCTGGACCCCAATTCACTTCACGTTTTTGGTTGAGCAGTTGACACCTTGAAACTGCCGCACGGGTTTCCCGCGCCTCAGAGGCCATCAGCTCGATTTCAGAGAGATGGCCCGACGCCTGAGGTGAAGCCAAGCACGTCCAGGCGCTGAGTCGGCAACCCTCTGGTCCAACCAGACTGAGGGGTCCAACCAGACTGAGGGGTCCCGCGGGTGCATTCCGCGTCAGCGGACCGGAGGGAAATGAATTCCGCTCCTGCGTCGCCTCCAGCACCTGCTGTGCTGCAGCGGCCGCTGCTTCCAGGGGAGAAGCAGCAAGAGCCTCGGGTGTGGTTCTGATGGTGAGACCATTTGGGTGATTCTTTGAGCCCCGCGTTCTGAAGGTTTGGTTCAAAGAGAAATCAATGGACACCATCATGCTAAGCCCCTATTTTGACACATACCCAGCACCATTCCACCCCAGGAGTGTACGTACAGGGAACTTTGGACTCTGGAAGGAACCAAAGGAAAGGCCAAAGTTCCACCCATGAGGTTGGATCATGTTTGATCATTGCGAGGCTCGGAGCAACCGTGGTGAGACGCCTAAACACGAACAAGTTGCATGAATGTTCTCTTCAGACATTTTTTGTCGCATTGAACTCATGTTTGTTCCATCTGTCCGCTCTTCTCAAAAGTCAACCGTTTTGTTATGGCTCTGTGGTGTGTCTTCGGGGATTAGAATGGGAGAGTTACCCCTACAGCTCTTCATGGCAGGAAGTATGCCAACGGCGCTGACGGCACAACACAATCAATGTGACAATGTACTCACACCCTAGTACATGGCACACAGCCCTGTAAAATGCGAAGTAAAACGATTGCCCATTCCAAGTGGAATACTAAGCCAAAGTAGACTATCGTTTGTCAAGGTCTACTACATCCAAATAAGTCGAGCCCATGAGATATGCACCAATCATGGCAGCAAAAGTTCGGTTTGGGAGGCCGAAAGGCTTGACAATCAGGACATCTGTCCAAACTGCAAAACTGAAAGTCGAATGTGTCTGTGTGTGTGTGGAGCCAGGCATGTGCATAGGCATATCTCTGTGTGTGTGTATGCGTGTGAGTGCCTGCGGAAACATATTCTTGCTTTGTTCGATTCTCGAAACAGGTTTGATCCATTACGGAGAGAAAACTCCCTTTCAACTCCTTTACAACCTCTACAAAACCTGCCCACCCCAGAAGGACACGGACGGTCAGCGAATGTGTATCTGTAATATGTGTATATGTATATAAATATATATATATATATAATATAATATTTATTATATATGTATCGTGTTTTGACACCCTTATATATATATATATATATTGTATATACTTCTACAACTGCCTCTTACAAGCACATGGAACGTGTCGTCCAAGGGGTCGACATCTCTCAGAACCCACATCAGGCTCGCGTCGCTACTTGGAGCAAGTGCAACCAACACAATCCGGTCAGGTTGAGTTGACACTCTGAGCCTTGCCTTGTAAGCCTTTTGGACAATCCTGGACTCTCAAAGAGTCAACATGGGCTGGCTCACAACACGGATTAATAAGCTTGGTACATCATTATGGAGTGTTGCTTTCAAAAGTGAACGATTCCAACCAAAACAAATGGCACTGGGCAGTGCGCCGTTCCGTAAGTCAAGCCATCGTACCCGAGATGTTGCAAACAAATGGCTCGTGGCGCAGTCCCAGGATCCACTAGCAAGCCTGGCTCGGGTCAAAGCTGGCATCTCAACATCGGGCCCTTCACGCGAGCCTGCCGACAGCGCCAGCGCTGAACCCGCAGATGCTGATTCTTCAGCCAGGTCCGAACATTCATCATGGAGCCTGGGTGCTAAAGGGCTCCGGAAAAACAACTTTCGACGGAAAAACAACTTTCGACTAAACAAAAACATCAGTCTCTCTTTTTCCTTGTGTGGAATCAAACAACACAGTTCATAACTCTTCCCACACATCATATGCTATTTAGCGCCCAGGAGCCAGCTCTCAGCCGCCAAGTTCGCCTAAGCGAGACCGGACCCTGCATTTCCCTCCTTGGTCGCTTTCAATTTTGCCGTATTGGCCCATGTAAGATATCTTTTAAGGTACGTATTCCGCAAGGTAATGGCTTAAGGGATTGAAATCACCATGTCAAAAGGGGCCAGAAATCACCGTACGTTCCACCCGAAATCTCCTGATTGGGCTTAAGTTTATTCAGGGTCATGGATCCTCCCAGCCAAAACGGCCTCACCCCTAATGGGGACAAAATGTCAGGCCCCTTTGTCGGGGGGGGTACAGCCACCCCCACATGAATTGCTCCGGGTTGTTCAAACGGGGGGAATCCTCAATCCTAATCTGACCTGGCAGGATCTTGCAGATTGACTTTGAGCAGCAAACATTAGGGCGGATTCACGTGGATTCCCTAGATATTGTGGGTAGATAACCCCATTCGCCCCCAAACCACTCAACCTCCCACCCCAACCCACCTGCTACAACACCCCCCCAACCCAACCCCCCCCCCCAACCCCAACTTCGGGGGCTGACTGATGCTCTTGGCGCATCCGCCAAGACGCGAGCTCAGAGCTGCAGAGCCCCCGCAGCCAGCGCTGCAGCCACTGCGGAGGCGGAGCTCTCAGGGCATCATCCCCTTCCAGGGCCAGCGGTCGGGCGGTTCGTCTGCGAGGCAGTACACACACACACCCGACGTCCTCTTCAAACCAGAAATCCTTAGTCCCAGGAGTAAGATCAGTTCCACCAAGCCCATCTCTAGTCACTGTCCTCCCAACAAGCAAACAGTAGTGTCTGTCTGACAAACACACACGGCGTACACAGCCAGAATGTCTCGCTGCTTTCATGCGGGGTTCCCGGCAACCCCTGCTTCTGTTTCACCCACTAGTGACCAAAGGATAATAGGGTACTCTCCTGCAAATTAACATGGAACCCCCATTTTCCAAAAAGGATATTATTCTAAAGATAGTATTTTTTGAGGTAATTACCCTGTATATATATATTTACACATGCGATTGATCTCTTGCTTTGCCGGGGGGGTCTCTTTTTAAGGTTGGTTAGGTAGGCCAAAAAGTAACACCTCTGAGGAGCAACCACCCGCCATAGAGGGTGCTTGAATCGAATTCTTTAGGCAGTGCAACAAGATTCATATGACGATGGGCCCCTGGATCCCAACTATACGGGAACTTCAACTGGATTCGGATCTGCAATGAGCATCGCATGTTCAGATCCCTCTTTATTCTTAGATCCCTCATTTGATTCTACTACCAAAAAACATTGCTTAGGCTTGGAGAACCCACACAGGGGCAACTTCAACCCCAGTGGATCCATCCCTTCTGTGTCTTCACCACCATCGGTTAAGTCTTTACCACCATCGGCTAACCCTTGATTTGGGTGTATGGTGTGTGTTTGTTTCAGGAAACCCTTTCCAGGTTAGTTTGATATTTGAAGGGAAGCTAGAGGAAAACCACTATTTTCTTGGGTACGACTATTTTGCCACATACCCACTCTAGTTGGACACGTGCCCACTCCCACGAGCAAAAGGATTCTGATGGCGCGCCTGGGCCCACCGAGCACAAGGCGCTAGCGCTCAGCATGGCAACACCACCGCCGTAGGCGACAAGCCGAACCTCGGACTTGCGAAGGACGCGGCGTTGGGAAAGTAGGAGACCTAACTTTGGCTCTTTTGTGTTTCGTGTTTCTTGGTGTTGCCTCCAGAAAACCTCGCTCCTGCAAGGGCGTGTGTGTGTGTGTGCGTATGCGGTCGTGGTGTCCGGATCCGGAACGCCTTCTGGGCCACCTGCAAATTGAAAGTGCTCCGATAACTCAATTTTCTGCTCTCGAGGTATTTCTCACGGCTTCTCAGGGAGTCTTGATATCGGAAGAGCAATTTGAAAGAAATTCAGCCACACTGCCAGCCCTGCCAGTGGAGGGTCAGGCCTCTGACGCTATCATTTATATCTGTGTGTCGCTGCGCTGCGAAGCCCTGACACAATATGCACATCCGTTCAGTGTTGCGGTCACCAGCACCAATCAAATACAAACGTAGCAAACAATTCCAGTGTGTTCTTGCTTGAGAAAAATAACTCCTAAACATAGACTTGTAGTATACGTCGCAGTTACATTAATGCGCGCACACACACACACAACACATTCCAACACGAACACCAACACCGCGCCCACACCTGCAAACAATGTCAACAAAACCCATGATTGGGCAAGGTCCTGTCGCCAATGAACACAAACAAGTGTACAACATATTGTTGACAAATGGTGTGAATTGTTGATCAGTTGCCAATGATATCCTACCCCAACAAGTGCGAGAGACTGAACTTGATGTCCCCGGCTTCGTGTGAGGACGAGCCGAGGATGGAGCCAAGCATTTGATATGTGCGTGCCGGGCCGCCGAAGGCTTCACAAGCCTCGGGGGAGTCGGCTCAAGTGTAGACTAACATGGAAGCCGACTGCAGCTTTTTAGTTTGGACTATGTTCCTTTCAAAGGGTGAGGTGCTTTTAAGAGGCTTACAACGGGAGCACGTGCAGGGTAAGTGACCTGTCCCTCGATATTGTCTACTTAAAACACGGCTGTCTAAAGTGATCTGTCGCGCTGCCCAACTCTACATTACCAACCCCATTAACCAAAGACAGGCTGAATCGATTCCGAAAATATGAAAGCTTAGACAGAGCTGTAGAGAGGACAACGTTGTTTCCAACAAAATCTAGAACAGTCAGACAAGAGGCGCTACCGCGGCTCAAGAGTGCGGGGATTTGATGCACTGAAGGAGGGGCTTGCTAAGAGGTTCGGAGAAGCGCTCGCTATGCAACCCCGTGGTTCCCGTGGTACCCTTTGAGGCTCGATGGTTTTGGGGGTGTTAACAGGAAGGAAAGTACGTGCTTAGAAGGTACGCTGGCCCTTAACGAAAATAGTGTACAGGGTATCTTGCCTTTGGAGTGTACTGAAAATTCTTGATTGGAAAATGCTACATGCCGACCACCTCAGCCAAATTGAAAGCCAGAACAACCAAACTCTGGACACAGCAAAGGCTGCCAATATCAAAGTAAAAATGCAGAAAGCTCAGGCAGGAAATCGAAGGCATCGATCAATATCAGTGTAAACACGGCACAAATTGGTTTAAAGCTCATCTACTGTACGCATCCATATGATCCAAGAGGCTCTGGAACCAGCCTCTCTGGGAACGGACGTGAGGTCGGCGCGCCCAGATCGGAAGAAGCAGCTGAAACACCTTGGCACACTTCACATGAGCCGGTTGTTTTGCATTGTATCCCAAAACTGACATCGACATTTGGTGAGTAAACCTCAGTTTCTCGTGGTAATTTGGTGATGTCATGCGCTTAGCTGCGGTAAACAATGGTGTTGATTGCTCGCATGGATGTTGTACCAGGTTACTTGTTGGTCTCTAAACCATGTCCCTCTGTCCGGTTCGGACTTGACACGACCCGCATTGGGCCACGGCAAACACCACACGCCAGTTTTGCCAATTGATGTTGAAAGGAAGCCATCCCGAAGAAAAGGTCAAAACGTTCCAGATACGGTGCACAATGCCACCCAGCCCAGCTGCTCTTTGGTTTCGCGACGGCCAGGACTCCTGGCAGCAAAGCAACCGCAGATTGAGGACAACCTTACGCGCCACATTCACCGACAGACTGTAAATCATGTACGCCATTCGCAAAGCGCTAAACACAACCTAAGGGATAGGCAGGGTTCCAACAATAGCTAACATTGCCCAGCTGGTCTGATCATCAAATCAGTGAAAGGGTTATGCTCTCACCATAGCACGCAGAACGGTGTCCCATCTTCACTCACGGTTGAGCAAAAGGATAGCTATGATATGTACATGTGTACATATTCTAATGTCTTGGAATGTCTTAGGCACACCATTGTAATACAGGAATCTAGGGTTGTTTGCTGCTGGCTTCATGTTCCCTTCAAACCTGGGTTGTTATGCTCAATATGGATTGCCAGCAGAGGGCAACAGTATGGTAAAGCATTGCGCAGCAAGGTTCGATGCATCTCCAGTAGGGTGCTCTAATAGAGGCTGGCAACGAATGCTCAAATAACTGCCGCTTCCGCCCTGAATCAAACAAGCAACTGCCGCATTCAACAAAGGCGACCTGGATGGATGGGTTGGTGGCAGGTGGCACATCCAGCCCAGGTGGTGCCGACGGTTAATTTTGCAGTCCAAACGTTTTCGATATGTGACATGTGTCTCTGCGTCTCTGCACGCACGCGCGCAGGGTCTCATAAGTGCCTTGTCGCACAAACAGCCGCTCTTGTTGGTGTTGCTGCTGTTGTTGTTGCTGTTGCGGTAGCTGTTGCTACTGTTGTTGTTGTGGTTGTGGTTGTGTTGTTGTTGCTGCTGCTGCTGCTGCTACTGGGGCTGCTGCCGCTGCTGCTGCTGCCGCTGCTGCTGCTCTGTTGCTGTTCTTGATTTTGTTTGGTGTTGTTCTTGCTCTTCTGCCTCTTGTTGATTGATTATATTTATATCATTACTACTATTATTATCATCATTGTGACTATTACTATTATTATTATTATTATTTTATTATTGTGATTATTATTATTAGTACTACTATTTTTGCTATTATTACTACTATTATTACTATTACTATTATTACTATCACTATTATTATTGATTGTTGTCATTATTAATTGTTTTCTTCTTGTTGTTATTGTTATTGTTGTTCTTGGTGGTGTTGGTGCTGCTGCCGCTGTGGTTGCATGTGCAATCGTAAGCGCAGTCACGTTCCGAAGCTCGTGGCTACAATCCGCAGAATTAGACACGACCAACTTCCCATTTGACCAGGACCTGCGCCAGCTGCACTGTAGCCACCCGGCCGCCCTGAAAATGGCGCACCCGGATGCCAAGCTGAAGATAGTGCCATCCCCGGATCCCTTGTGATTTACACTGGATCATTCCAGCAGAGTGTAAAGCTGCCAACGGCGAATTCCATACATTGAATACAACAGAGTGCGTGCATCTTGCCAACAGCGGTTGGAAGGCAACTGAAAAGTCGTCGGCGGAAAGCTAATAACAAAGCCACTGAAAAGTGCCAGCTTCGTCTACAGAACATGAGGTGGCCAAGCTTGAAACAAGTGTCGCTCAGCAAGCTTGGCTCTACGAGTCGTGCCAAAACATGGATGAGTTGCTTGTGCCGCACATTCAATGGAAGCAGAGGTCTGATTGCAATGTGGGTATTCCCGTTGGCAAAAAGCGCTGGCTGCTTCAAATACATGCAACTCTGTGTGGATCCTTCTGCTGCTCGGTCTTCGGCAAACACTTGCAAGCATGTTTTCTTCCATACGTCGGTGTCGTGAACATCGTCTCCACTGCTTGACTGTGCCATCGTCAGGATCCATGCTAGTGGATCAAGTCCCGCGAGCACAGGATGTCTCCAGCCACCCTTTCAACGGTTGAATAATTGCTCAGCACTTATGCAAACTAAAGCAGCTAGCTTGCCGGCACACTAAGCAGCCTTTGATGATCCCGACTCAGATAGCGAGATACTTATACTTATCTACTAGCGACCATGCTCTAAGCCCGACCTAGGGAACGGTTGTGCTTTGGTCAAAACACAAACATCAAACAGACACACAAATTACAGCAATCACTCAGTTCCATCATACGACAATACTTGAGTTGCAGCAAAGGAAAAACAGACCGAAGACAACGCCCAGGAGCAAAGACCATGACATAAACCCAAACGTGCCCCCAAAAGGCGGTGGTTTCGTGTGACCAGGCAATACGAACCCGGCCTGGGGGTTTGGGCACTCGCGGCTTCGGCTCCGGCCGCTCCGGCGCAACCGAAGGCGGCTTTGGCTCCGAGCTTGGCGCCTCAGCGAGTGCTGAAAGGGCCGACGTCAGAAACTAACTGGATATCGACTTAACACGAGTCACGGGCCGGGTGATTTCCCATGGGTTTGACAATTTGAGGGTCCAGTGCTTTTGCACTTCGGCCCTTCCTGCAAAGCATGGGAAAAGGGGCAAGCTGGGAGAGAAGACATCGTGAGCCTCGAGCGTTGCCTCGCTCCTCAAGTATGAACCAACAAATAGGGATCTGTCCTGCTCAAAGGATAGAGCTTCAGAGCCAAAAAAAAGAATCATCCATGCAAGAGTGTGCGGCAAACGTAACACGCAGGTACAGTGGCAAGTGGGCAGTGGCCTAGCCTAGACGTTGATTCGGGAAGTGGGCGGCTTTTCTTGGATTGCTCTGCGTTGGCATGCCCACCATTTCTCACTGGTTTGAGCTCACCTGCCTGCCTCGTAAGATGCGTAGTTTGCGTTTACGACAACTTCCTTGTGAGGTTGTTGTATCACCAAATGGGCTGGGTAACGGCAGAATGCACAGAAGATCATCTTCAGTTGTGCCATGCACCCAGTCCTGATGAGTCGGCTGATGTCGGCTTGTCCACAAGGAAAACATCCTGTACAGAAAGGCCGCCTGCTGGGCACAGCTGAAAACAGTTGGCAGTGAGAAGTAGGGTCCTGGGTGGAAGGAAAACAACACATCGCCTGCTCTTGGCGGGGCCTTAGGGGGAAGCGACCACGCGAAGCATTCAATTCAAATTGTAACATGCTCAATCCCTTACCTTAAATGAACAGGGCACCCTGATTCCGCCGACCCCTGCCCCTGGAAAGAGAAGGGTGGCAACCGCAGCTTTTGCATGTCTACTTCTGGGCTCTGTAAGCTTCTAGCTGTGCCGGTAGTAATGCCGGCGATGTTGCTGATCCTTCACGATTTTTGCTTTTGCATCATTATATAGGGGTTAAACAACTGTCACTCACAATAGATTTCCAAATGGGGATGTCGCTGATGCATTCCTGTCCCGTCTGGCAATGTTTGTCCTGCTTTTCGTGAGGCTCATTTGGGCTCAAAGCATGCCCGCTTCTTGGCATTTCGAAACCTGCCTGGGCATTCCGGGACACAAAACCACCAAACATCATACACAAGCCTTGCTGGAACCCGTCACAGCAGAGGCACATGACCGAGAGGCGGATGTGCACTCCGCACGGCTGATGCCCTGAATATTGCAAGTAGGGGAACAATGGAACCTGCTGTAACTTACAATGATTTTGTGATTGGATGTGGTTGACTCAGTTGTGAAATGCGGGGTGGTTGTTGAGGGTACCCTTTTGGGGGTTTTAAAGCACCCATTTGGGCTCCCTATTTTGACACATACTCCACCCATTTCCCACCATCCGGTCGACTTCTGCCACGCCACCTCCGTAGTCTCCCTCGGACGCCTGCGCCAGCCTCCAGAGACACGCAGGAAAGAAGCTTGACGGACTTACTGGCGAGTCTTAAAGAAAGGAATACCAAAAAAGGCTTGCTTCCTGCTTATTTTGTTTTATCATCAGTCCAAAAGGGAGTCCTCAAACAAAAGACAGACCCAAAAAATGGGTTTCTCGCAAAATGCGCCGACCCCGCCGAGGAGCGTGCTCTGGCGGGGCGGCGCCTGGGATACCGAAGGTCCCATCGAAGGGCCGCCGAAAGACACATCGCGTGCGTGCCTGCGCCTCTCGCTCCACCGTCGCAAGTCTTCGTAACGGGTTCCGAAACTGCGCGTCCGGCACCCTCCGCGCGCGCCTTTTCGCTCCATTTGTGGTACTTTTGGGCACGCCCTGCCACTGCGCTTGAACGTTTCGGGGGGCGCGGGGGGCGCGCCTCTGCGTGACTGCGGCCCGGCCGTGCCTGGGCTGGGCTTGGCCCTGTCGCCCCCGGGCCCCTCCTAGTCTTCGTAACGGGTTCCGAAACTGCCGTTCCGGCACCCTCCGCACACGCCTTTTCGCTCCATTTTTGGTACTTTTGGGCACGCCCTGCCACTGCGCTTGGGCGTTTCGGGGGGCGCGGGGGGCGCGGGGGGCGCGCCTCTGCGTGACTGCGGCCCGGCCGTGCCTGGGCTGGGTTTGGCCCTGTCGCTCCCGGGCCCCTCCTAGTCTTCCTAACGGGTTCCGAAACTGCCGTTCCGCCACCCTCCGCACACGCCTTTTCGCTCCATTTTTGGTACTTTTGGGCACGCCCTGCCACTGCGCTTGGGCGTTTTGGGGGGCGCGGGGGGCGCGCCTCTGCGTGACTGCGGCCCGGCCGTGCCTGGGCTGGGTTTGGCCCTGTCGCTCCCGGGCCCCTCCTAGTCTTCGTAACGGGTTCCGAAACTGCCGTTCCGCCACCCTCCGCACACGCCTTTTCGCTCCATTTTTGGTACTTTTGGGCACGCGCTTCTGCGTGCCTAGGCTGGGTTTGGCCCTGTCGCTCCCGGGCCCCTGGGTTCCGTGCCGTTCCGGCACCCTCCGCACACGCATTTTCGCTCCATTTTTGGTACTTTTGGGCACGCCCTGCCACTGCGCTTGGCGTTTTGGGGGGCGCGGGGGGCGCGCCTGACTGCGGCCCGGCCGTGCCTGGGCTGGGTTTGGCCCTGTCGCTCCCGGGCCCCTCCTAGTCTTCGTAACGGGTTCCGAAACTGCCGTTCCGCCACCCTCCGCACACGCCTTTTCGCTCCATTTTTGGTACTTTTGGGCACGCCCTGCCACTGCGCTTGGGCGTTTTGGGCTGGGTTTGGCCCTGTCGCTCCCGGGCCCCTCCTAGTCTTCCTAACGGGTTCCGAAACTGCCGTTCCGCCACCCTCCGCACACGCCTTTTCGCTCCATTTTTGGTACTTTTGGGCACGCCCTGCCACTGCGCTTGGGCGTTTTGGGGGGCGCGGGGGGCGCGCCTCTGCGCTAGTCTTCCTAACGGGTTCCGAAACTGCCGTTCCGCCACCCTCCGCACACGCCTTTTCGCTCCATTTTTGGTACTTTTGGGCACGCCCTGCCACTGCGCTTGGGCGTTTTGGGGGGCGCGGGGGGCGCGCCTCTGCGTGACTGCGGCCCGGCCGTGCCTGGGCTGGGTCTGGCCCTGTCGCTCCCGGGCCCCTCCTAGTCTTCCTAACGGGTTCCGAAACTGCCGTTCCGCCTTTTGGGCACGCCCTGCCACTGTTTTGGGGGGCGCGGGGGGCGCGCCTCTGCGTGACTGCGGCCCGGCCGTGCCTGGGCTGGGTCTGGCCCTGTCGCTCCCGGGCCCCTCCTAGTCTTCCTAACGGGTTCCGAAACTGCCGTTCCGGCACCCTCCGCCTTTTCGCTCCATTTTTGGTACTTTTGGGCACGCCCTGCCATTGCGGGCGCGGGGGGCGCGCCTCTGCGTGACTGCGGCCCGGCCGTGCCTGGGCTGGGTTTGGCCCTGTCGCTCCCGGGCCCCTCCTAGTCTTCGCCGCACACGCCTTTTCGCTCCATTTTTGGTACTTTTGGGCACGCCCTGCCACTGCGCTTGGGCGTTTTGGGGGGCGCGGGGGGCGCGCCTCTGCGTGACTGCGGCCCGGCCGTGCCTAGGCTGGGTTTGGCCCTGTCGCTCCCGGGCCCCTCCTAGTCTTCCTAACGGGTTCCGAAACTGCCGTTCCGGCACCCTCCGCACACGCCTTTTCGCTCCATTTTTGGTACTTTTGGGCACGCCCTGCCACTGCGCTTGGGCGTTTCGGGGGGCGCGGGGCGGGGGGGCGCGCCTCTGCGTGACTGCGGCCCGGCCGTGCCTGGGCTGGGTTTGGCCCTGTCGCTCCCGGGCCCCTCCTAGTCTTCGTAACGGGTTCCGAAACTGCCGTTCCGCCACCCTCCGCACACGCCTTTTCGCTCCATTTTTGGTACTTTTGGGCACGCCCTGCCACTGCGCTTGGGCGTTTTGGGGGGCGCGGGGGGCGCGCCTCTGCGTGACTGCGGCCCGGCCGTGCCTGGGCTGGGTTTGGCCCTGTCGCTCCCGGGCCCCTCCTAGTCTTCCTAACGGGTTCCGAAACTGCCGTTCCGCCACCCTCCGCACACGCCTTTTCGCTCCATTTTTGGTACTTTTGGGCACGCCCTGCCACTGCGCTTGGGCGTTTTGGGGGGCGCGGGGGGCGCGCCTCTGCGCTAGTCTTCCTAACGGGTTCCGAAACTGCCGTTCCGCCACCCTCCGCACACGCCTTTTCGCTCCATTTTTTGGACTTTTGGGCACGCCCTGCCACTGCGCTTGGGCGTTTTGGGGGGCGCTCCACTTTTGCCTGGGCCTGTCGGGGCAGTCCCTAACGGGTTCCGACTGCCGTTCCGGCACCCTCCGCGCCGCCTTTTCGCTCCATTTTTGGTACTTTTGGGCACGCCCTGCCACTGCGCTTGGGCGGGCGCGGGGGGCGCGCGCGCCTCTGCGTGACTGCGGCCCGGCCGTGCCTGGGCTGGGTTGGCCCTGTCGCTCCCGGGCCCTTCCTAGTCTTCGTAACGGGTTCCGAAACTGCCGTTCCGGCACCCTCCGCACACGCTTTTCGCTCCATTTTTGGTACTTTTGGGCACGCCCTGCCACTGCGCTTGGGCGTTTCGGGGGGCGCGGGGGGCGCGCCTCTGCGTGACTGCGGCCCGGCCGTGCCTGGGCTGGGTTTGGCCCTGTCGCTCCCGGGCCCCTCCTAGTCTTCCTAACGGGTTCCGAAACTGCCGTTCCGCCACCCTCCGCACACGCCTTTTCGCTCCATTTTTGGTACTTTTGGGCACGCCCTGCCACTGCGCTTGGGCGTTTTGGGGGGCGCGGGGGGCGCGCCTCTGCGTGACTGCGGCCCGGCCGTGCCTGGGCTGGGCTTGGCCCTGTCGCTCCCGGGCCCCTCCTAGTCTTCCTAACGGGTTCCGAAACTGCCGTTCCGGCACCCTCCGCACACGCCTTTTCGCTCCATTTTTGGTACTTTTGGGCACGCCCTGCCACTGCGCTTGGGCGTTTCGGGGGGCGCGCTCCCGGGCCCCTCCTAGTCTTCCTAACGGGTTCCGAAACTGCCGTTCCGCCACCCTCCGCACACGCCTTTTCGCTCCATTTTTGGTACTTCTGCCACTGCGCTTGGGCGTTTTGGGGGGCGCGGGGGGCGCGCCTCTGCGTGACTGCGGCCCGGCCGTGCCTGGGCTGGGTCTGGCCCTGTCGCTCCCGGGCCCCTCCTAGTCTTCCTAACGGGTTCCGAAACTGCCGTTCCGGCACCCTCCGCCTTTTCGCTCCATTTTTGGTACTTTTGGGCACGCCCTGCCATTGCGGCGCGGGGGGCGCGCCTCTGCGTGACTGCGGCCCGGCCGTGCCTGGGCTGGGTTTGGCCCTGTCGCTCCCGGGCCCCTCCTAGTCTTCCTAACGGGTTCCGAAACTGCCGTTCCGGCACCCTCCGCACACGCCTTTTCGCTCCATTTTTGGTACTTTTGGGCACGCCCTGCCACTGCGCTTGGGCGTTTTGGGGGGCGCGGGGGGCCGCGCCTCTGCGTGACTGCGGCCCGGCCGTGCCTAGGCTGGGTTTGGCCCTGTCGCTCCCGGGCCCCTCCTAGTCTTCCTAACGGGTTCCGAAACTGCCGTTCCGGCACCCTCCGCACACGCCTTTTCGCTCCATTTTTGGTACTTTTGGGCACGCCCTGCCACTGGGTTTGGCCTGCAGTCTTCCTAACGGGTTCCGAAACTGCCGTTCCGCACCCTCCGCACACGCCTTTTCGCTCCATTTTTGGTACTTTTGGGCACGCCCTGCCACTGCGCTTGGGCGTTTTGGGGGGCGCGGGGGGCGCGCCTCTGCGTGACTGCGGCCCGGCCGTGCCTGGGCTGGGTTTGGCCCTGTCGCTCCCGGGCCCCTCCTAGTCTTCCTAACGGGTTCGGAAACTGCCATTCCGGCACCCTCCGCACGCGCCTTTTCGCTCCATTTTTGGTACTTTTGGGCACGCCCTGCCACTGCGCTTGGACGTTTTGGGGGGCGCGGGGGGCGCGCCTCTGCGTGACTGCGGCCCGGCCGTGCCGGCTGGGTTTGGCCCTGTCGCTCCCGGGCCCCTCCTAGTCTTCCTAACGGGTTCCGAAACTGCCGTTCCGCCACCCTCCGCACACGCCTTTTCGCTCCATTTTTGGTACTTTTGGGCACGCCCTGCCACTGCGCTTGGGCGTTTTGGGGGGGGGCGCGCCTCTGCGTGACTGCGGCCCGGCCGTGCCTGGGCTGGGTTTGGCCCTGTCGCTCCCGGGCCCCTCCTAGTCTTCCTAACGGGTTCCGAAACTGCCGTTCCGGCACCCTCCGCACACGCCTTTTCGCTCCATTTTTGGTACTTTTGGGCACGCCCTGCCACTGCGCTTGGGCGTTTCGGGGGGCGCGGGGGGCGCGCCTCTGCGTGACTGCGGCCCGGCCGTGCCTGGGCTGGGTTTGGCCCTGTCGCTCCCGGGCCCCTCCTAGTCTTCGTAACGGGTTCCGAAACTGCCGTTCCGCCACCCTCCGCACACGCCTTTTCGCTCCATTTTTGGTACTTTTGGGCACGCCCTGCCACTGCGCTTGGGCGTTTTGGGGGGCGCGGGGGGCGCGCCTCTGCGTGACTGCGGCCCGGCCGTGCCTGGGCTGGGTTTGGCCCTGTCGCTCCCGGGCCCCTCCTAGTCTTCCTAACGGGTTCCGAAACTGCCGTTCCGCCACCCTCCGCACACGCCTTTTTTGGTACGCTGCCACTGCGCTTTTGGTACTCCCGGGCCCCTCCTAGTCTTCCTAACGGGTTCCGAAACTGCCGTTCCCCACCCTCCGCCACGCCTTTTCGCTCCATTTTTGGTACTTTTGGGCACGCCCTGCCACTGCGCTTGGGCGTTTTGGGGGCGCGGGGGGCGCGCCTCTGCGTGACTGCGGCCCGGCCGTGCCTGGGCT
This sequence comes from Effrenium voratum, assembly GCA_963377175.1. Taxonomy (NCBI): domain Eukaryota; class Dinophyceae; order Suessiales; family Symbiodiniaceae; genus Effrenium; species Effrenium voratum. The sequence goes on from CAUJNA010000291.1 coordinate 815,748, forward strand.
GGGTTTGACCTGGTTGACTTCTTATGGAAGCTAATGACTTGACATGTTGACTCAAATTCTGCTTTCTCCGCCGGCGCCTCCTGGGTGCCTAGCGGGCCTTTTGCGTCGAGATGCTGTTGCAAGCCAGTCTTTGGACTGCGCTGTATGTGCAAAAACACGCCTCGCGAACCTGCCTGCGCAGGAACTGGTGGGCTTTTTTCTCTGCGCTCTATGCGATCCGACCCCCGCCATGGCGCGGGACGAGTGCCGCTGCAACACATGGACGCTAACTGCCCGCAAAAAAAAACAGGGTCGGCGGCACCCGGGCGTAGCCCGTTCTATATGGGAACCCTGACAATGAGCCGTTACCCAGTGGTTCCCTTTCAAACAACCCCAAAAGGGTACCCTCGCAAAAAGACATACCCATATCCCAAAACCACCCTGCTTTACAAGGGGACCCTTTAACAGCTCCTAAAGGCAGCGTTTGTAGGTGGCCCACACGTATCCTTCAAGGGACCCTGATGGAGGTTTGCTTTCCAACCCTGAAACTACTGCCAATCAAACCCAACATCAGTGAAGAAAGAGAATTGATTCTCGAAATACGACCCACTAAGATCGCACGGAGAATGACTTCAGCATCCAGTGATCGTGCAGACTGCACGACGAAACCAGCCACCCAACCAGGGTTAAGCCTCAACCGCTAGAACAAAAAGCATCGGTTCGGTGACAAGGGCACCCTCAAAAACACTGCCTCCTCATGTGGTACCAAAGTGCTCTCAAAGAGGATTGCTTGATGGCTGCTAGTTGGCACCTTGCAGATGGGGAGTCCCAAAACTGCCAAGCGGCTGTACGCCACATCTTCCTCATCTAGCACCTGTGATCCGAAGAAGCCATCAGTTGCTCCTACTTGGGGCTTAAAATAGAAGGTGCCTATCGTATTCCAAGGGTTCATATTTCAAAGGGGGTATTAAATTTGACAGACAGAGAGATAACAGCTTCAAAAGAGCTCAAGTTCGCAGGCGAAAATATGTTCAGCGATTGAGAAGGATTTTGAGTTGGCAATTGAGCCAGTCTGTTTAAGGTGGCTCAGTCATGCAATACTGATCAATATTGAAGCCTGCTCAAATAACTCATTGTACAAACGCGAGCATTTTGCGGAACAAAAAACATCGCTCCATGTTCAACCAACCACCAACTGGGGTTGACAGCCGGGCCGGGTTCCTGTGCAAATATCAACGTTTTGGGCTGCCTCCCTTCAAACCCAAGCCATTATGCCATGGCAGACTCAAAAACTGCCGGTCTGGCTGATGTGTGCGGATGCACCCAAAACAAGGAAAGAACTACACTGAATGGGGTGGAATCGAATGGGATACTAATTCATGACACTCACAATGACTGGAGATACTATCTATCGGTCTCGGACGACTTTCGAGACTACGCAAGGCCTCACTGGCACTGACTAGTGACTAGTGCGTCGGGTGCTGAGCATCTGATTAGTGAAGTTTGACGCTCAGAAGGTGCCACAGTAAACACCTGGGAACAGTACGATTGACCGCAAACACTGCCAATGCACGGGTTGGCATGGTGAGCTCGGGTGCTCCACTAACGAACGCCCTCTTGACTGCAACAATATAATCTGGGGATGTGCCAAGCAAAAACAGCACGGTGCCCAAATTACTATGACTCACCTAGCTCGAAACTATCTCGAGGGATCTGGAACCTTCAACTCGTGTGAGGCCTCCAGTTTACCCTCAGGCGAGCTCGCTCGGATTAATCCAAGTGAATGAACGAGCATTCCATCTAACGTGTTGGAGCCTCCCACGTAGCTTTTCTGGCGCGTGGTTCATGAAGCAAAAAGGGAAGCAACGAGCTTTGGTTCACCCGCCCACGCAAAGGACACCTTACCTCCTTGAACATTGTTGAACCAAATTCATCGAAAACATGGCCACCATATTCCCGTCCTGTGTGGGTATATGTCAAAACAGGGTAAACCCGAAAATTATGTTCTGTTCGGTTTCCATACAGAAGCCAACCCCGAACCTCAATTTGATTAGACAACCCCTGGAAACAAATATAATAAAAACTCCAGTTGTGATAGATTCCCTTTAGGCAAAAAAGAACATTATTAAGCAAATGGAATCGAAAGGGTAGCCTCGAAACAACACTCCAACTTGGCAAGTGAAGGCCCAATACCGCCAAAATGCCCGCCACAATGGCACCGCTGAGCCGCGCCTTGCGAAGCTCTTCGCTCACAAAGTTGCGGAGCCCCGACTTCCTCAGATCAAGTCCCTTGCTTTGGCTGAAACAATATCCCAAACGAGTCTGGCCATTGGGGGCTTCTTGTAAAGCAAAGTGACCTTCATGCGTGATCTCGTTCTACCCAGTAAGCTCGATATGACAAATCAGTTTCAGGAGAAACAACAACATAAAATGCCAGCGTAGCAAATGGCAGTCATGCGGCAATGTGCAGCACTGTGAGCCACAAGGTCAAAGCCCCCGGGGCGTGACAGTTTGTTTTCTAGGGATTTCTATCTGCATGTTTTACAACACATTCCAAGCACACGATCCCAAGTAAAGGACCTGCATGATGGCTGCTCAGAATCCAATTAATGTGAAGGTTCTTACCATAATCGAAAAGGATCGAAAAGGGCTGATGCTCATAGATGGCAAAACGACAATCATGTCAAAGGCCCGACTCATGAGCGGGAACACTAATGGCAATGTCTACATACAGGCACTGGCAGTGGGTACAGTTGGGTAGTCTCTTTTTTGGGAAAGAGACACATTAATATGGAAGCATGCCAACACGTGGAAGGGTGCCTAGATGCACGCTTCCTCCAAATGTGCCTACGCGATTGCCTATGCTCACCTTGTCGCGAGCTACTTCACCTAGAGATCCTGGTTTTTAGTGGCTGGCCCGCATATGTCCCCATGTATGCTAGGCCTACACGGCGCAGAAGTTGCCTCGACACAGGCCATGTGTAGCATTGAACCCTGCAATTGCAGACATGTACTTTGAATGAAAGAATCCCGGGAACAAATGGGGCCGGTACGCATAGAGTGCTGGACTTGCTTGTAAATTCCCTGCAGCAAATTATAACTGGAACCTGAGGCTCTGCATGCATTGCATTCAGCTGCAGCTGTGATGCTTCCTGCAATGCGTATGCTTCCTTCCTTCTGAGGCCTTGTCGGATGAGCGCTTCCAAACGTTTCAAACACAACAGAAGGCACATGAAAAGCTGCACCATAAACGCGATAATTGTGTTTGTGGTAAAATAGATGACCCCTTCTCATTGGCTCGTCCCCCAAAACCAGCCAGCCTTGCCATTCTCGCCTTTCCTGTCAGAAACAAACCACAACACATCAATGACTTGACTGCCGCGGCGCGGAGCTGAAGCAGCTGGAGATGACGGAGCTGGTGCCGGCACTGGCGCCTGCGAAACGGGTGAACCCGAGTGACCAACCGGAGGCCGGACGAAACCCGAGAGCTCGCCTCTTTGGACGCTGGCGGCCTCGGAGGCGGAGGCTTGCGCCGCCTGCGGTGCGAGGTGCGAAGGTTGCTGATGTCACATGATGTTGCTCACGTGAGCTCTCACCAATTCCCGTTAACGGCGCATTTTGGATCGCCATCTAGGCGCAACCACGGTCCTCTCCAGTGGCAACGGACAATTCAGGGCATGTGGAAGAAACAGGGGTAACATTGGTCACATGCAAAAAACATCAGGCATCAGGCAATCCAACAACTACTCAGTGTATCAAGCTGGCTGCAAGGGCTCTGAAGGTTGAAGCTGCAAATAACAGATTCTTCTGCCTTGTATAATTCCATGGTGTCTTTTTGATGAGCAAAACCCCTTCTCGTGGCTGTGACGTCCCCAAGGGCTGCTCTTTTGCAATTATTTCTGTGGGACAAAATTGTGACTTCGAAAGGAATAGTAATTTAGAAGGGCCTCGCATTTTTCAAACAAAAGAGCCAACAGGGCAGCGGTGCGTTCAACAACAACCGTGACATGCCCCCGCGATTTTTACCTCAGGCTGCAGGCCCTCTCTCATTGCAGCCGCAGCACGGCTCATGAGACGCGAGTGCAGGCGCGCTGCGCGGCGCGTTCTTCGCTGCCCGCTCCTTGCCTCAGAAGCCGTCGACATGATGAGGGTCCATTGGTAACCTTTGAGGATGGCTAGGGGTTTCAAAGTTACCTCAGAAGGTACGAATTCATAGTATATTCCTCCTCGCACATTCAAGTAGTACCTGTGCTTCCTCAGGTAAAGCCACTTCCCCCCTCAAACCTTGGAACAGGCGAAGCATTCCTGGTGATCAGCCACGTGTGATCGTTGGCTGGACCTTGTAGGGTCAACTTCGGTGAAATGGACACGACCGAAGACACGATGGAACGATAGCGGTATGAAATTGAATGGAGGGGCCCTTTGGTAAACATTATTCAAGTGAACATGGTGAACCTATTCTGTTTGGGAAGGTAATGCTAGCGGCGTACCAAACGCCTACGCTACGCTGCGCCATGTGAAAATCCCTACACACGGTGTATGGCAGCCTTAAACTGCCTACGCGCGCCTACGCGTTGCAGTTTGCTCTCAAAGTGCCAACGCAGTGTGTACTTCGTGCCAAGACTTGTATTCGCGCGAGTCGAGCCTACGAGATGCCGACATGAGAAGCGCCCTAGCCGACTCTCAAAAGTGGCTACGCCCGCCAATGCGTGCAATAATATTCCTACGCGGGGCCTGATATGTCCACTCTCCTGTGTTCCTTTACTACCGTCCAGGTTGCGATCCATGTCCACCAACCACTTTTTGAGGTAGTTCCCCATTAAAAGCCATGGCCATATTGTTGCAAAACAGTTCCCAAGGCGGTCCCATATTGAAGCAGCTATCACATGCGGTCAAACTCCTAACGTTGTCCATAGTCATGGTTCCGGAATCGAATTCATTCCCATGCTCGTCTAAAACCCTCGGGGGTCTTTTGACCATGGCACGCATAAGCAGCACCCAAAACACATAAGCAGCGCCCAAACTCTTTGAGTTCGGATTCTACCAACATATTTATAAAGGTTTCTATTTGCCGCACAATCTCAATCCAATCACGTAGTAGAAGTGCCTACCAGAATAACCCTTTGGAATTGATTTTGGGCGCTAGGCGAAACTGGGCTGATCTCTGGGCGCGGCTTGGTTTTGGTCTCGCCTTCTCCTGGAGTCGAAAGAGATGGCAGCGGAGTCAAATGGTAGTGCTTCTTGAGGCTCCTGACCCTTCTCTCCTCAGAGTAACCAAAAGGCTCCTGACGCTATTGCCTTCTTCCCTTTGGGAACATCAAACAATATGGGCAATTTCGCACCAGGAAAAAATGAACCCTCTGATTCTGGCATATGGTTCCACAAATTCCGGGAAAGGGGCCACTATAATATGTGCGTAAGTTGGAAATCCAGTTTTGGGCTTGCCAGAAATGGCCTGCATGAAAAGCATTGTGCGATTGCACACCTATTTCAGGGAAGGTTTGCCTCAAGGAAGCCAGCCTTTCGCACAAATAGTGTCACTATGTCTCAGCAATAGTTGGTGCTTGTACGCTAACCTAGATGGACCCCAGTTCGTCTGCCAATGTTTGCAACAAATCCAACACCTGAAATAAGGAGTCCCGCATTTCACACCTGGAATCGGCGAGCTAAGCACAAAAACGTTGGACCCCACGGTGGCTGCATGCTGGTTTCTGATTGAAACTCTGTCCGGCTCGCACGGGGCTTCGTGTACGTGTGTAGCTCTCTCTGCAACTCGCCGTTCAACTAGCTCTGCAACTTGCACCAAGCCGTGTGCCGCCTGCAGGCGTCGAAAGTTTGACCTCCTGGATGGCTTGAAAAGGAAAACAAAAGAAACACAAACAAACAAACATGTGAAGGCTTGACCCACATGTTGGATTCAATACCAAATCTCAGTCATGGCCCCGGCTGCTCACAAATCAACGACAGGAATCTAATAGTAATAATGCAGCACCTTCGCAACAACAGGTGATTTAAACAAAGCCTCCGGCAGGAGTTGTGAGCAATCAGTGCACTCTACATTGAGCATCGCACGAACCACTGGAAATCCTTCTCACTTCACAATCAAGGGGCTTTGCCAAACTCATCGTTGGCGTAAATGTCAAGGCGCGAAAAACGGAGAACGTAGCGTTCCAGAACAATGGCGATACTTCAGCATCTTGAAGCTACCCTCCGGCGTGCCTCTCGCTGTGTCTCGCCTGTCGCAGGCAACTGACATCGACTGAGTCCAAGTGATGGGATTTCAAAGGGACACGATGCATATTCTGGGTCCAGATAAGGAGCTACAGTTTGCTTGAACTCAAACCCTTGAGCGAACTGGGACTGGCAGCTACAACTGTCGCTGCACATGTTGAAACAAGAGCATCTGAACCTGCTCAACGTTGATAGATTGCTGCAATTGTGCCCTGCTGATGTACATCATAAGATTGCGTGATCGCAGCTAACCAAGTTGCAATACCCTTTGACCCAGTACAACACAAGCTGACGATGTCACCTGGCATGCAACATACATATTAATATATACATACCAAACATGACAAGGCTTGCAATACCGTTGTGCGGCTGCAACATGTGGCCTAGCCAAAAGCTGATATAAGCACAGCTTCGAACGCAGCATTTCGAATGCTGCCGATAGTCCTGTCACGCACTTGCAATGGGCGCAAACCGCACATACACGCTACCCGAACACGCACACACACATGAGACAAGAACAATCCTGCAAGCCCGAACATTGCGCTCGGGGGATACCATGCCTGCAGCATATCCACCGCCGCGGCCTGAATGAGAGACTTCCTTTGAAATCGCCCAAACAAAGGCCAGGCTTCTGAAGTGCTACATCAGTGAACGCTGCCAAGACACCTCCTGGCCCGCCTTAATATGTTGGGCTTATGACCCCCTGATGCAGCGTCTGCAGAATCGTACTCAGTCACATCTCCCCAGAGCCTTCTGAAATATGTCTTTACCAAATTTGCAAAGCTTCCTGACATGGAGCCATTGCTCAGTGGGAATTCGCCAACAACTCCATGATGACCAGCCAATGGCGAACATTACCTGCGTCAAGCCTCAAGCATCAAATTCCTTGCTGCAGTGTCTGCTGCTTGAGGCTTACCAGCACTCACAAACGCAGCGCATCACCTTTCGAGATGGACCCATGCATTCTGTGGCGGCAATCTTAAAGCCCACCACATAAACAGGAAAACCTTAAAAAACACTTTGCCGACCTAAAGCAAACACATCAGGGACATACCAATTAACCATATAGAACACTTGGGTTGTCTTTTGGAATTGGCCACAAAAAGGAAAGCATTCAATGTTGAAACCCCGCCCCATGGTTGAACAATGTTCAGACACCTCGACAAAAGCGGCTTCTAAAACACACCTGCCTAAAGCCGTGCCCCTCTACTTCAGAGCGGGCTCGCTTTGCGAACTTGGGACAACTGCCGGGAGCCCTTGGCCAAAAGCGGCCGACCAATTTCTCAGGGCCCCAGCCGGGCACCTGAGCCCGAGATTCCGAGCCGACTCAGCGATTTCCATGAGTATGGCTAATTGAGGATTGGTGGATATCAGAAAACGGGGATTTGTGTCCAATGTTCGAGGGTATTTCCCATCTATAGTCGAAGCTAAATCTCGGCAATCTGCAATTTGTCATCAGTTCAAGTGCATTTCAATCAGCAAGTCTGGCTGACATCGGTTGCCAAATGATCTCCAAGGTCCAAGCATGGCTTCCTTTCGGACCATACTTCAACTCCGGGGTCATGGCACCTTCTTGTCCTGAAAACTCTCACCATGTCAAGTTCGCGAAGGGTGGACGACTGGCACCACAAAAGAACTGACCATGTAAGTCAACTACAATCCAAGTCAGCTGTACCAGTTCGGCAAGTTTGGGGCGGCCTGGATATACAAATCCCTGCGTAGATCGCTGGGGCGGTGATGCTCTGTGTTTCTTTCAGGCCGACGGTTCCAAGAGAACTTCACAACTTTGCTAAGATCGCCAGATCCATCCAGGGAGTCACGCCGAAGGGAATGAGAGAATTCCCCAGGCCAGACTTGGACCCCCTGCGAAAGGCTAACTAGCCTGAAGGACAACTGAAAAGGATACACACACACACTGCTCAAAACGTTTCACATACTCATCACCCCCGAGTCCAAAGATCTGGCGGAAGTGCAATAAAACCAAAGACCCTGATACAAACGAATCCTGGCAAGAGAGTTCTTGAGGGAGTCAAACAGAATCTGGACTGGAATTCTCAAAGTCATCAACTGCAAAACAATAGCAGCATGCTTCATATGGATGACTGACTCCACCAAGCCGTGAGGGTTAGAAAGGAATACCCTCCCACCATGTCATTCCGGGTCTGATGTTTCTAACTGTGCACCGGCTGCACCAAAAAGTAACATTTTAGATTCGCGGCCAATGCTGCACAGCGCTATCCCAAAACGTTGCTTCGACATGTTGCTCGGAATATGGCAAGGAAAAATCATCGTTGGATGCCGCTTGTACATTAACTGACAAGTACATAATGCACATCATTGCCAGGACACACAATGACATTAGACCCGACCACAGAGTGTTTGTCCAACATGCATGACGTGTGACAATACTAGACTCTTACAAGGCCCAGGTATGGAAGGCAAGGGCTGGCAGCACAGTTCAATGTTCACCGATTCACTAATCGCTATGAACCTGAGTGGAAACGTAAGTCCAGTTCTCATTGGTCGCTGCTAACAGGCGCGCAGTGAATTTAAGCGTGAACATAGTAAACCAAACGACAAATAACTCAAACCACATGGGGGGAAGACTTGCTGATGATGGCAAACCCCAGCGGTGTCCAACTCAAATTGACAGCGAAGAAGCCTTGGACACATCAATGTCGACTCACGGCCGGTGAATTCGCCTCATTCAAGGAGCTGAGACGCTGAGACGCCCGGCTGAAATGCCGATGGCAGGCCTCGGATCCAGCAGACTTCAGCAAACCTGGGGGCAAGATATTGAAACAAAACATGGAGGGCAAACACGGCTTTACCCTTTATTCCTAGGTGCACAAGCAAGTACTCACCAGTTTGCAAAGGAGGCAGTGATAGTAGCAAAAGCGGCAGCAGCTGTGGCGGAGGCGGCGGCCACAAATAACAACTAGAATCATAATGGTAATAGCAACTAGCAGCAGCAATGGCGGCAGCGGAAGCAGCGGTGGTGGTGGTGTCACTGGGTGACCGTGTTATGCACCAAGTCCATATTTTATGCCAATAAGTTTCTTGTTGTCATGTAGCTGTCATTCCTGAGTGCAATCACAACTGAGACCTGACAGCCATATTTGGGTGTAGCTAAGCACAGGATATGTGGGTGTAGGCCATGCCACAGCACATTGAGCCCATGGCTTCAAATTGGTTTATGAAAATCCTTTTGCAGTTGAAACCCAATCACTGACATCATGTGGCAAATATGTTGAAGGTGGAACTCTTTTGACAATTCAGCTTGCGCTGCTGAACCAGGCAAAAAGATACACAATTGGTAAGTCATGCGTAGGTAGTGAACGTAGTGCAAGTTTGTGGCAGTTGCACGCTCGCATTGCTACCAGGTGACAAAAGGTCATATGCAGGTGATTTGCTTGTGTCTGCGTGCCTAACCTTGGGCTGCAGGCACGTTTACTGCCCAGCGACGTCAAGTACGTGCACGTGTTGTCTTGTCTTGGTCAAGAGTCGATGACTCTGCAGCTACCGTTGCACATTCATGGTGGTGTTTAAGACGTATTATATTATGTTGATCCATGCCTAAGTCCTAGGAACAAAGTTGTTAGAGCAAGAATATTGATATACACGAGGATGTCCGAATGATCCCAAACACGGGACGTTAAGACGACGGAACTACAAAGGGCAATGCCTTCTCAGCGTCATGTTTGCAACCGGGAACCATTTTCTGCAGCGACTGTTGCAACTGCACATCGCAATGCTGGATCTGATTTGTCATAGGTTTGTGAATGACTCCTGATACGTAATATGCAAGGGCGTTCAAGCGGCGTGTGGAGTGCTACAGTCTGTGCACAACTTCTCTGGAAGCATGAGCTGCTTCCTGCCTTTTGCGGTTTTGGTCTGAGTAATCATGTCAACAATCATCCAAGGCCCACACGAGCCGAGCTTGGTATTCATTTCCCTAACTGGCCAGGCTATCTGCTTGTAGCCCTGCTTACCCCTTGCAAGTTTGCGAGCGAGGTCTGTGAGCGAGGTCCGTTGTCATTCCCTTGGCACCAACCAGCAATTAAATTGCCTCATTGAAGAGGAGATGAAATGCCGGAGAAAGTGCGGGGATAAAAGCAAATCTTCCCCCCGTTGCCCAGTGCGCGTGGTGAAACATGGACCCCCTTTTTGGTTGGCCATTAAGGAAAAAGGGTGCCAGCGAACATCTGGGTTCCGTAATCCCTGGACTTCCCTGCAAAAAAGAAGCTTCCAGAACGTTTATCCTCTCCCAGAAGACATAGACGCTCACGCAACAAGCCCGATAAAACTAGGTCTTCCCTGTTGAAATCGTGTGTTAGTTCTCATGTCAGCCTCGGAAAGGCTCTTTGGTTGTCGCAGCCCTTGTCCTCCCTGCGGCCATGCTGCAACTTGTCCGGCACGGAAGCGCTTTGGCTTCCTGTCCAAGGTCATAGGATTCAAACCCGCCGTACCCCCACCGGCCTGGCTTCTAAAAAGACCCCAAGGTCTTAGGAAAGGGGTATTGAATTTGGGAGGGGGGCTTGATCCGTCATGAGTCTTTGCTCGGACTGACTCAGACCTGCGAAAAATTGAACTCTTGCCGGTCAAGAGGAAACATCAAGACAACCACAAGGGCAAAAAGTTTGAACGTTGGCTATGTCTAGCAAGGTTGAAAGGATGCGATTCGTGGAAATGCGTGCGTCCCTAACCAGAAATCCACATGGTGGGCTACTGAGAGGTCAATGACCATTGCTGCCAACAGGTGAACATGTCTGTTCACCCTGGTGCATGTAAGGGGCTCTAAAAGCAAGAGATAGGCGGAGCCCTGCAGCAATCCCTTTTTCTGTAGCCGGCCGGTCTGATTGGAAGCCTCCTTCAGGTACTTCCCCCGGACTCAACGAGCCTGGAATTCCTAAGATCAGCTGGCTTCCTTTTACTGGCTTCGAATCAAAGTGCAGCTCAAGTCAAAGGATAAAACTCATTGGGGAAGATACGGGTGAGTCTCTCCGTTGTATGCTTCCGAGGACATGCTTCAGGATGCTTCAGGGCCCCCCAAAACCAACATGCGTCGAAACAGATGCCTCCAAAGCCTCCAAAAAGATACCTCCATAAATATCCTGATCGACAAACAAACCCTGCAACACTGGCAAATGAATATCAAGAGGACCAAATGTAGCCTTTGGCTGTAAAGGTCCTGGATTGGTTCACGCATGGAAATCTTTGGGCCCTCCAAAAACACACCGAGGGCATTTGCCACATTGAATGTCAAACCTAGCTTGTCTTCCTTCTAAAAGACTCCAAGCTTGTGGTTTGGTGCCTTTATTTCTGTTTGTACCCTCTTTTATAACAATCATGGAGGTGGGCGATTGGATGGATTTGGAAGACCATCTTGAAAAGGCCCCGAATGTCGAGCTCCATTGTTGGAAAAGGGCAATCAGTATTTACTTGGGGGAACCCCAGTAAATCATAACTCCTAATTATCAAGCACAGCTCACCTCACACGGACCCAAAGGGTGATGCCTAAAACCTCAAAATTGGAAAAAGCGGACCCTTGGATCACCTTGGGTGGCGCCAAACCACCTCCCCCCCCGCCCCGGTTGCATTTGCCTGGTGGAGGCAAGCTGCCCGCTCGCCTCAGCGAGTGCTTCCCCCCGCCCCACCTCCGAATGGGAAGCTCGAAAATGGGCTCCTGCCTGCAACCACAGCGACCCTACGGGGGTAACAGGCTACAAGAGAGGGGGGGTTGAATCAAATAATAGATCCCCAAAGAAGTAGCCTGCATCAGAAGCGCTCGTTTTTCTTTGCCCAGCCTTGTGACTACAATCCAATTCATTGAGCTCGTTGGGAAGCAGCTTGTTAACTCCGAGTTCCCTAGAGGTCCATCCTTGCCATGTCAAAACTCCTTTTGTGGGGCATGGTTCCATGAATACCCTTCCAACAGCTTACAATAATCATCTTGAACCCCTAAAGAACACATGACCATATCTACAAATTCCAAGTAAGCAGGTCGTATGACCATGGCAAATTTTCTCCAAAAGTAACATCCATACCTCACTAGACTGCTGTCTTGGCTCACCAATGGGGTGCGCAGAAACTCATATGTTCTGATTCGGTTTCAATACATAATATATTTTTTGGACATCCCAAACATGAGAATGGCAAATGGTTCACACAGCGTCACATCGCAACTCTCCGCCCCTGCCTGCCAGGCTTTCCGGCATCCTGAGAGCGAGAAGCTCAAGGCTCGGCCGCTTTCAACAGAAGATGTGACCATGACGCGCCTGAGATTGCTACAAGTTCAATCGCCCACATAATTGGACCAAGAAATCTGGGCAATGATTCGTGTCCCTTCTTGCAGCACACATCACATGGATGTTTTGCTCGTGCGCACCTCAAGAGACACGCTTTCATGTCTGACCCACGATTCGGAACTTCCGCCCCTTTCAGATCCTGGGCGCCCAAACCGGCGGAGTCCTCAGCGCGGAAGATCGCGGAAGCATCTCCCGATTGTTCCGGTTGGCTTCGGCTGTTGCGGAAACAGGACAAGGCATTGCCAATATCTTACGGGCAACTTACACCTTGATCTTCATGTGGCATGGTTGTTTTCTGTTCCCACCCCCCAAGACGGCAATTTTTGAGGAACGCACGCTTTTTTGGAAACGAGCGCTGTGTTGGGACCTTGTGCATAAAAGTGTGAAACAGCGAGATTCCGGCCAAACAATTAGGCCACACAACGGCGCAATTTCGCGCAACCGGGCGCAATTTCAAGAAGCGTACTTTCTAGCTGTCCCTCTTCCTTTCCGTATTGAGGAAAGCTATCACTTTTGAGCAAACGTCATGGTTTTCGCGAAAACGGACGCTTTTGTTTCCAAGCGGGAAACAAGGTGCAGTTGGAAGATCCAGGCAAGTATCTAAGGTTTATTGTTGCAGCCATACATTCAAGGCGCCCATATTTGACTCCAACAGCCGTCGAGAAAGGAAACCTTGACTGGTCAAGATCATCTTTCATTGTCTGCCTCCTGATGCATATAACGTGCCACCAGTCAGCAGGTATGCGCATTGTTGATGAATTTGTGAGCGAAAGATGGAGAGTTAGAAAGGGAGGGAGGGTTCCAACCTTGAACGGGCTACTAACTTGGTTGCCTTGGGTTCCAGCTACCCGAACAGGTTACGCCAGGACACCGAGAAGTAACTTCAAGTCCCTTGGAAGAACCAAAGCTAAAAGCAAGCAATCCAAAGCTCTGGATCAGCCCGGGCACAGCTGCGGCAGCTTTGTCCGAGCCTAGCGGAAAGCATCGTGCCCCAGCATTGCACTAGGGGCTCAAGTGTGCTGAATACATTGTGGGGACCCTGTTTCTTCAACCGCCAACCAGTTGCTGGGTTGAGTCCTGGACACGTCAGTCCAAACAAGCAAAACGCAGGTTCACTTAATCTCTTTCTCTCTCACTCTCTCACTCTATCTCTCTCTCTCTCTCACTCACTCACTCACTCACTCTCTCTCTCTCTCTCTCTGCCGCTCTCTCTCTCTCTCTCTCTCTCTCTCTCTTTTCAACACAGTTCAGAAGGTGACACGTGTACTTAGATCTCAGCTGGTCTTGGGGGGAGGAAACAACATGTTGATCATGAGTAGCCTCTCTTGACTCGGGCTTGCTCACAAGAAGCGTAAGTTCAATGCGACGCTCTTACCAGAGCTGCAGCAGCTGATGCTGTCTGCAGCTCATTATTGTTGCTGCATCTGGCAGCAGAAGCTTTGAGACAAAGTTCTATGTGGCTGGCAAGAGATCTGGTTGGCCTTTGCGTCCCGAATGGCATCGAGAAAGCAGACCAAGGATCTGACAGGCCAACACAGCTAACCCTTTTAGGTTTCATGCCATATACAGGAACCCTGCTGACCACACACCCCAAGAACCCATCAAAGGGCTAGAGGTTCACAAGCCGTGTTGAGGACAAACAAGGCCCAACATGCTTCGGGGGGTCAACGGGTTTGGTGTTTGGGTCTCTGAAAAAGCCTACTGTAGGGGCCTAAATCATTAGTGGGGTTGGGTACTTTACGGCCACAATGAATCATCGTAGAAGTAACCCAAATTTCTTGCAAGGCCCTTCAACCCAAGCACCACCCCACCTCCATCGCGGACCGGCTGCGTGCCAAGGCCATCGGTTCGGGCGCATCTTTGGCGCCGGATTCGTCCAGGGGCTTCGGGGTCGAAATAGGCAGATTTAAAACACACGAAAATTTGATAGATTCCACATAACCCGAACGCAGAGTGATTGCCCAAAGCTAATTGCCGTTTTGTGTGTGAGCGCATGTCCCTGCCTATCCGTTTGCATGTCTGTTGGCCCAGTGACTTCTCCTTCCATTCCCTATGATTGCCTGACCGCGTGCTGATCCTCCATGTCTCTCTTCGTGCATCTATTTATCTATCTGTCCATCCGTCTGTCCATCGATTCACCGTCTACCCACCTATCTATCTACCTACCAGCCTATCTGTCTAGTCCCGCCCTTCCAAGCTTGATCTGCTCTGGCTAACCATCCTAACCAAACCCATCTTTTGGGTGTTTCTGTCGCTGTTTATCTATCTATATTTCCAACCAATCTATCTAACTGCCCGCCTGCAGTTAAATAAATGTCCTCTACGTCTTGATCTGTCGATCTATCTGTCTGTCTGTCTGTCCCTCTCTCCCTCTTTCTCTGTCTCATCTCCCGGCCTGTCAATATCCACTATCTATCAATGGCAAACCTAATCCAATCCAATCTAGCCTATTCATTCACCTTCTCTAATCTATCCATACTTCTGTCCTATCTAAAGTATTCAATCTGTCCACCGACCTAGACTTAAAAGCAAACAATCGACCTAACTATCGCTTCGCTTTTTCCATCTTTCTATCCATCTACCTATCTCCCCGTAGCTAGCTATGTCCTGTCTATCTAGCGAACTGTGCATCTGCTTATCTATCTGACATCCTTCTATTTGTCTCTCCCTCTATCTAGCTGTCCATCTGACTGTCTATCCGCCTATCTATCCTTTTATCTATCAACGATCCTGCAAGTCGTGCTCTAAGGTGCTCCGCCACGAAATCAACGCTCCAAAGTGCTGTGACTGCCACGAAATCTGCACGTGACCCTCCAAACAATTGCGCCTGCCAGGCAAATCAGAGCCTGCGGTGAAACATGCTCCAAAAAACTGCTGCGCCCCCGACAAAATTTGATCACGGCGCTCCAAAGTGTTGCGCCTGTCGTGCACAGTGAGATTGACACGAAAAACTCTCAAAGTACCGCGCCTGTCACGGAATTCAACTTTGACGAGTTTGCGATGTGTGTCAGGAACTAGTGCGGGACTGCAGGTGCCTGCCAAGCAAGACACCTCAAAAGGATCGCCAGTCAATCGCAAATCACCCTGGGAAGGCGACACATTTCCGAATATCCTTCCAAAACACTGCGCCTGCGCAGCGAAACGGCACGCAACCTCGCAAAAGCTACAATTTGCGAACGGGCGGGACGAAGATAACATATTGCAAGTCATGCAAATTGCATATTCTGAGCCTTGCCCAACGGCACGGCAACTTTCGCCACCTGCAGCCACTGGCGAACACGTGCGAACGCTTGCGAACACTGTGGCAAACGCATGCTGACCCCGTTGCTAGAACGGGGACCCTTCTGCAACACATTGGGAAAGCAACTTCATCAGACATGCCCTCTTGGTGTTTAACATGGCTAGTTATCGCGGAAAATGAAGAATACCAAAGGTTGTTAAGACTTAAGTCCGGCAGTGAATGTTGGTCTTACCTGCTCTTTGGCACCTGCTCGGGTGTAGTGCAAATGTTTGATGTTGCTGGCCCAAGATAGTAGAAGTTCATACAGCACATGCGTTTGCGTAGTACAAAGTTTCCAACTTGCTAAGACTGGCACTTCATGTTGCTCTTTGTCTTGCTACCGGCCTGTTCTTAGGACGGGTACCTGGAATATGGTAGCAGTAAAAAATACTCTTAAAAAAGTAAACAAATAAAAATTGGTCAACAAAAAAAACTGTGGAAGCGGTTTGGGTAAGTTCGTGCGACCACAGGTGCTGCAAGAATGCGCTTTGCACTTAGCACCAACTATGCGAGGGCTGTCTGTATGCTGGCTGGGTGACAACTCACTCAGTGCTAAGCGGTCTCTTGCTATGCTTGGCTTTGCTGTCCTTGGCGCGCTTCGAACACACATCGTGCCTCAACCCTTCGACGCAAATAACATGTGCGTGGTTGCACTCAATACGCTAGGGTCTAGCGTTGTCCTTTGTCAATAACATCAAAAGAGAAGTGTGACTGCAGCTAGTGGGGCGCTACAAAACGGGCTTGCAAAAAATATACTTATGTCTTTCATGACTTCTCCAGCAAAAGCAACAGCCTGTTGGATGCACAAGCCTACCCCCAACCATCCCAGCATTTCAAGCGGACGCCACCTTGCGGATCCACGTAAGAGGGGGCCTCCTCCCTTTTATGACCGAAACGTGGATCGATAGCCTGTGTATCGTGCATCAAGCGTAGCCATTTTCTCAAATCTTTCGGACCCCTATCCAGCAGTGGCTGAGCCGAAACTGGTCCCTTTCACGAGACCTGAGGATGTTTGCAGGTACTAGAAGGAAAAGAGGTCGGAGGGTAGGGTAGATCCAAACTCAGTCATGATCATAGGCAAATACTGTGTGTGTCTACGTAGTAGTAGGATAGTTGTTGCTAGCAACTGTCTTCGAGCCTGGCAGAGGACCCGACACATTCTCACACGAACACCGTACCAGCTTCATGGCACATTTCCTAGTGGCCTGTCTCTACCGTACAATCAGAATGACTTGTGATACAATGCTGTCCGACACGGGTTAGACGCACACCGCCACTATTTGTTCATGTGTCACAAGTCCACCACGTGCAGCCGAAAAGCTCGCTCGCACTGGTTTTTACTTGTCCCGATGCAGCCAATCCTCCGAATGCGCCAAACTCTAAAGAACATGCCCCACCGCTGTCACAATGTGTATGATGCCTGACTCTTGTTTCATCCAGTTCGGCACGGCTCATGGGTAACGGACGCAACACCCTCAGTCTATACCCTTGTACCTAAGTTTAAGGGAAAACCAAAAAGAAACCACCATTTTGAGGGTCCCCTATGTTGGCATGTGCACCCACATAGTCAACTACGAAATCGAACCTTAGGAGGTTGATTATAACAGACGCCCAGCCAGAGGCTCATGCCCTGCTTGGTGTTATCGACCGCAAAATCTCGGCACCTCGATGCGAGTAAGGCGCGTTTGGCTTTGCTCCGAGCGGGTCGACAAATCACCTAAACATCGTCTCGTTGTCTAGCATCCACTGTCACGCCAGGGAGCTCAATCAAAAAACCCTTATTTCTCCAGAAAAAATGAAACATGTCATCTTGACCTGTCAGTTTTCGTTTTTGTGGGTGTTCAAAAGTAGGCGGACACAAAGCTCAAACTCGTGAAGCTCGTAAGGGTCGTGCAGCAAGGCGTATGAGACACATTCACGTCTTGGCTGGCAAGCTTCAAGCTGGTTTGGCGTAGGTGGGTTCATCATTTAATCATTTAGCACCTCTCCCACCAAGCACAGAAGTGCACAAATCCCTTTTGTAGGACTTCTTGACCATGCTTGTTCTAGAAAGGCTGACCCCCCTTTGCTGGTCTGTATCAAAATGGCAATAAAAGGGGGGGGACCATATGTGCGAGCACTGTGGTATTGCTCAAGATACTGACAAGACCGGTACAAGATTCGAAACTGTCAGCTAACACTAAGACTTGGATGTTTCTCAAACAAATCCCAGTCTCAAACGACAAGTTCCCTTTTTGCTTTAACCCGAGCCACCTCCCCTTTGGTGTCCGCAGATAGCAAGCCAAAATAGGGCCAACGTCAGCTCAAAGGAACAGGAGGTGGGGGTGGGAGTTCTAGGCTGTGGCGTCCCCAACACCATCCTGAGAAGTCTATGAGCCTCCTGATACGCCACAAAAGGGTGGTCCCTCATTTTGACACTTACTCAACATCGGGAAGAGTTTGGGCTGGCCCAAGAATGTGCCACGCAAGCCACGCAGATTCCTACTGTACCCGGTGTTCACTCATTCACCTTTCAAGCAAAACAGTATTCATAAGACATCGATGGGTTTCTGAGCCGTCCATTTTGCCTGAGGAAGGCGTACGCGGTCAAGGTCAACCAATAATCAGTGCAGTTAGGCCCCTGCCGCTGCAGTACATGCAAGTTTGTACCCTGCAAGCACTGCCGTCACGATGCTGAACAAAAATGCATTCCTTTCGCAGCCTCACGACTGTGACCGTTCCAGTGTTTCAATCAAATCGTGAGTGCTAGCTCGACCATGATCGTGACGACAACAACGACGCCAATGATAACAGCAAATTCCTACCACCAGCACCAGCACCACCCCGACGCTTGTGGCCACCATGACCACAGCCCACTTCCACCTACCACTCCGACAACAAGCAGAGTGCATGAAACCACCACGGTCACTGAGCTGAAATCCTTGATGCAAAAGAACACAAGTTAAGGCGAATGCTTTCAACAAAACAGCTTCAGTCACAATGCCCGTATTGAGTATGTGGTTGTGTGGTGAATGAGTTCTTCAGCTGCAAAGGTCTCTGTCCATGGTTTGGCATTTCAGGCATTGTTGGGTCGTGCTTTTACGGAACTCAAACAACCAATCAGAGGTGCCCATCCACATGCAGAATCGTGCATCATGTCCAATGTCCTTTCTTCTGCCCACCAAACGAAGCAAACAAACCGAACAAACCAAACAAGAAGCCGCCTACCTACCTGGCCACCCGCTCAGCACCCTCTCCCCTCGTCCTGTGTTCTCTCCGTTCCCTCCGTCGCCTCATCGTCTCCTACGACGTCGGCTTTTGGGAGGTGGAGACCTGGAGTCGTCATAGCTATAGGAGTCGTCCCGGCGCCTGCGCCCAAACGGCAGATCACCCGCAAGGGTGTGCTGAAAAGTCGGATGTGCAAAGTCGTGTCCTGATGCCCTGGCAGCTTGAACCTTTCTCCATGACCAATCCCGGGGGTGTGCTAGCAAGCCAACCTGTTGTCATGGTCCTTCCTCTCTGGATGGGTCGGAGGCCTGAAAAGGAAGAACAATGCTTTGTGTGTGTGTGTGCGTGTCTGTTTCAATGTCTGATCCAACATTGATTCCTTTTGGTAGGCCTCTTGTTAGAGCAAATTGAAGAGGGCTAGTCTACGCCGATTAATTGCGCACTCTGCTGACATTGACATTTGCCGTATGCCCGATGGTGCACTGTTGATCCCCTCGCCAATCGAACTTGGGCAACGTTCATTGTTCACACGACAGTTGGCCTGCTCAAAGCGAACTATGTTTCATATGACTCCTATTTTGCTTGTCCAACTCATTTTCACTCATGGGTCAGTCAACCAACTGGCTGCAGTGGACATGGAGAAAAACAAACTCTCATTCTTGGTAGTTGACCCCTTTAAGGGAACCCCCTCGAACAAAAAGAGGGGATATCCCACTGGGTAATTATGTTTTTGGCTAAGAGTGCCCTTCTCACCCCCTGGTACCCGGTTTAGAGCTCCCCCTGATTTGATATCTACTTCGCTGCTTTTATGGCTCCCGCCTGTGCCGTCGGTGGCGCCGGCGCGAGCGTGAGCGGGACTCCTTGTGCCGTCGCTCCTCCCGGGTGGTGCGGCCTTGCGCCACGAATGACATCAGCCATGGTCAACATGAACCGCCCATTGGCCCATTGGCTTAAGTCTACCTTGAGGTAATCAAACAGTGAAACCCTGAAAATGGGCGTCTCTTCCGCTTTTGTGCGGAAAACTAGCGAGTCCCCGTTCTCTCGCCCCTCCCGAACGGAGAACAACAAAGAACTTTGACCGAACCGCACATATATGGAAACCAACCCCCAGTTTTTCCCTCCAACCAACACCATTTTGGATTCTTCTGGGTCAGGTCCTGCTTAAATCTAGGAAGCCTCGAAACTTTGAACCTAAAGTAAGCTCACACAGAGACCCAGAAAAAGAATCAAACACAAAAAAAAACACGCCACCAACACGTTTCGAATATTGGCTTCCTGTTAAGCAACTTGCAGGGGGCGAGACATGCCCACTTGACAAATCCGATCTGTCAGAAAGGTTTCTGTTTTGACCGCGACCGCTTCAGAGAATGCAAGAAACTCTCAGGGATCCAGGAGGAACTCTTTGGGAAGTTGGCTGAACACTTGTCATCTAACTGGCTCGTTCGCAACTACGGACCCTTCCAGATGTTTGGGTCTCGTGTGTGGGCTGTGCTGTGTCCATTCGGACACCAGTTGGCTGGGATAGTTCATAAATTGACATCCCCAGTGCAGTATGGACTCAAATAGAGAGAACACTACTCGCACCTAATCACCTGCGAACCACGCAAGAATCCTCAATATTTGGCAACAACAGTTTTTAACGTTTGACAGTCCTCATGAAGAGGCTCCAACATTTCCATTGACATGATTGGTGAGAGAGGATACCTTTGTGTGGATGATGCGTCTCAAGGATTCTGATCCGCCTCAACCGCACAGATTATAGTCCTTGGACCTTTGTATTGCAGATTCTGATCGGCAAAAGGGATCTAAAACTTATGGCAGGTTGGTCAAGCGCTTAAACACTGCGCCTTCTCTTTGTTGCACCTTCGAATGAACCCGAAAGGAGGGGTCATGAGCCCAAGGATCTTTAAGCATGACTATCCTATCCTGATTGAGAAATAGTGATCGCTGTTCCGAGGAATGCCCAAATTGATCTAACGCAGGTTTGAAAGAACAGGAAGGAAACGCAGAATTCTGCGCATTCGCGTATGTACGTATACATATATATATATATATATATTATGTATACATATATATATATACCGCAGCACGGCTGGTTGACCGTCACTGACTGCGGTAGTTACTGCGGCGCCTCAACGGGAGGGGGGAGGGGGGGGGGCGCGGGGGGGGGGGGGAAATGTCGTGCTTTGTCGACTGCGAGCTTCGAGCCTTGCTTTGCCACGTTTCGCACGTTTTGCAACATGTGCTCCGCGGTCGTTATGGGCTTTGCTTCTAACCTCTCTGCACATGTCGTCGGTTGAAGCTTTGGCAATCATCATTTTGCTGCGTCTTTGTGGATGGCGAGTGCAGCATGTCACGCTCTGTTGCCAGTTTTTCCTTTGCCTGCTGCAGGAACTTGACGAATTTCACCAGGCCTGTTTCCGCATAAATGAACACATGTAGTCCTGTGTGGTCCTCTTTCGGTATGAATTAGGATCACAAGTGTTTTTTCGCCCACCGCACACTGAAGAAAATAGCCCAGAAAAAGATGGCGACTGAAAGTCGCACATCCTTCCAACTAGCGGCCGGAGATAATAAGGCCGAGGCTCGCTTGGGAGCGGTGAAGGGAAATATGCGAAGATTGGGCTTGTTAGGGTGCTGGAACGGTTCTTCGAAGAAGAAGCGTTGTCAAGTGCTTGCGTCCGCTGCTCTACACAGAATGCCGGGATTTAATAGCGTGGTACTGGCTTGCAAAGCCTACCGCCTGGCTCTTTCACAAGGGAAAGTGAAGTGAAAGTTACGTTGCAGAGCATTTGCCTTGGTTGAACGCGTGAAAAGATGGCTTGGGATGCGTGGTAAATGTAGTAAGATTGGAGCCGACGGAAAACCATCCGTCTTGGGCGTGTATATGTATATATATATATGCTACCCCCCCCCCCGGTACCCAGGTTTGGGCTTGGTTCAGATGTGCTTTGACCGCGGAAGCAGGCAGGCAGGCAGAACAGAGGAAGGAGGTTTGCCTCATTGAAGAAAGACGCCTTGGACGTGACCCATGCGCTTTTTCAATGGCTCTTCCACACAAAATTCAATTCACATATCTTCCCGCACAAACCATGCCTTCTTTCAAAGGCTCTTCCACACAAAATTCAATTCACATATCTTCCCACACAAACCATGCCTTCTTTCAAAGACTCTTCCACAGAAAATTCACACATCCTCTCACCCAACACATGTCTTTTTACATGTCCTCTTTCAATGAAACAAAGGCAGCATATGTGAAAGAGTTGCCAAGGAAAGTGAACCTTGTGTAGAATAAAGGCAGGCTATGGCTGGGACAGTTTGTGTTACATAAATGGTGGTTTTACATGATATTTACTGTCTTTTGCTGTATTTGTATGAATCACTGTAACCCTGACTCTTCCACAAAGACTCACATATCATCTCACACAAAACATGTCTTTTCAATAACTCTGTTCTACAGAAAAATTCGCATATCCTCTCACCCAGAACATGCCTTCTTTCACAAAGGTTCACATATCCTCTCACCAAAACATGCCATTGGTCAATGGCTCTTCCACAGAAAATTCACATATCTTCCCACACAAACCATGCCTTCTTTCAAAGACTCTTCCACAGAAAATTCACACATCCTCTCACCCAACACATGTCTTTTTACATGTCCTCTTTCAATGAAACAAAGGCAGCATATGTGAAAGAGTTGCCAAGGAAAGTGAACCTTGTGTAGAATAAAGGCAGGCTATGGCTGGGACAGTTTGTGTTACATAAATGGTGGTTTTACATGATATTTACTGTCTTTTGCTGTATTTTTATGAATCACTGTAACCCTGACTCTTCCACAAAGACTCACATATCATCTCTCACACAAAACATGTCTTTTCAATAACTCTTTTCTACAGAAAATTCACATCTCCTCTCACCCAGAACATGCCTTCTTTCACAAAGGTTCACATATCCTCTCACCAAAACATGCCATTTTTCAAAGGCTCTTCCACAGAAAACTCACATATCTTCACACACAAACCATGCCTTCTTTCAAAGACTCTTCCACAGAATGTTCACATATACTCTCACACAAAGCATGTCTTTTCAATAACTCTTCTTAGGGCGCAACTCTTGAACAAACAACTCTTGTGGGTGTCTATATGTGGTTTTCCTCCTGGTTTCCCGTTGAAATCAACCAAAAAGGGGTTCCCCCCAAACAAGGGAACAGTGATCGGCTTGTTCCGTGTGGTCTACAGACAATTCTTTCCTCCTCTCACCGAAAACATGTCTTTTTGCATGCCTTCTTTCACAAGGAATCACATATCCTCTCACCAAACCCATGCCCTTTTTCAATGGCTCTTCCACACAAAATTCAATTCACATATCTTCCCACACAAACCATGCCTTCTTTCAAAGACTCTTCCACAGAAAATTCACACATCCTCTCACCCAACACATGTCTTTTTACATGTCTTCTTTCAATGAAACAAAGGCAGCATATGTAAAAGAGTTGCCAAGGAAAGTGAACCCTGTGTAGAATAAAACCAGGCTATGGCTGGGACAGCTTGTGTTACATAAATGGTGGTCTTACATGATATTTACTGTATTTTGCTGTACTTTTATGAATCACTGTAACCCTGACTCTTCCACAAAGACTCACATCTCATCTCTCACACAAAACATGTCTTTTTCAATACCTCTTCTCTACAGAAAATTCACATATCCTCTCACCCAGAACATCCCTTCTTTCACAAAGGTTCACATATCCTCTCATCATGCTCCGCAAATGGTGCGCAACATTTGGAATTTGTTGCGCAACATTTCCCTGGACCAAAAAACCAAAAACCAAAAAACCAAAGAATCCCAGCCATGGTGGGGGCTAGGATTGGTTTTTTGTTTTTTTTTTTGTTTTTTTGTTTTTTTGGTCCACAAAATGGCCTTGCAGAAAATGCATGAGTTCAATCAAAATACACTGTAAATATCAATGGTTTTGATACATGATGCAACAACACCTGGGTACTGGGGGGGGGGTACCATATATATATATATATATTATATCTAGTGAATGGTTCCACAAGCGTGCAACTCTTGTTCTTGTCGCTTCGCGGTTGAAGACACAGAGCCCTGAGAGGCCGGTGGTATGGCCATTGAATTTGGAGCCACAAACCCAAAAGACAACCGAACGGAAACCCCGCTGAAGATAAGTTGAGCCAAGGCCAGAGTGATTCTTAGCTCCTGAATGCCGATGCTGGGATGCCCACCACCATCGCGGCGGCCCCTGTCTCTTGACCTTGGAGTCGTGGAGACGCAGCTGGCAGTAACTTCTGTCCATGAAGCACATATGAAACTCGGGTGCCTCTACTAAAAATGGGCCAACATTGGAAGCAGAAGCCAAACAAATAAATTGCTATTGCCGAAACGGACACCTGCCTACCCTTCCACCCTCCAACACAGAACCCACCAAACGGTTCCTCGCAAGGGGAACGATCTTCTGAAAGCGTTTACAAGTCACCTCCGGGTCCTTCCGTCCCTGTGGGCCCTGGTCTGTAATGTGTTTGCAGGGTTCAAGGAAAATACTTCGGAAAGAGCGAAATTCGCACTCCTGTGACACAGATGCCCTGCCGACGCTTGTGTTTCAAATAACCATCCACAAGCCATATCTACTTGCAATGAAGGTCTTACTTGTCCAGAAGAAACGCTCTCAAGTCGCACCAGCGCATGGAAAGTGCGCCGCACTTCTTTATAACCCCAGGATGTAAATAACTATATCTTTGCATTGATCCAGAGGGGAGGGTCCTTCGGATTCATCCGAAGTTAACCTCATGTTCGAGGTTTATAACCCACTTGTAACCAAAGCATTCTGTGGCCAAGTGCTCTGCCCCAGCTAAGGTCACAGGCTGCTCGCCAAAGGTGCGCCCGTCCCAACGATAATCCTGCGGCGGAGACCGAGCCTTTTCCCGGCACGGCGATGTTTCGGGTCACTTGATAGAGTCCATACGCAAATTCTTCGGTCGATGATGCTCGATTGCATTTTGCGACTTTCGGTTTGGAATTTCGAATGTAACAATCTGATGAATACGCTCCAGTATCATGTCTTTTCGGCCGTTGCTTACTTGAACTGTTGTGCACAACTTCACACTGGCATGCGAGAATCAAACTGACAGCCCGTCAAACCGCCTGCATGACCATCAGGCAAGCGGACCAATATATTATTCAATATACGTCACGCAGCAGCTAATGCTTCTCATCCAAGAACAGCCAATGCCCGGCTCAACCTAGTCAAGGAAAAGGATGAAACAAGCAGGGGAAGCCTGTGTTTTCGGCCTTGTGTCCCATGTTTACTCACTAGGTTCGACAACTTTTTATGAAAACGGATCGTTTCCAGCCAGGATGTGGGGAAAGAGGTCTGACTGTCACAGAAGCAACGTCATGTTGCAGAGACTTGCAGTGGCCATGGGAAAAGGTCAGCCTTTTCTGGTGGTTGACTTCAAAGCGGCGAGGTGAACCACTAAGCTTCTGGGTACTCTGCCGGGTCTTTTAGTACCTCAGGATGTATACATGTCTGTACTCCCCCCAACAAGCCATCCTGAAAAGGTGCCACCCTGAGGATCCTGCCTCTGAATATGGAGCACACCATATCCATTGTGTCGCTCCATTTAGACCAGAGCAAAAGACCAGACCCTCTCGACGGGTTGAGCCAATGCTTGATTCATTGAAGACTCTAAAGGAAACCCATGGTGCAATGAAATGCGCCGTTCAGTGAAAGTCTCGAAGCCAGCCTCAGCTTGGGGTTCAATCAAGCTACATTTCGCTGGCTAAGACTTTTCAGGGCTTCGGCCGTTCAAGGGCGAGCGCACTTTGTTCGGATAATTTTGGGCAATGCGGCATGTCACGGTATCTATGTAGAACTGAAGTAGAAACACTTCCATTCCAATGATGGTGACAACCTCAACAGCAACCGCGTGTTTGCCGATGAATCTTAGTGTCGAAGCATGCCTTTGCATGCCTTGCATTTAACGTCGAAGTATCTATATCCTAACCCTCGAAGCCTGTGTGGAGCCTGTGTGGCCGAGTCCCAAAACCAACCCAAACGGGTCCTTGGGCCGGCCGGCTTCGCTTTCGGCCTTCCTGATCTGGGCCACCACAAAACCTGGCACGGGTCCATGGCTCGGCTGCTGCGACTGTGGCATCCGACTTGTGTACATCAAGATCAATATGAACAGTCCGCCGATGTTGCTCTTGTTGCAGTACATACAACAGAACGTGGACCGAGTGGGACACGGATGAACACGGGCGCAATCCTAATCAGCACCTTGCCAAACTAACTCAAAACGGAGGGGAAACAGGGGCGGGCAAATGTTGACCTGTTTTGGGGTAATATCCCTTCACTCAAGACGTTTACTCTCCAGCGGCTCCCCTCAGCTTGCGACCTAGCGTCGTTGACGTTCTTTTTCCCAGGACCAGGACGTCTTGCTGGCTCTGTGTTCGGGCTTTGGGGCTTTCTCCCCCTGCTCTGCTTGCGGGCTCAAGTGGGGGCAATGGCGACTGAAACTTTGTGCGACAGAAACAGTGATACCATTGATTGACTGAGCTTGGCAAGGAGACTCAGTCCTTCTTTGATGTAGATTTGTGCCGTTTGAGGCGCTTGTCGTCGTCCTTGAAGCAAGATCCGACCCAGCGATCTCTCTGCGAAAACTATGGGGAAAAAGCCATTGTATCAAATCCGCAACGCTTAAAAACTGCGCTCTCCGTGCCTGCGGCTTGTACAAAGGAAATCATGTTTGCTATACGCTCCCCCTGAAGCATGCGCCGAGCCGCCTCCGCAAATCTCTGCGCTTGCCCCCCTTTCGTTAAATTACATTACATGTGAACGTGGCAGGCGTAGCACTTTCCGCAATATCAGGTATACAGATTTCGTGACATCAGGCGCGGGTTTCTGGTAAGTACGAACGGAATCGCGAAGTACAGTTTTTAGGCGCAGCTCGAACATCGAAACTGTTGCGCACGAAAGTAGCACGCGAAGCCCACCTCTCCAGCTCAATCTCGGAAATCGCAGCTGACAAATTCCAAAGCGGTACGGGAAGTATACTTCTCCGGCTCCAGATACCAAGTATAGTTTCCTTTGGATACGAAAGCAGGATGTGAAGATGTTCGTAAGAGTCAGACCTGCAAACAGTCAGCTACACAGCCAGGCTGCCCAAGTTTTCGCCTGAGTGAGAGTCGCTCCTGGGCTGGGCGACGCAGGTCAGGTCGGGCCGCCGGGCAATTTATATGCGGAACTGCTGGTGCGCGTGACAGATGCAGACCCATCGCAGGTTAGCAATGACCACGATCCTGGGGATGGCACATCGTTTTGTCAACATGCCATTGAAGCATCTTTACAAGCCCGGTTTATGCGGGTCCTGAGCATCAAAGAAGGCTTTCCCCGCTTTCCCTGCTGGGGAAGAAGAAGCCTTTTGTGCAAAGGCGGCTGTGGCAGCTGGACATTACCCCAATTCATGCTCCTGCAAATACACGTCTAAAAGACAAGGTCATGGACAATGAAACCTGACCCACGTGCGCCAAGGTGAAAGAAGCCTTGGCGTCCCCCAGCTTCAGAACGTCTTACTTCCACCACGTGCCGGTTCAGGCCGCGGTTGCGAATGCACACGTGAGGTCGAAAAAGAGAATGCTTCTAGTTTAGATGGTGCTGCAGCCACTTAGACTTGGTTTCAAGTTTGCACCAAACAAGCCAATAACATCTGGAAAATAAAGGTTTGTATTGTTGAAACTTCCACCCACCACCTTGGCCCTCTTCTGGTATTGCGTATTCTCCTCAGGTTGGCGTGCGGATACGCCACTTGAAAGGAGCCCGCCAAAGGGGCCGCTAAAGCAAACTGTTCCAAACCAGGACGCGACAGTCAGCTTCCACGGCAACAGCAACACGGATGGGAACTTGCATCAACAAATGATGCTTATTAATAAATTAAAATTTGGAATGCCATTCATATTTTGGGGCCAGAGATTCATTTCCGATTTGAGGAAGGACTCGTATAGAGCGAATGGATACATGCTGCCAGGTTGCCTGTTTGTCTAATGGCCAAAACTGGAAGCAGGGCGCCCATTTTGCATCAGCCAACATCTCACGAACAGGAAACGCAGCCCCAGGCGCACCGCTGGGGGATCTGCAGTCGTCTGGAAAGCTGATCTTCATGACCTTCTGCACCTAGCCGCGAGTCAAAAAGGTCGCTGGGCTACCCACATTTTTCCTGGTAGACCTTTGACAGATTTGTCAAGCACAACATAGAGCACTCCCAACATTTCGCAACAGGGTTCCCCCCCATAGTTGTCCCCTTTAAACACTCCAACAAAAGGAAACTCGCAGAAACACTGGGCACAAAAGGATTACAGGTGATGATTGAAACCAACAGCGGCACCATAGGGAACGCTGATCCTCGGTAGTCTGGCACATATTAGAGCCCACCTGCAACCAGTTGAACGGAAAGAAGAACAAGGAAACCCTTTTTGGCAGGGTTCACATGTGGCTGTGGTATCCCACCAACAGACCTCGCTTAGTGCACAGCCCTGGGAAGGGAGCCTGTGCACTACTTGGACATTGAAAAGGATGAAGCACGAGCACACAGACCAAGATAATAATGGTATTGAGAGCCTATATTGTAACTGTGCTAAAAAAACTGGACCCACTTAATTCGGTTCACGTACGGCGGAAAACATAACACTGACCAATGCGGCTCTTTACAAACAAGCAAGTTGGTAGCCCGGGCTCACACAGGCGCAACATAGTCAAAAGCAATGAATAGCCAAATATACGCCCACTTTGCTCCATCCCCTCTCTCTTCGTCTTTCTCGGCCCCTGCACGTCGATGGGATGCATATTCTGCATGATCCTGGCCACCCGTTCATCCAGCTTGTTGTCCTCCACAAAGTCCTGGATGTCCCTGGATGGGCAACAAGTACGAGACAAGCCACCAATTCTGTCTGATGTCGACCCATTCAATTTGGGGGCACTTCCCTATACACCAGGTATGCATACGCTTAGTCCTGGGTCAAAATTAGGCGCTGCGGGTATGTTGGGCTCGCGAAATGACCAGGTTACCTCGAGCATTTCGATTGCCCAAAGGAAGGCTCAAAAACCAAGGGCATGCTACCCAAACAAAGGAAGGCCCTAGGGGCACGACGACTTAGCTCGTTCCTTTGGACACTCGGACTCGTGGGAAAAACAAATCAAGTCGGCAAGTAGGGAAAGGACCGACTCGGCCAATACGCTTGCCAACATGGCGCCTGAAGAGTGCCACTGAGGCTTGAAACCAACTGAAGTCTCGCGTTGACGCCCAAAAACCTGCTGACGTTTGCTGGCGCTCCAAATCAAAAGGCAGCCGCTCAAGCACAAACCTATATCCTAAAAAAGACTGCACGCCTGTAAACCTAAAACTCGAAAAGCCTGTGACTCTAACAGCCAAAAGCCAGAGACCCAAACCATCTCCGCATTTGCTCACTTCCCTTTGACGCTCAAGCCTTTCTGCCAAACTTCCTGCCATTCTAAATGAAGCAATGCCTAAAGCCTTGAACTAAACCGCGACACCCGAAAGCCAATTCCAATTTTCAAGCTTGGTTTTCCAGCCATGTTTGTGTTCGCTCGGTGTTCGTTGTTAACAGCACGAAGGAGTCGTTGAAATCTTGCATTGGCATGTATTTCCGTCATGTTTGATTTGAGCTGTCACCTCAATTGAAAACTTTGATTGCCGCAATGCACATGGGTCGAGCTGTCCAATCGGACAGTACGAGTACATACGAGTATCTAGTGCGAGAACCAAAGCTCCTGCCAGTACACTTGTCGATTGAATCAAAATTGGTAAGATAATTCTACTGAGCGTGTGTAGGTGCCATGCCTGCATACAAATCTTACTCACCATGCTTGAAGTCAAACTGGCTGTCCGTCTTAGGACCCTGCAATCTAGAATGAGCCAGAATCAAAACCCGAGGGTAATCCCAACCAAAAAACAGGTGCAGCCGCCCTCCGCCCTCTTGATTCTTTGCAAACTTCCCATCACCTTGAAATAAGACCGCCCCAAGGTCATAACTGAATGTGCAACATGTGGTAAATGTGGTCAGTTCAGCATACCCCTGCGTCGGGCATCCCCATCCTTTTGCCACCGATTTTGGGGCCAGTTTGGCATGCCTCCCAGAGCAATGCTACATTTTCGAGGGCCCTCACAGTTTTCCAACAATTTGTCAAGCCAGACCCCCCGTGGTCATGGGAAGAAAAGGGCACTCTTTTTGGTTGGCCGTATATATTAATTACAGGGCAACCGTTGCAACCCCAACAAAAGGAGGGCATCAGGGGAGGGGGGTCAAGGTGCGAGCGGCTGGCGCGCCTCCTCAGCTTTGCGAGGCGCGCATCAAAGTCGTCTCCGTTGTCGCCTCCCATGGCATTGTCCTCCAGGAAAAGCGACGATGAATACCCGACAATACCATCAGCACAGATCCGGGTCGACCACCCAAAACCGATATCCTGGCAGGCGCGTCTTAGATCCTGCTGTCAGCACCTCTCTGTGCGCTGCCAAGATTAAAGGGTCCTGACAAATGGTAACAATGGTCACCACGAAATGGAGAATCGGTTCCTCATGGTCGTTGCAAAGCAAAGAGATCGAGACTGTGAGTCAACTCTGTATGGCAGGTTTCGGTACCGACTCTAAGCATTGGCCCCTCAAATTTCAAGTGCATATTGAGAATGCAAGCATTTGCCGATAAGCCATGTCATCCCAAGTCCTGCTGGGGACTCAGTGTTTCAGCCTAATTCATGTTTCAAAATGTCGAGAACAAGGAGCCCCAGTAGGATTCATGATCTGTGTGAAGACGCCTGACATGCAAACGGAAGCAGCACCTTACCCAGTGTCGGACTCCAAGACGGCAAGTCGCGCCTCAATACCCTGGTCCTCACTAAGTCGACATCAATGCTACTCCCGCCGCTGAGCCAAAAGGTTTGGCAGGTGCTCTGGAATTACAAGACAAGATGCAAATGCAGACACATGTCCGAAACACGGACACAAGCTCACTCACGCACATACGCACGCAGGCACGAATGCAAATTCAGATGCAGATGCACATCAACATGCACAGCCACTGGCACAGCTTTACTCTCTCCCTCTCTCTCCCTCACACACACACACACACAGACACACACTCGCCAGCCCGCTCGCCCGTCCGTCCGCTCGCGCACTCACACACACACACACACCCACGCAGGCAGGCATACAGGCACGTGGGCACGCACGCATGCACCAACCCACACACACACACACACACAAACACACACACTCACTCGAACAACCGCACGCAAGCAAGCACGCACGCACGCGCGCCAACGCGCGCCAATGCGCGCCAATGCGCACCGACACAGGAACGTGCACAGACGCGTGCACAGGCATGTGCACACGAAAACGCCCACGCACACTCTCCCTCACCCGCAGCCGCACCCGCACGCGCACCCGCAAACACCACCACAACCGCCACCATCCCCACCCCCCCGGCCCGGGCACCACCACCATCACCACCACCGGGCTTGGAAATCAGGGGCCTGGCGACATCGACGTTTCACGAGTTCCTAGAGTCTTAGAGCTGGTCGGACACTTGGGATTGTACACTCACTTCCTGAGTGAAGTAGCCTGACAGACACTGCGACAGTTGGTTTTCGACGGATATGATCTCTACAAAAAGTATGAAGTCCGTGAGGTCAAAACAAGTGACTCGAACTAGCTGGCTTGCTTCTCAACAAAGGGTCGAGTGTGACTGAACACACACCCATTTTGTTTGTCTCCTGCACTTTTGCGTCCCAAGATTGGTCGCTGAGCCCGCGCCGGGCACGTCCATTCCTCGGCCCAGGGTCAAAGATGGTTTTTCCGGAAGACTGTGTGCAAAGAGGCCCCCCCCATGGTTGGTTTGAAGCTTGGTTGCCTTTTGACATGCACCAAAAGGGGATCCCTGCTTTCGAAATGTACCCAGCTGTAGTGTTAAATCGAGGTTCACTATTTGGCTGAATTTGGCTACCTATTGTGGCAGCAACTAGCATCACCGGGGGCGCTATCAAGAGGCCTGTGCTGGCAAGCAGCAAACAAACTATGAACACACGACTCACACGACATGGACAAGTAGCATGCACAACATTCGCCGCGAACTCACTTACGAAAGCAAGCCATGAACAATGACCGATGTCTAGAGGCAACTTGAGCTTGAGTCAGTCCAGCCGTGC
This sequence comes from Effrenium voratum, assembly GCA_963377175.1. NCBI lineage: Eukaryota > Dinophyceae > Suessiales > Symbiodiniaceae > Effrenium > Effrenium voratum. Next base: position 847,984 of record CAUJNA010000291.1, read on the forward strand.
CGCAGAAAGATCTCGAGTCCGTGGAATGAAGGCATCCATGGCCAGGTCTCAGGTCTGTCAGCCGCCAGTGGGATCTCGAGACCTTTCCGATCGCATCGCAGGACGTCTTGCCAGTCCCAATCTCGCCGTGGACGACCAGCGCGTTGTGTTGTTGTCACTCCCCCTTGGCTGCCAAGCCAAGATACCAGAGTCGCCCTTCGGCTTCGAGCAAGTGGGCAGTTCCGCTAAACAAATACAAGTTGCAAAAGGAGTCTGCAACAATCACGTCGAAATGCAACAAGCCGCTTACAAACAAAACCAAACAACTGACCTGCAGACTTACTGGTACAGCAAGGTGTCAACAGTTTGGTCTTTCACTGAAATGAGCAAGACATCAGACAACCGAGCAACTGATCCAGGGTCGTTCCCGGGCTCGGATGAACCGGAATGGAGGGTTGAAACCAAGGTACCTGGCCGAAAACCAGCTTCCCGGCTTGGTTGTCAGCTTCTTGAACAAACCCCTTAGGGAAAAACGCTCTAGAACCACTGCTAACACGAGCCAGAGTGCGGAGCTCTACGGCTGCGCTGCAAAGATCCGGACGCAAATGGCGAAGCGATCGCGCTCCTCGCTCTTGGGGAAGCACAGCGTCAAACCTAAGTTCCAAAGCTCTGCTGAAATAGGGTCCCCCCAAAAGGTAAATCCAAGAATCCAAGAATCGCCTGATCCACAACAAATTGCACTGAAATCCGTGCACTGGCCACTGCTCAAACTACTTGAATGCACGTTGTGGATCCATTCACTGAGGTACAAAGGTGCTGAAAGCGGAAACCAAAATGGAACTATGGAGCGGCAAACGCAAGACACATGAACAACAACAAGACCAGCAACGCAGCAAAAAACACATACAAAAAGGGTCAGCATAAAAACAAAGCACCCGCACTGCACACGGCCCACTCAAATACGCGACAATGTTTGCTGACCGTGACAGGTTGATACGAGGCTCTCGCTAGCTTGTACACCCCCCCCCCGGCCCCTCCTTGCATGATTGTGGAAAAAGGAAGGGGGCCCTCCTTTGGAAGTATGGAGGCCCCTACATTAGTTGGGTGGGGACTTGATACGTCCGGGGGTCCATTGCACTAACATTTTGATGGTTGACCCCAATGGTGGTTTACAGGCTAAACCCCCCCAAACATGTAACCAATGCATGCCCCAGCAAGGTAGTCCTTTTAACACCCGTTTGGTAGGCCACACGATTGTTCGCAGAGTGTCACAGGGATCCATAAGTAAATAAATAAATAAATATATATATATATGTATGGTAACCCCGCAAGCTGTGCATTTCCAGTATGTAATGCCTTTTTGCCTGGTTGATTTTGTGGTAAAAGTGGGTGCCACATGTATATATACATATACACATACATCTGTAATGTAACACATATATCAGCATCTGCCACTTGACAGAGTCTGCATGCATCTAAGAGGATGTTTTGCTCAAATATATGGATTCAAATATGAGAAAAATAGATCTGGGAATCTTGAATCTTGATCCCCATAAACTTTAACTTTGCTTCAAGAAGAATGTAGTGTTGTTTCAACACTCCAAGTTTTGAAGCAACCAAGTGTGTGCACCCCTCTGCAGTCATATGCATTTAGCCTGCAACCCTCCAAGTTCCCGCAATGGCTGGATTCACTCTAGGACAAGATTCTCGGAAAACTTGCTGTGAAAGGGTTTGTGATGGGTTGCGCGGACCCTCGAAGGCGGCTAAGCCGCGCTCCAGATACTCAAGCACACACTCAAGCACGCGCTCAAACCTCACACAGGCACAGGCACACCCAAGAGCACCCCGGAAAGACACACTCAAACACATACTGAAACACACACAAGCACAAACGCACACACACACGGACACACACACACACACACTGCGAATACATTCCACAACGCAGTCAAGCACGCACTCAGACACACACGCACGCGCATCCAGGCCTCGGGAGCGCTTCACGATGCATGGCCTCCGTCAACCTTGCCGCGCTGCGACAGCCAAAAAGTTCCCGAGTCTGCAATGCTGGCAAGGCTGACAAGCCCAACACAGATTTCTCCAAGACACAGTGGCAGGCTCCGCGCAAGCTTTGTAGCCAGCGCAAGACCTGCAGTGGACTAGCCGTCCAGAAGGCCTGCACTGCTTTCGCGGAGTACCGCAGCAGCGTGTCTCGCCAAAACGAAGTTGACAAGGGCGAGGGCAACGCTTGGCCGCTTGCAGACAAAGCCTGCGCAGAGCGCTGGTTGCTGGAAGCTCCTCCACTGGCTCTGCCATCGGAAAATCTGCGGTCCTTCCAGGCCATGCATGGCTCAGGGGCACACCTTCTCGGGAATCCCTCCAAGGAAAGGCATGGACAAACATCGCCCTGGATGCGCAGTGGGTTGTGGCCCGTTGCGAGGCTTGCAGGTCCAACACAACGCGCGACCTGCGCAGGGCCAAGCCCCGACACCTTCCAACACCCGGGCTGGCTGGCGATGTCATCGGGTTCGATTTGAAGACCGTCAAGCCGCACAACGGGGACAAGTGGCTGATGTTGCTTGCAGTTGACTTCTGCAGCAAAAAGCGCTTTGCGTGGGATCTGGACTATGGCCACGGGGGCCTTCAGACTGTCCAGGGCTTGATGCTCCGCTTCTTCTCCGAGCAAGAGCTGCCGCAGACAATGGTGGAGCCTTCCGCAATGTGATCCAGGAAGCTTTAGAGAAAGCCATCGGGTCAAGCCCCGGCACATCCCCTGCAGGGCGGCCGCAAGCCAACGGCCTCGTGGAAGTGTACAACCGCATCATAGACTCCGCGCATGCTGGGGACAGGAGGCGTCACACTTTGGCGTATCTTGCGCCCTGCAGAGTTGTGATGGCGGAACCTCCAAACTTGATCCCTGGACCTTGAGGTTGAAGGCACCTCCGGGACAGAATGAAGAAGTCTCTGAAGAATGACCGCAAACGGCCCCAGACTTGTGATGCCCCTATTCTGTCTGGAGACCAGGTCATCGCCAAAAACAATCAGACCGGGCATGGGAAGTTCGAGACGAAAAACGGGCAGGTCCGGGAGCGTGTGCAGTCAGTGTTGCAGGGCTTTGTCCAGCTGCAAGGTCGGAAGCGGCACCTTTGTCTACAAGCACGAGGCCAACCTCAAGCTGATGCCCCGCAAACTTGTTGCTGACGACCAGCATGTGCCAAGCTTGCGGGTCGTCAGGGCTCCATCGCGCAAGTTGACTATTTGCGGCGGCTTCCTCAAAGTGCCATCTCTCGGCAGCGCGTTGGAAGATGACACCCGTGGGGCGCAACAGATGAGGTGCACAAGCTACTGACCCGCGTCCAGCTCTGGGTTCGCCACTTGGATGCGCCCGCAAAAGCAGGCCTGGAGGAGCCGCTGAGTTTGGAGATGTTGGATGACCCCCTCTGGCCCGGGTGCTGCGAGGGGGACTTGGCTGGGACCAATACTTCGCCTATGCAGCGCAGCCCACTGTCTACGGCACGTACTTCAACCAGTGCCTTCGTCCGGTACCATGGCATCACAGTGGAGGTTTATCAGGAGAACGGCGACGACATCGGCCTGGTTTGGAAGGAGCAGGGCATTGGACGGCGGGGCCTTGAGAGGTGGTCCTGTGCGGCTTCTTCGCAAACAGAACCACTATGACCTGCTCCTGCCCCAGCCTAAGCGCTTCCGCATCTGGTCGAAAGGCCCCGCTGCAAAGATGCAGTGCAATTCTTGATTTGAAAGCATGCGTGTTGCTGCTGTTGCTGGTCCTGCTCCCCCGGATGACATTGGGGTGAGGTGGGGGGATATATGTAACATGTTGTTTTCTCTCTCTCGCTCTCTCGCCCCTTCACACATTTCTCACCATATGTACAGTGTAGTGATGGCCAACATGTGATGATTCAAATCACCAAACAAAGGCTACCCGCCCCATGTCAGGGCGCAGTCTCCGGATTTCATCTCGAGGACTGCAGAGAGATGATCCATGGGGATGCCCAGCTTCAACGCGGCGGCGGCTTCACCCACGTGGACCGCCTTCACAGAGGCCAACGGGAGATCCTTTTGGGACCCGTCCTTTGCTTGCACCTTCAGGTTCTTCAGATCCTTGGGACAACAAAAGCAAGGCCGATCCTGGAGAGAACAAACCGGAAAAACGAGACAGCCGAGATTGGCAGATTTGATGCCCTACAAGGAAATGGTCGGGAGACTGCTTCAAATACCGGAGGCAAGGAAAACATTAAAATCAAATGGCCTGCACGCTTGGATTCATTTGTGTTTGGTTAACAGTGGGCATCGGCTTTGGTGGGGGATGCCTTGATGCAACTGTGGATTCACAAATTGCTGCACTCTTGTAGCACTTTGTTGCACATACAAACACACACACACACACAAACCCACACAAACACACACACACACACTAGCACACGGACACAAGGACACACAAGCACAACAGCTCAAAGAAACATCGCCCCAAACAACGTAAAGAAACTAAGACATGAGCCCGAAGAGGCACACAAACAAATGTGTGCGCATTCGCGTACCAGTGGATAACCAAAGGGCGTAACAACAACACCCAGTGTGCATGCGCGTGCGTGTGTGTGCTTGTGTGGGGCGACCTGCCACAGAGTGGTCGCCCACGCCAGGATCACGCCTACAAGCGTGTGATTTGACCGTCTTTCTGGCCCCCTTCCTGAACCGCTGTTGTTTGCTTTGCCCGCTGCTAAAGTATTTAGAGGAACGGCATTTCCACTCGCCCCTGCGTTTCCTTGTCGACACTGGAGGCATGTCACTTGACCTGTCCCCCAGTCGACTTGGCTGATACACGCCCCGGGAGTCTAAGTGTGTGCGTGTTTGTTGATTGCGTATTGCTTGCTCGTGTGCATTTAGTTGAAGATACCTTTCAAAATACACCTCCAATTTGCTTGGCCAGCTACGACAAATCCACCGACCCTGGCTCCGGCAAAGTAGCTGAATCCGAGGCGCCGGGTCTAAGAAACAGGTCACCTTTTGCTTCCCGCCCGCGCTGGCCACGTTCAGCTCGCAGCCTTTCAGCATTTGCCGCACAAAGCTCTCGATCAGCACCTGAAGAGTGTGCGATCTGGGGCTAGTTAGATAAAGAGAAAGAGGAAGAGGAAACCAAAGAGAGGAGAAAGCGAAAGGGACAGAAGAGAAAGAGAAGGGGAAGATGGAGAGGCAAAGAAAAGAGAAAGAGAAAAGGACAGAAAAGAGAAAGCGAAGAAAGATAAAGAAGACAAAGAGAAAGAGACAAGGAAAGAGGAGAGAAAGCGAAAGATAAAGAACAGAAAGAGAAAGATAAAATAAATGAGAAGAAAAAGCGAAAGATAAAGAAGACAAATATCAACAGAACAGGAAGGACAGAGAAGAGAAAAGGAAATGGTAAAGATGTAGATACAAAATATTAAGAACGAGAAAGATAACAGGGGAAAGAGAAAGAGCAAAATAACTATAGTTCTTATGTCTCTGGAACTTCCGCCCACTGGCTGCCCTGGCCCCACTGGTATGTGAGGCGCTACTTTGCCCCAGGCCGGAAGGCTTTCAATTCATTTGTCCGCACGATTGCTCTCGCTCTCAGGGAGCCTTTATAGAAATGGGGACTGGACCTGGCGGGAGTGCAACTTGGATAGTGACATTATGAATTCTTTGGGACTTCGAAGGCCCTCAACCCTACAGCCTGCATACAAAGTTTCGGGTACAATCAAACATGATGTAAGACACAAGAGGAGCGCATCGCATCGCAGATATCCGCTCACATTGGTAATATCAAACTTGACGTGTGTATGCTTCCTTGCTAAGCTGCTAAACCACAGCCGCATTCAGGGCGTCTTATACGCTACCCCGCACACCTTCGCAGAAACCGCCTCAAGCCTACCGCATGCTGCTTGCAAAAGCGCCTAAGCAAATGCAACTTGTCAGTTTCCGCAGGTGCCTATCGACACATTCAATCCCAAATGCCGGTGTGATGATCCGCTTTCAGATTCCGGAGCGGCAGTTTCTTTTGCCCAGCAAGCCTACACGCTTCCTCTGTGGCATCCTACGCAGGGTCTGTGTGAAGTGTGCAAAGAAGCCCTGCAAGCAGAACCACTGCTACTCGTCCTGAAACGGAAATGAGCGGCAAGAGAAGCAGAATCTTTAGGACTTGGAAAGCAGCAAGTCCTGCTGCTTCAACTAAAGTCCAATCAACATCAGTACAAGCCTACACAAAAAGACTACACGAGGGGCAAAGCGACATACGTACTACTGAAACTGTGCAAAGTCCTTCTGGCAGAACCCAAGGAAACCCCAACTATTGTAGGGGACCACTAGTTTCAAAAAGAACATGCCTCCGCTCCGGCCTGCGTGGTGTTGGTCGCCCGGACCTTACCTTTGGCTTTGGCCGCCGTTTTGGCCTTGCTTGGCGATGACGCCGCTGCCTCGGCGCATGTCGGCGCAAGGCTGCAGCGAAAGGACAAAGAGACAAAATGGGGGGGCTATGCCAAATCAGGAGATGCCCACATCATAAGAAATGGAGGTGCTTCCAAATTAAACGGATGTGTGTGTGTGTGTGTTAAATAAGGGGACTTGTGAAAGGCAGGCATATCTTTTGGCTTTCCTTTAAAGCCGCCAACAAAGGTACCCCTCAAAAAGCACCACACCTACATGGACGTTGATGGGCAACAGTTGTTGCATTCTTGTTGTGCTTGCTTCTAAAGGGGGGCCCCCCAACTGCCACGGAAGACATTCAATTTTGGACTCAGGCGCGCCGAAGTTGAAGCACTGACGCTTCTGATCCACCAGGATCCGCATGCAAAGGATGAAGCGGTCGCAAGCCTCCTCGTGCCCAAACTTGAAGGTAATGCACTCCTCAGGTCTCAGCTGCACATTTTCCAAAAGGTCTCAGGCCACGGGCAGAAGAAACCAACAAGTAAGAAGTGGTGCTTCGGGAACCTCAAAAATAACAACAATCACGTGTTTCTCCCAGCCAACATCCTAGGAAGGGTGGCGCTACCAATAATATGTTCGGGAGGCGCAAATGCATGCTACAGCACGATTCGGGCTAGTGACCTTCAAGGCGCCGACAATAACAGCCCCCCACTCCAAATACTATCTTTTTTCAGGAAACATATTATGTTTAAGAACCGGCTCTTCCATGCCTAACATCATACCCTACAACACAGGGTATTTATTTGCACTAGGGTGAAGGCTTCCCCACAAATCATGACCAGTAAATACGATTGGCTAAGACCCACAGCAGCCGCTGTTGGGGGGGGGGGGGGCAAAATTCCCCCTATCCCCCATCCCCGCTTGAACTTGTTTCCTCGTTTTCTTGGGGGGGGAGAGGAGATCGGAACCAAACACGTGGCCTTTCCGAGGCGCGCCCCCCTCGAGCTCCATAGTGGCACAGCAGCGATCCAGCCCTCCGAGGCCCAGCTTCAAGGCTTTGGCCTGAGTTTGCCACGGAGTTCCTTAAACCCTACGGGTGGGTTCTGACCTTCTGACCCAAGGGTTCTGAGCGTTCTGACTTTCTGGGGTTCCTGACCGTCAAACAATCAAAGTTGGATCTGACATCGGGTTGCTCCAAGCTCAAAGCAACTGGTCAAACACATGCTGTAGGTTTAAACAAACATACACATTTGCTTCCAAAAGAACTCAGGGGCCTTTGGAGTCACACGTCCCAACGTTTCTCTGGGCTTGAACACTCCAAAGTGGAACCCAACAAACACGGCTCCCAGTGGGTTCTATGTTGAATTGCAGTTTCGAAAAGGAGAAGGTCTACACTGCGGCGCAGTACTTAGCAACATCAACCTTGACACTCAATGTTGGATTGTCCAGGGCTGCCTGCCCAGAGTGCGTCCTTATCACTCCAACAAAAGACCCAGACATTCACTACCCCCAGGCAACTTCTGACTGTCCGGCGGCTTCGCTGAAGCCACCCACCTCCCTCACCTCCCGTGTCGCCTCCTTGGCGCTGCGCAGCTGCAGCACCGCGCTGAGCAGAATGCGGCGCTCCTCAGCGCCCTCCTCGGTCGCGACCGGAACGGGAGTCGCAATCAAAGCTTGGCGGAGTTCCCAACAGCATTCCATGTTCGAGAAAGAAAAAAAAGAAAAGAAAAACATGCCATGCTTTGTTCCCAGTAGAAAAAGATATGGCTGCTAGCCCAGACCATACTAGAATACTAAACCGACAGCACACCAATACTTTGTCTAAACCGATAAGCCAATCCTAAGCCAGCAAAACCAACTGAGGCTCAAAACAGCCTCCTAGAAAAAGAACTATTTGTAGTACAGGAAAGGCCCCGAACTTAGCAATCACAGCGTATAAGAAATACAGAAACATGTATATATATATATGTATATGGGCCAGTGCAAAGTAATACTAAGCCAAAACTAAACATAACATACTAAGCCGATTCCAACCACTGCTGAGCCAGTACCAAGGAATCCTAAATCAATTCCAAACCAAATCTAAAAAGTACAGGGCCATCTCCAAGGAATACTAAACACATTCAAAACCACTACTAAGTAGGGCTTACTGGAACACTGCTTGAGCAGGCCCACCACTGACCCCCCAATGTGCTTTTAGGGTTTCCCCGGTTGACCCCCCCCCCACCGTTTGTTTGGGAGGGAGGGTGGTCCTTTACAAAATCACTACCCACCATTGCTCAACCCCCTGTAAAGAATTAAAATACCAGCGCGTCCGTTTATGGTTGGGAATGCCTCTTACTTGCCTTCACTTGCCGGGGTTTTGATTGTCGCTCATGTACGCGTGCAAAAGCGCACATCGCCATTGCGAAACCTGGAAGGGACTGAGCTGATTGGGATATCAGTACCTGGGAGCGCAGCCTGGGGCCCTGAAATTGCGGAAAAAAAAAACAACAACAACACTTTGCTGTCCTTTGAAAAATCCAGATATAGGCCATTCAGCACCCAGGTGCCCAAAAGTGAGGTTCTGCTTTTGGTGCGCCTTTAAACCCACGCCAAAAGGGTACCCTTCAAAAACACAAACACAGCCCGTATGTCCCAGCAGGGGTCCTCAGTCAGTCATGAGTCGATTCACTTCACGTTGAGAGTATCGGGGATGTCGGAGTCCAATTTTGTACTGTTTGAATTGGTTTGCGTGATTTCCCGATGGACTGTGGACGGCTAACAAAAGGCATGGGAGCCTTCGACTTGCCTGCCGGGCTTTTGCAGACATGGGCCAAATGCCTGGGCACAAACCTTGGCGCTGTGGATGGGCCTGTTCCACGCATGACTCAACTTGTGGTCCCTACATTTTCACATATACATATATATATATATATATATCCATTTTAGCACCCGAATTGGTGGTTCCGTTGATGATTTGGAGGCTAAGGATTTGTGCCAATTTACCCTCTACAGGAACCAGTTCAAATCCCCCCAAAAAAAGAAACATACACTGTCTGGTGTCCCAGCGCATGCGGAAGGTCTCTTTGTCGCGAGTGAGGGCACAGTCCACGTCCAGCAGCCGCCCGTCCGCCTGCAGGATGTAGAAATCACGGCCGCGGTACATTGTCTCCACCTGGCGGGCACAAGAACAAAGAGAGAGGGAGAGAGAGGACAACATGAAGAACTAAGAAACAAACCAAGAACACAATGAAAAAGGAACCTCTGTCTTCCTTTGATGGTTGTGTTAAGGGCCTTGATGCGGGGCTGCCGCTCACATGGCCACTTTTGGCCTTCTGGGGAGACACATTTTCGGAGGCTCCCACGCAATTCAGTCCGAAAGAGACCTTTCTTACCAATCCTCGAGTGACTGTGAGTCGAAAGATTCATTTCTGATGCTCTCATAACGTACCAAGTCTCTAAGGGTAGCTTCCCCATTCTTTGCAGGGATCCTTTCTTCTACAAAACCACCAAGCACCACGGGAAAACAGCTGGTTGGTGAAAACAACGATGGCTGAACAAAAATGGGGAATCAACCCGTAGAATGTCGCCGTGCTTTTGCAAGAGCAATGGACCCAGCACATATGCTCTTCCGCTTTGCCAGAAACCAGCCAGGTGTGGCCAAATGGAATACAAAGTCCAGGGCTACTGACTGCCAAATTCTAATAGCTTCACTCCTCAATCTAATAGGATTCATGTTGTAACACCTCCTGAAACCCTCAAAAGGGGGGGTTGGGATTTCCGAGTTGCCTTTCAGGTCCGTCCGAGAAATTGCATCCTTGCTCCATCCTCTCCTAGATGCAGGTCCAAGGCGCAAACATTTTGTACATCTTCTTGACCTGCTTTGGGTCCTCTCCAGGGTTGGGGGGCCATCCCGCTTCAGCACATGTTACCACTCTTGTTTCAACAGCCTCCTTTCGGCTTAAGGGGACCGACCCGACCCAGGGGTCCGGTTGAAGTTTAAGCATACTGCACTTGGTTACAATATAACAATGGATACAAGGGGACTAACCCCAGTTACGCTAGATATACTCATGCTAAGGTGGTTGAACATCCAAGCAAACAAACCTCCTCTGCAACCAGCAACATGTCCGCATAAAGCTCGGAGCCGTTTAAGGACTCGTCCCCAGTGAACCCTCCTCTGTCGTCTCCGTGGTGCTCATGGTCTTTTTCATCACTGCGCTCTGCACACTGACTCCGCTGACTCCGCTTGCCTCGCTCCTGAAGCTTGGGAGAATCAAACTCGCCAGGGCAGGGGAGGGGGGCTATGAGCTAGTAGCCCTTCAAGGCCAAAGGACAAACCTCACTGCTTGGTAGCTGGTTTGATTTATCCCATTCATAGGGTTTCATCCATTCATCCTGGCTTATCCAGCTGGGCTTGTCTAGGGTTAGCTCAGCCCTGATAGCCCCTCCAGGCATCACCATGGAGTGCAGAGCGTACTTCGAGCTAGAAGGCTAGGGACCCTGAAGTGAATCACCTGAATCGAGCTAGATGCTGCATCCTCGCGACAAGTGCCCAGAATGGGCGTGGACGTGGGGGGTCTCTGCCAAACTGCAGTCTTCCAAAAACTCTTGTCAGCTTCCAGGATGAGAAAGAGGGTTATCTTTTGGACGAATGCTAGCGCTGAAAGTCTTAAATAGCAAGCACAATCAAAGTCAAGACTAGGAAACCTCGTTGCCCTGCCCTGGCAAAAAGTCATAGTTTTTGGCTTGGTTGTTAATGTCATGTAAACAAAACCCAAGTTCTCGTGGCAGATTATCGATCAACAATTATCAACATGGCCAGGTCCAAGTGGAGTCTCCACAACCTTCAAAAGCATGCTGTCATGACCTGTTAAATTTTGGTATGACCTGTTAAATTTTGGTATCACCTGTTAAATTTTGGTATGAGACTTCATGTTCAAAGGGCCACGCAGACTCCTGGCTGTTCCTTCTCAGGCACTGGGGTCTCCTGGCGTCATCCTCCGGCTCCGCCTGTTGTCGTGGTGCTTCTTTCTTACTCTTCTGCCGGCGCATCGAGCTAAGCAGCCGCATGAAGAGCGTAAAATCCTGGCGGCTTTTGGTCGACTGGAGCTCTGAGACCCAACAGCTATTAAACGGTTTGAACATGACCTGATTTGGGCTATTTACTTATGTGTGCTTCTATTCGGAAAATCCCTCCAAGTGGTAGTTCCTGCTTGTTGATTTCACCACCAGCGTGATAGCCATGTTGAGCAATAGCCGCATCTGACTAGATAGGCTGCTTTTTCACGGCACAAACGTGCCATTGCTACTTGGGGATTGGTTAATTGAAATTGATTTCAAAAAACCTGAACAAGTGGTGCCAGGCCATGCTCGTGCAAACGAGCTGAGAGCACAGACGGATTGGATCCTTGTGACTGCCTTGCACTCATCTCTATCTCTGATCAGCCGGTTCTGAACGTGGTCGCTGGACCAACTCCCGTCAATTCAATGTCGCTAGATAACCTAGGCTAGGTTGAAGCTAGGTCACCGCACTAACTCATCCACAGTTTTCCAGTGGCCATGAGGAAAATGGCACCTTCTTTTTGCAACTACTCGATATTGAAGAGACCCCTCTCAAAATCTCAAAACCAAAGGGACAAATAATACGCCCACAAGCCTCCCAGTGGGTTCCCAACCAGAAGAAACATATTCGTTCTCCGAGAAGAGTTCATCTAAAACATGGCACGGCAGGTCCGGAGGCCTCTGCTTGTGAAGCGTCGCCCAGGTGGAAGCTGAGCGCAGCTCCGCTGCTCAGTTCTAGCACCACCCAGCCTCAGACAGGGTGTTGTAAGGGGTTCCCTAAGAGGATGGGATGAAACAAATATTGGTGGTTTAAACAACGGAACCTGGTTGAAAGTCAGGGGTCCCAAATTGGTGCATCACTTTCTTCAAGGAACTCTTCAGAAACAACCCTGGCAGAGCGGCAACACATCGGTCACTGTCGGCTACAAACCGTTCAACCCGGGGAACAGCAAAGGGCCGTGTCATGGGAACTTTTGGTACCGACCGACCATTCGCCACGGAAGTCCCAACCTTGGCTCCACGATAGTTTCCGTTGCCCCCCCGTTGGGGTAATCGACCAAGCCCCTCCCCCGCCCATCTTACTCGCGTCCCGCTTCAGGCATGCTGGGAACCCAGGATTCATAGCTTCCTGGTCAATTTTAATCGGGGGTGTCCCAATTGAGGATTCGGATCTGGATCACTTTGTGACAAACCACACCAATCATTCAGGCTCTGCCTAAACACGCCTAATCGACTGTATATTGTTGATGGATATGCTGTCGAAATGGCTCGTTTGCACATTCTTGTGGTTCTACCTAAGCAAAGGATGCATCCAAAACCATTGAGTTTGTCTCATATTTAGCGGCCCCCCAGATGGGTGGTTTCCTCTTGGGTTCCCATTAACCCCCCCCCCACACATTGTACCATTGTACCCTCAACAAACACCACCCCACTGGAACTCAAAAAGTCCTTCACAAGGCGATGCCTCGGCGGTTTTTTGCATCCATGTCAATCTGCAAAGAAGTAGGCAGAATAAATGTTCAAGTGGGCGTATTATATTCTACTAGGTGGACGGCATCATGTGGGAGTTCATGTCCACCAACCACTTGTGAGGCGGTGTCCTATTTGGTGGACGCACATCCCCAACGATGTCCACCAAATGTGTCTACCAAAGGAATCATTGGAATGGGGTTGTAAGGTACTTTATAGTACTCACGTAATTGCCCGAGTAAAACCCGGGGTCGGACAGCGCCCAGTGGCAGTTGTCGAGGTCGATGCCCAGCTGCAACGGCAGCGCCTCGAGGCCCCGATGGATGTAGAGGATCTCACCCAAAGGCACCTCCGGTCTCGGGTAGCAGGGCCCTACGGGCAGGGCTGTGAATTTTAACTGGGAACCCCTCATGGTGGACATATAATTATCCCCACGTGAGATCCACCAAAGGGTTCAACCCCTGTGAAAAGATGGCAAGGACCAACTCCTTAAAATAACTGGTTATATCAATCCCGTTGTAGTAATGGCGGTTGGAATTTCGGGGCGGAGGTTTCTCAAAACAGAGGTCCCCTTCTTGGATGGTTTTATATAAGGGGATACCAAAGGGACACCAACCATTTCAAGGGACTTCTATAATATGTTTTGAGAAAAGTACAACTTAAGCAATGTGTGAAACCGAACAGGGAACTACAGGGACATGTGAGAAACCCACCACCGGGTGTTTTGGAGGCGCCACAAAAGAGATGTATCACAGCGTCTGGCGTTGGGGTGGGAAGGTGCCTTCAGAAAGAGAACCCTCATAAATGGCAGCAATTAACTTTTCTTATTGAATTGAAACAGGCGCTACTAAGCCGAAAGCAGGAAACAGCCATGTCACACGTGTTCTTTGTCAGTTTGGATCATGGTGGCAGTTTGGAACGCTATACCCATGATGAACTCTGGCCAAGGTCGAGCCCCAAAGCAAGGCACCTCCTGATCTGGATCTGCCAGAACGAGCGCGTCCACTGCCTTGGAAAGCTTGCACATCCTCACGCGATCTATGCGAATGGTTTCTAACGAAATGAAGAACCCACTTCCAAACGACTGGGACACAAAAATGAAACTTTCCAGGTACTTGTAGTGGCTTGGAGAGGTAGCGGGTGATCATTGTCCTTGCTAGGAGAGTAAAGAGGTCACTTCAATGCCCTCAAAACTATGTTCAATCCACGTTCACTTGGGGAGACAGGGAGTCATCATCGTGGACAAGCTTGTTGCAAACGCGCTATTCCGCTGCTTTGTGAGATCGCTTCAACACAAACGACATCTACGGACATGGGACTGTGAATAAACCGGGGGCCCTTCTAAACGGCATGGACCCCCCGGCTCCTGACAAAATGGATCCCTTTCTGTCGGTTATTAAGCTATTCGGATATTCAACCAGCTTAGTAATTGCTAGAGTAACTGGGGTTGGTCCCTGTAACCCGATTGTAATCTACTTACAAAGTTGGTTGAACATCCAAGTAGAATTCAGGCCCGGTCACGGCCGAGGTAACCGAAGGACGCTTCCCCCACGCCCCGTATTCCAAGGAGTCACTCAGAAGGAACAGGGGAACAGTTTCAGCTCAGAGACTCCAACCGCTTTGGTCAGTAGCTGTCGAAGCTACACCCAAAAAGAAATGGAACAAGCAACAACAGCATGCTAGAGAAACATTTGTTTGGGGTACCCTTTTTTGGTTCCACGTGAATCTGAAGGGACAATAACATCCTTTGTGACTCTCTGTCTCTCTCTCTAGAAGTGGGTCAAACTTCTTGCGCTCAGACTTCGGCTCTCAGTGCCGAGAGTCACAAAGGGGAATCGGAAACGCTGAAAGAAAGAAGGGCGGGTGTCACCAGGCAGGGATCATGCTGACCGAATGTTGCATACTGTGATACAGCAAAATCATAAGTGCATCTGTACCTGCACTGTCATTGTACATCATCATCATCATCATCATCATCATCATCATCAGCATCACCATCACCATCACCATCACCATCACCATCACCATCGCCATCGCCATCGCCATCGTCATCGTCATCGTCATCGTCATCCTCGTCATCATCATTCATCCTCATCAGAATCGGCAGCGGCATCATCATCGTCATCGTCATCCTCATCAACAACATCATCATCGTCATCGTCATCCTCGTCATCATCGCTCATCATCATCAGCATCGGCAGCGGCATCATCATCATCATCATCATCATCATCATCATCATCATCATCGTCATCGTCATCCTCGTCATCATCACTCATCGTCATCGTCATCCTCGTCATCATCGCTCATCATCATCAGCATCGGCAGCGGCATCATCATCATCATCATCATCATCATCATCGTCATCATCATCATCATCATCATCATCATCATCATCATAATCATCACTCATCATCATCAGCATCATCATCGTCATCATCATCATCATCATCATCATCATCATGATCATCATCATCATCATCATCATCATCATCATCATCATCATCATCATGCTCATCCACATCATCATCGTTATCATCATCATCATCATCATCATCATCATCATCATCATCATCATCATCATCATCTTGATCGTCGTCCTTGCCATCGTCATCATCCTCATCCTCATCGTCATCAGCATCAGCATCAACATCAGCAGCATCACCATCATCATCATCCACATCATCATCCACATCAGCATCGTCATCGTCATCATTCCTCGACCTGGTTTATAAGAAGCAAGAAGCCTGCCATACCCCCGAAACCGTTTCAAGTTGCGGTAACCTGCCAGTTTTGTTCTGCTTAGGTCTAAATGACTGTCCACGAAGCTTACCGCCTTGGCAAGGCTGGATGGCCAATCAAGTCCAATTCCTTGCGAGGAAACAAAATTGGCCAGGTTAAGCAACAAGGACTCCCTATATTTCCACCTTAGCATCAAAATTGGCCCAGAAGGTGATGTTTCACAAGCTGAAGCGGGGAACATACGAAACTCCTGAGCAACACTTTTGGGCGGAATCCAGTGATGCCATGATGAGGCTGCTCTTTCACTGATGCAGTTCCCGTTCCTCAGGTTCCTTGAAACCCAAAAACAATATGGCACTCATAGCACAAAAAGGGAACAGCAAACAACACACACTGCCCACCCACCAACCCACCGGTCCCGAGGTCCTGGGCTTCAGATCCGCGCCCTGGCGCAGCTCCTGAGTGCTCACGGCGGTTCAAACATGTCACCAACTTGGGCTCCGAGTCAACCGGTCGTTGGGGTTTTGGGCGCCTGGCCCCACCCTGAACCTTCACTTGCTTGATTGTGATTCCGTTGATTCATCCGCTGGTAGACTAATATCATAGAGGGGTGCAACCCATTTGATCACTTTTTGGGGACAAACACAATATAGCTCACCACGCGGAGACAATCACAGGATACCCCAACGCCAGTTTCCGATTTTAGTAGCACTGGTTTTCTCAGTGGATTCCCCTTTAGCAAAGCCTGGACTTGCCTTCGACCACCGCGAGCTTCCCCAAAGGCAATCATAAACACCAAGCCCAAAAAGCGGTTCAAAGACGTTCTGATTCGTCAAAGATCATCAAAGCAGCAAATCGGCGTCATTAGTATCAAGCCCAAAGGATAATCGTGCAGTTGGTTGCCTGTTCGTTCTTTTTTTCTTGTGTGTGTGTGTGTGTTGTGTCTGTTTGTTTGTTTGTCTGTCTGCCTGTCTGCCTGTCTGCCTGTCTGCCTGTCTGTCTGGTTGTTGGTTGGTTTCTTGGCTTGTTGTTTTTGGGCTTGTTGGTTTGTTGCAATGGTTATTGTTGTGTGCTGTCTGTTGGCTGCAGTGTGAGTGTGTGTGTGTGCAGTATGTTTCTTTATATCGGTCGGTTGTCTGTTGTGTGTTGCTTGTTGGTGGTGGGTGGCTGGAAGTTTGCGGCCGGGGCCGATGGCTGGTGTTAAGTGGTTCGTGGTTGTGGATGACAATTCCCAAATCTCAATCAAGGGATCCCCAATCAATGGACCTCAATCAAACTGAGCTCATGTTGACCTCGAATTGGTGGCATCTCCCCATAGCGCGTATATGTAGTATATCAAAGGCTCCCCATTGAGTCGATGGCACTGTGGATGCTTTCCCCACCGGCCACGCGCGATCAATGCGACTTTACACAAGCCCATGCCACTTGACCTCACCCCCAGTAAGTGCTATCTATGTTGGAGGGCGAACTTTGGAGGAGACAGGGTCCTTTCCGCGGACCATACTCTGCACAAAGACCTTGAGCGACGCCTTGAGCTTTGCGGCGTCCATGGCACCCGCCTGCCTCGGAGCGCAGGACAAAGCGGCCAGCCCAGTTGCCACGTGACCGGTCCGGTACGGATCGTTGGGAGTTGAGCAACTGGGAAATGTGGGGAACCCAGACGAAAAGGGAGAAAGGGTACTGAACTGGGGCCAAGTACTTTGACCCCCTTGTAGCCGTGTCTAGTGCAGCTTAGGCTTAAACATGGCATCAGGCCCTTATTCCATAGGAAGTGCTTGTTCTGGGGTGACTGTGGGGTCCACAAGTGTATTTGGATGTCGAAGGACGCCGGAGCAAGCCATGCCCAGGCCTAGGAAGTCTCTCGGACGCTGAAACAAGTTTGATACCAGCTTTGACAACCAGAAGGCAGCCTGTTGACTATATCAGGCGATTGCCTTCCAAGTGGATCCAGCTGCCTCTATAGTTGGTAAGCAACCAACAACCGTCACGGAAACTCTGCAGCCTGGAAGCTGTGCAAAATGCATGGAATGTCTGTGTTTGAAGGTGCCCTTTCGATGTTTCTGTTGGTTTGCCAAAAGCGATCGTAGGCCGAGGATGGTACGTGGAGGAACACCTTGAGAGATCTGAACAAGCAACACATAATCCTGAGAATGCCAACTGAGTTCCAAGCATATGACTGTAATTGTACCAAAGGTCAGGGCATGCCACGTCCAAAGGTCACCTTCCAACAAAACTAATAACAATCGAACCGGAGCTCAGGTTTCAGCTTGGTCTTTGGGAGAGTGCTCCGTCAGCTATGACTTTGGCAGGGCGGCAGAAGAAAGAAAACAAAAGCAATCCCAGATAGCGATGGACTTTAACAGAGAATCACCTCAGAAGTGGGTGGTGTGTCCCCCATTAAAATCTACTTCCAGATGTTTGCAAAAGACCGCGTGGTCTCGGGTTTGTTGGAACCCTCGGCTGATGGCAGCTGCTGGAAAGAACGAAACAAAGCCGAGAAACAAAGCCACGTTCCTCTGTCTGATGTCAGGAATGTAACAATTTGACCTGCCACTCCACCAATGTCTTGAAGAAGAGTCAGTGGGCCAGAATGTTCTTGTCAAAGAGAAGGCTTTTTGAGGCAACCCCCCGATCTAATAACGCGCTTTCCAAATCCCGATGTTAGCAGCCTCTCCGTTGGGTCTCCAACTGCCTGGGGTTCTCAGAACGCCAGCCTGTTTTTGCCCCAGCACCAAGATGTACTGTACAAAGGAGGCAATTGAAACGAGGAGATAAACAGGAGACTATCCACGAAGCAACCAAGCACCAGCTTGAGGTGGGGACTTGGGACTCCAGCCCCTGGTTTTGTCTGCCGCTCTTCGTTCCACCAGGACGCTCTGCCACCACCGCTGTCCGCACCGAGAAATCGCTCCGCGCAGAAACTCCGCTCCGCACAGAGACCGCAGCCTCCGAGCGAACGTCGTCCTCAGGCGCCTGGCAGGGCACAACATGCTACTTATATCGTCTGGGGCTGAGCAAAATGTCTAGTGACTCTGCCCATAAGGGCTAGTCTGGGGTTCGAACGGATTGCTGACCACTTCGCTAACTCCCGAACCATCAGAGTAAAAGATAGTCTCTGCTTGAGGCCGGCTACTTGTATGTGCGGTTTGGGCTGCAAACCCACTTGCATTCACTCGCGATTGTTGGATTTGGCTTCCAAGAAATGTCAGGTTTACAACGTGTCCGATGGACGCGAGTGATTTCCTACAACTTGCAACCTTCACCTTGTGGGCAAGTTTGAAATGGGAGTCCTGTATTTAAGACGGGTCATGTTTATGATACGAGTAGAGGGAGACACAAAAGGAAGCCTGGAGAAGGTAGCTCCAGCGCGCGGGTCCCAAGCTCTTCCGCCGCTGTGATCGCAACGCAATGGCTCTCGGTGCTCGGCTTTTCAATGGACATGAACGCTATGCCCCCCGCAAGAGAATTCGAGGCGAAAGGCTAGAGCTTTCTATCCCTCGAATCCGAGTTTCAAAGTTTGATGTGTAAGCACAAAAAGGGGGCATCTGTGTGTTTCTGACAATTAGGGAGCTCTCAAAATGTTTGTTTTTTTCGTCCAAGCCCTCTCAACAAGCGCCTCAAAAAACACAAGGATGCCACCAAGCAAACCCTATCCAACCCTAAACCCACCCTGAGCCCACCCAAACCCTCCCTAAACCCTCATCTAGCCTTCGTTGCTTGCGCCGCAGCCTGCGCCTTGTGCTCTGCAACGCGCTCCTCCAGCGTCTGCTGCGGCGTCTGCTGCGGCGTCTGCTGCTGCGTCTGCTGTGGCCAGCGCTCGCGGTCCTGTGCGCGGTGTCGCGTGGAACAAACAATATTTTGGTTTTGACACAGACCCAAGTATCTATGCTGGGGTCAGAAACGGGGTCAACATACATCCTCACTCGTCCTCACTCCGGCTCCATAAGTCAAACTAGACCAAGTTTTGTATGGCCTTCTGCGAAAGTGTCAGGGAGGCAGGGAGGATCAAAACTGCTGTGGGTCATGGTCATGGTTCCCTTCATAGACACTCTAACCATGGCTATCCGAAGTCTCTACCAAAAGGATGATGACCCTTGTTTAACGAGGCCAAGTAAAAGGGTCTCTTGACAATGTGGCTCAAATCAGCAAGCAGTTCTGATAGAAATAAAAACAGCACCGTGAGGCTGCGGCGCATGTGAGATGTGGACCATGCTTCAAGGGCATGTTCCGTCATGGAGATTTGGTGGGTGTGGTCACTGCCCCTGGACACAATTCGATGAACCGCAACAGCTCCACTCTGCAAACCTTGGATCTTGCTCGAAGGGCACCCACGGATGAGTTCGCAGATCAGCTCCAGTAGCAGGAGTAGTAGAAGTATAGTAGTAGCAGTAGTAGTAGTAGTAGCAGCAGCAGTAGTAGTAGTAGTAGTAGTAGTAGTAGTAGTCTGTAGTAGTAGTAGTAGTAGTAGTAGTAGTAGTAGTAGTAGTAGTAGTAGTAGTAGTAGTAGTAGTATTTGTAGGAGTGGCAGCAGCAGCAGCAGCAGCAGCAGAACCTTGGCAAAGGCTCAGACAGCCGTTGTGTGCCTCGCACCGCTATGCCTTTCAGGGCTTCCAAGCCTGTTTCTACGGTTGTTCAAAACTTTGGTGGGTTGGTGACTCCCAGTCTGAGCGCATGGATGCCTGAACACTTGGCCGGGGCAACACCCTAGTAGCCTAGCCATTTGCAACAAGCCACCTGCAAGTGATGTCAAGTAGCACTGTGATGCACCATTTGACCTTACGGTTGTGTGACAGCCTCGGGTGGACAATCGTGTCAGTCAAGGAGTCGATTGTAACCCTGTTTACAAGGGAGCCATTACCTCATCCGTCCCGAGTAGCACCCATCCACTCATGACCAAGCTGTAACCCACTTGCTGAGCCAAGTAGAAACGGACGCTTTGCATCACTGCTATGGCTTCGGGTTGCCATTTGTCACGATATTCAATACACCAACTTTACTCCCTCCGCATATCCACACAGCCTCAGCAGCACTGACGGTGGCTGTCAATTGTGGGGGAGCACAACAGCTCCAGTCGTTCAGAAACCACATCTGAGCAACTAGTAACCTCACAACCA
This sequence comes from Effrenium voratum, assembly GCA_963377175.1. Lineage (NCBI taxonomy): Eukaryota > Dinophyceae > Suessiales > Symbiodiniaceae > Effrenium > Effrenium voratum. Next base: position 868,732 of record CAUJNA010000291.1, read on the forward strand.
TAGAGTAAAGTGGGTAAAGGACATGGTTCCCTGAAAAGGAATGCTCCTAACGTTCTGAAAGACTGTGGGGCTGACGTACTGGCTGATTCAAGCAACGAAGCAACGACCAGAACTTATTTAAGAGGCTATGCAAAACGACTTGAGAGGCGGGTACACGAAAGCTAGCCAGCCCAACAATGACATGCACTACCCAGGAGTTGCCAAGAAATCAATCATAGCAACCTTAAACAAACATTCAGGTTTCATTGAGACCCGGATTTGGACCAGGTCTAAATGGGAAAGATTCATCAGCTGCAAACCTGTGCACGAGACTACGGGAATATGATATCGGCATTCGGGGCGGGGGGGTGGGTCGGGGGAATCGACTGGGGTCCCCCAAGCAAAGATCTGTTCTTGCGATTCAAGCATTTTGAGCCCCCCCACCCGACCCAGACCCTCATTGAATCAGGCATTGTGGGAAGCTCAGCCCCTAAAAGAAGCCAAAGCTTAGACAACTCCCGCATGAGCTATAGATTTTGTGACGATTGACCGCGTAACAACGTCAACGATTGTCAATCATAGCTGGTTAGTTCAAGCCTACTTGATGTCCGTCCCCTGTTGGCCATAGCCAACAAAACCTGACTTTTCCGACCCTGGTCAACAAGCCCCCGAAGGCCTCCGATCCGACTGTCGAGGGATCCAGAGACGACCTTCGAACGCGGCCGTGCAAGCATCGCTCGAATGAGGCTCGACTTGTGTAATCAAGCGCAACCCGAAGCCAATGCTGAATGCAGCTAGAGCAGATGGAGCAGATAGACTGCTTCTCGCATTGCTGCCAAGCCGACCCCTGTCTGTCCGCACAGCTGTCTAGTTTGGTCGATCTGTGACATTGGGCAGGATGGTTCAACTGAGACAAAAGCATGATTGACCTATCTGGTCTCCTCCCCTTCTATGGTGACAAAAGCACAATCAACGCAAAATCAGAAGGCAGGAATGATCAGGAAACTTGAGTCTATCAGTAATTGTGGGAAGATCTTGCCGAACCGCATCGAGCGTATGCACTTTGAAGCTTCCTCCCCAGCTGCAAGGCGGAAGGGACATTAACTACTCGCCACAAACTCTTCAAACACTGTCAAACAGCTACTCAGGAATTTGATCTTGTAACCTTGTCGACATGTTGTTGCTTTACACGAATGGCATCCTGAATCCCCAACCGAACCAACCCCAAGCGTAGGCATAAACAAGGCAATTTCCGAAAGCCGTGGCTTAACTTTGGCGGTGTGTGGCACAAAAACTGAAACAGGTTTATGACATACCATTGTGTGCATCATAGAAAGTGTATGTATAATGCATAATATGTATAATATAGAAACAACACGCGAAAGAAGTTGCAGCACAGTACAGCTGTGACGTGTGAGTCATTGCATAGAAACAAAAACACACATCGGAAAGAACTACGCAAAGTGCGACACATTCCTTTTTCTGTTCAAGCCAGCCAAGCCAAAAGTGTGGCACAGCATGGCACCCTCCTGTCCACTAACACGGAGTCTGGCTGGGGGGTCCTGGATCACAATTTCTTCTCAAAGGGGCCCTCTGGTGGGTTCCATGCCCCGCGGCCTGGACACACTTCGTGGAGGCTTCTCTCTTCGAGGCGTGTGCCTGTGAAGCAGGGCTGACAAAGACACCGAACGTCCGAAGGAACCCTGAATTCAATGTAGGTTCGTATCAGAATATATTGGGGACACAAACAATGGGAAATTTCATGTTGCTTCCCGTTCAAACAGCCTCAAAAAGGGTACTCGGAAAAGACACACCTGTTCCCTCCTGGCAACAGCTCGACGGGAAATAATTCCTCAACGCAGCCATCGCAAGGGGGACTATTGCTGCAACGTTCTCTGGGTGCTTGGCTGCGTTCACAATGCAAGGATTCGCAAAGAATAGGAAGCTGGCATCTCTGTCATCTGAGCTGGACGGCTTCGAATACTTACAGCACAGGAAAGCCGGCAACGAGTGTCGGTCGATCCGCGACACTACCTTTTTCGTTAACGCTGTGTGTGTGAACCGAGAATTGTGGAGTTGCAAGGCACCAACCTGAAAACGTAGATTCGTAGATCTCCCAGGCAGCTTTGATCGTGGCTGACTTCCTAACCCTGGCAAGGTTGCTATTGGCACAAAAAGGAGTCCACGTCTTTGCCCACCAAACAGGTCTGGAAGGAGTCCTTGACACCTCGAGCAAGGCCTTCCACCCAAGCCTTGCGAGGCATAGGGGCCCCCCTTGCATGAAGATGTTTCTGAGTATGACCTTTCAACAGTTCACCAAATATTGGGCTGAACAGTTCATTCACCAATATTCTTGCTTTTCATCCAAACTGTACAAAACATCGTCAGTTTGAGAACACCCGACATGTTGAACCTTCGGGCGGTCCCTTGCTGCATCTTACTAGCCCTGGACAGGGACAGGCCTACGGCAATCCCCAAAACACTTCGATTCAATGTGCCTTTCGAAAAAGGGGAGAGTGAGAGCATGTCCGCAAAACTCCTGATACTCCTCGGCCTCTTCCAACCACCAGCTAGTAACTACGCCAAAACAGGGTGGGAACAGCGGTTTTCCCAACCCCAACCTGCTTTGGACCTGCATCTTGGTTTCTGAGCCCCAACAAAAACAGGTAGGGAGTCGAAAGCGAGGACCTTGCATTTCGACTTCCCAAGCCCAACCTAGTTCCTACGTACACCTGCAACACTGGAGACGTGTGCCAAATGCCAAGTAGTTCATGGGAACCCGGATGAATTAATGAAACCATCCTTCCAATATGGGGCTGTCGCCCACTACAGTAAAGGATTGCCCCAAAAGCGGGGAAACACCCTATTAATCAAGCAGGGTTTATTAATCCGGGGTTGTTGACATGACAAGTTGCACAAACGCAAAGCAGCTGAGGGAAAACCTGCCGATCCAAACGATGATATGACATTGCCCTGCGTTAGTTGTGAAATCCTGCTGGACTGTGTGCTCATTTCGGATGCAAACTTGTCAAGCATGACTGACAATTGGTGTCAAATCACAGCTGAGATTACCGGCATGTAGGCTAGGCTTCTGCTGTAGTTGACCACTACGTTGCTAACATATGATAACTGTATGCTGATGTGTTCGCCAATGGGTACATCTTCATCCAACCGCTCTTAATTGCCCGGGCACCAAGTCACAAGTCCGGAAAACGGGAGCAACAACCCTAGCCCATTCCCGTTCTTTTGAACAAGAGTCGTGTACAATCAAAGGGTCCACTGTGCCACGAACTGCCAAAGGAAGGTGCACAATGACGATGAATGATATGGCTTGCCTGACTGCACACTTCACACAAGGGAGTTTGCATAAGATCGCAATAGTGGGCCAACGAAAGAAAGCATGCTGACGCTTGCCCCCCTATTGCTTGAACTTTGGCAAAGTCTCGGAATTTTGACAGAGCTCCATTCGCTAACAACATTCATCATTACACTGCACAAGTACTTCCCAACATGCAATTTGACGATTCCCTGGCAAGGTGACGGACCCTAATTTCCCCCACCCCGACCCCTTTCCCTGTACATCGCCTGAGCACCTCCTTTGCACCCTTCTCCGCGAAGCAGCAGGGGCAAAGCCCCGCCTCGGCCTCAAACGCAAGCGGCATCCTCCATAGACTAAATCCAAGCCAGAACAACGCCTGATATGCACGTGGTTTTGTCAACCTGCATTTACAGGGTATCATCCATCCCGACTGGTGCGAAACTGACTTTATCCATCCATCCATAGTACAACTGCGCACGCGTGCCAGCTGAGTGATTTAAGACTCAGAACTCACGCAACGTTCTGCACACTGGCATTAAAAAGCTAATTCGGGGTTGCTGTCTTGTAACAAATTTTGCTAGAACCTGACTGATCACTTGATCTGCCACATTATACATGCAGCCTTTGGAAAAACATGACTCTCCCGGACCTTGTCCAGCTGGGGACCCCAAGTTTGGAAGCACCCCCTCTGCTTGATCTTGTCGGCATATGTCAAAATCGGGAGACGTAGTTCCCCTTTTGAGTTTCTTCCAAACAATCTTAGACAGGGTACCCTGAAGAAACATACACCCATTTCGTTTCTGGGAAACAAACGGACAACTAGTTGGGACCTTTGCCGGCCAGAATGGAAAAGCAACTGCACCACATATATGCTATGTAAATCACTTCTGTAGGATAATGTGTTTTTGACACTTTTAGTGAAGACCATATTCAAACAAGGGTCGAAGTGAACTATATTGGGATGAGGAAAGTCTCCGATTCCAAACAGTGTCCTGAACGCCCTTTTGACCGAAACATGTTGCCTATACTGCATGGTTCGATCAAGTATTGTGTTAATGTTCTGTCCGATGTCACTCTGAGATCTTGGTCACGCTTGTGGGCAAACCGTTCACTTGACACCGTCGGATTTTGTCTTGGAAGCTACGGGAAGCCAGGATTGAACGCATCCCATTGCTGGCAGCAAGCTCACAGGTTGGCCCACCGTGACACATGTTGAACCTTGTTCTGACAAATCCAACCACGGACACTTGGTAACGCATGGCTTCTAACAAATAGCTTCCTTTCGCAGATGCTACACATTCGACTTTGGCGCCTACGCGTCCGGAAGCCCCCCCCCCCTCACCCGCATGCCTCAGCAGGGCGCTGGCGAGGCCCCGACCTTCACGCTTTTGGTCCATGCGCGTGGGGCAGTTTTGAAAGGACAAGCCCCCTTTGGTATTTGAAGGGAAACCGGAAGGAAACCGAGCATTTTCGAGGACCCCTAAAATGAAACGGGGAAACCATAAATGAAAAAGCCAACCCATGTTTGAGGATTCCACTTTGAGACCAACCCACAGATCTCGGGGTTGGAGGGTGCCTGGCAAATGGGTGTGGCATCCCCTGTGTTTTTGGTGGGTTCCTTTTACTTTCCCTTCAAACCAACTTCAAAAAGGGCACCCTCGACCAAAAAAAACACACGCCCAAATCATAGCCACGTCTCCTCCTCTAGTTCTCTTCACCGGCCTCTCTGACTCGCTGTCATCTCGCGACCGGTTGAGCCTGCAGGGCTTGGGACGTGGCTTATCCCTTCCAGCGAGCAGGCTGTTTTTTCTGGCGGTTACAAACCCTTTCTGGAAGGAGAGCCCAACCGGGTTGTCCTCTCATAATTAGACACGGTGTGATAATTATCCCACAAACAAGATTCTGCTGGGGGGTCGCATGCAAACATGCAGAGGCAGGTGAACACCAACCTGGGAGCTGTGTTGAATCCTTTTTCCGGCGTGTTTGCCAATCCAAGCAGCACCTAGACAATTCCGCACACAGGTAATCGGCACAAACCTGAATACCTGAGATGCAAAGACCACAAATGTCAGAGAACTGACATGGACAGTCTGCGTTTCATGTAGAGATGTCACAAACATTAATGATGCACGACTACATATCATATTCCATGAAATGTTGCAGTGGATCTAGGGATACATTATACTTATTATGTTGTAGCACATTTGTATTTTGCTCTTTCTGCAGGAGCTATAATTGATATCTTCTGGCAAAAACAAATGTTGATACTAGCTTTCATCCTCATTTACACTCTCGTTATCATTGTAATTTGATATTTGATTGCTGAGTTAAAGGCCATACTGAGTCCTTAGTAAGGCCTCAAACTGGCGCCTTGAGATGTGTGACTTTGGTCGTTGATGCGTGCTCATCTACTCATGGCTAAGATTCGTACATTCCTAACTTCCCCCATTGTAGGAATACAACTTCTTCCCAACCTAGCAAACATGCACAATTGGGCAAAAACCGTCATTCTCAGCAAGTGTGAGCGGGCAAAATTGGGGAGCCCCTCGAATAGAAGGGGGGAGGGGGTAAGTAATCCATGATACTGGGATAACATGATTTCCTGAGAAATGCATTTGGGAAGGTAAAAATAGCAATAAGGCCTCAGTAAGATCTCAGTTAGGCCGAAGCAAGGACGCAGTACAGCAAGGACTCACCAGTGCCTCAAAATTGCTGGAACGAGGCCATCTGCGCATTTGATGTTTAGTTCCTATTGAAAAAAAAACAAGCATGGTTGCGCTTGAGTTACATTGAACGAAGTTTTCTCACACTTGGCAGCAACAAGTTTCCCGGAGGCAAAGCAAAACTGGTTTTGAGCACTGAGCAGTGAATGAGCAGCTAGAAAGGCCTTAGTAAGGCCTTACTAGGGCCTCAGGGCTCTCAGAAAGGGGGTAAGTAATCCATCACAACAATAGTCTCTCCTTTCCAGATTCTCTTCATTCCTGGAATCACCTGCAACTTTCCTACCTTTTCAGTACTGTATCTTTGCCTTTGTCTTAGTTTCTGATCTCTCATTCCTTATCTTACCACACACAACCACCTACGCAACCACTCAGCTATGCACATGGTGGCGACATATCTGATCAAACTGCCGCACAACCTGGACCTTCATGCCCACCATGACGAACCCGCCTTGCGCGCTCACCCAGTGAGTCCTGTGCGAGGTGAAGGCGGTCATGCAGGTTCCCAGTTGGCGTCCCTTTTAGTAGACTATTGTCACTTGGCTAGTTCATTTCAGGCCTTAAGGAAACATGTTTGACATCAATAGCTTTCACAATGAATCTGCAGGATTCCACTCACAGATTCAACTCATTTTCTATCAAAGGGCCTCTGCATAACAGGTTGATCATTTGGCCAGGTAGTTGGGAATGCCCTCAAACATGGTTGGGCAGAAAGCCCTATGCAAATGAAGTCCATGGCTGCTTCAAGAATGACGTACACACACACACAAACCAACCGTAGCTCATGAATGGCCGATTGTTTTCGGTCAAACTCCCATAATTAACCGCATTTGTTTGCGTGTACGACCCGCATGAAGCCCGGATTGTTCAACATTGTGTTGGGCAAAGTGTTAAACCAAAAGCGAAAATGTTTTTCTCCAAAAAGGCCACATGGGGTGCCAGGTTCAGAATGTTATGCTTATGTTGGATCGCAGCCTCCGCACACCCAGAGCATTGGCACGGGGACCTTTTACATTGTCATTGTGCGACGGGACAGAGGACTCATAGTTAAAACTGATCAACCCTGGCTGGTTTAGCGTGTCAAAACCCGGGCCCGTCAAGTGGTTGGTGTCTTCTGGGTTGCTTCTCAGATTTATGTTGTGGAAGCCACCATTGAACAACATGTGTGTGTGTGTGTGTTTTGAAAGGCTTCGCACTCAAACAACGCAGCTGAATCCTTCAAACTTGAGCTGAACAGAACCAGCCGCTTTGAACACAGCGGATGCATCGGGTTGCGCCCACTGACACCAGGAGCAAGTGGGTCCCTGGAAAAGGAAAATCGAACCCAAAACCAAAATGTCCAGCCTTGAGGCGCGGAGCAACAGAAAAAGAGCACTGCCGACTTGTGACATGCCATCATGGGCCCCTGAAGCTAGCGGGCTGGGGACTGGGACTTTCCCGGATACTGGAATAGGCCTATGTGCTTTATATATCCCGACACGAGGTACTCCAAAAACAGCTGGAAATTCAAACAGTTCCAACACATGCAAACACTATGCAGGTTGACGGATTAAACATTAGGCTCCACTGCATTCCTGAAAACATATTCGTGCTTGCGCTTTATACTCAATACCTGCCAGTCCACCCTCCCTCCTCTTTGTGCAACAAACATCCAGGCAATTGTGTTTGTCACAACTCTTTGTCAATGCTAAGTCGCAGCTGTCCATTTCAAAAGGGTCCTTTTGCAACGTGCAGTAGCTTGGATGGCGTGTTCAAACCATCGGAGAATGGCTTGGGCATGGGTGAGCAAACTGGTTCAATTTCTCGTGCAGGTTTCACGGGCTGCAACCGCATTTTTTTGGATTTCTCACAGGCCACTCGGACGGAGGACAAATACAACTAACTGGCTGGTGATTGGAAACTGCCATCTTGCTCGTTTGCGTGTGGGTAAATGATCAATGGTCATCCCCTGCTCCTTGCTCGTCCCTTCCAGCTATTCCTTCCGTTGGTCCTCCTCGGACTCGGAGGTATCGGAATCCGACTCCCGGGCCTGGCAAGGGCTGCGTTTGTTTCATGGCTTGTGAGAGCACGCAAGACTCTGAGAATCTATTTTTCGAGACAAGCATGGCGGATGAGAGCAACTCAGGGACCCTTTGACGGACATCAGAAGCACGGGTATCTGTGTCCCAGCCATTTTGAATTTTGAATGGGGTGCCCCATTTAAAATCACTGCCATTTCTGAAGAAGTCAGTTTGGGGAGCGGAGGTTGCAGGGGAGGTTGCAGTATGCTGTCAGCAGCACTCCCCATCGACTTGCCGTTCTGTGGGGAGACGGGGTCATAATGTCGAAACTCAAGAACTGCGATTAGAGGGACCTCAAGCTCACCCATGTAGGCCTACGGGGAAATGTGGGGGCTCCATTTTGGCAGTCCAATTGAGCTTTAAACCGCAACCACAAATTGTGGGTGTGCGTTAAATTAGGGACACCCACAAAATGGTGCAGGTTCTTTGTTTAAACCAACACCCCGAAAAGGGTAGGGGGTCCCAGTGTAGCCTCTGCAGCGCCCATCACCGCGCAAGCTGGCCATCGAATCCTGAAACTATTCAAAGGCCCCACAGCACAGGCAGCGGCTTGGAGTCAAAACTATGGGGAAACCAAAGGACCACGTGACGTGGACATGAATTTTACGGAACCACTTCAAAAGTGGCTGGTGGGCATGAATGCACACCTGAATAATGTCCACCAAAGGATCCCCATTTAATTCACACCAATATATATATATATATATATACATATATATATATATATACATATGTGTTTGTTGTTGTTTCTCGCTGTTCAAAGGCAACCACAAGAGGGTTCAACAAAAACGACACACACACACACAGGAAGCCGGCAGGCCCCCACCCCCCCAGGGCAGCAGAAGGCACCGGCGGCGCCGAACGGACACAGACTACCCGAGGCCGACAAAGCCCAGAGCATCCCCCAATCGTTTTGCGTCCCTCGGAGAGGCAATGCGCTCGGTCAAAGGCTAATTGCATGGCCCTTATATGTAAACCCATGGCCATGTGGGGCCTGTTTGGTGACCGGTTCCCAGGTTTGAGCCGCACTTGGTGCTTAAGTAACCACTAAACAGGGGTTCATGCCTGGGGTTCACATACTACAGGTTCATACATTGAGGCCTTGACACAGCGCAGACCTGCACAGCTCCGTCAGTGAAACTTGTCTCCCAAAGCCGCGTTCCAACGAACTGACCGACCTTTCACTGTTTGACCCGCGCTAAACGTCTGGCCTAAATTGACAACTCTGAGCAAAGTTTACCAACTCATATGGGTGTGGTGTCTGGATGCGCTTTTCAGGCTGGTGTCAAGGGAAAAGAAAACGGAACATATGTTTCTTAAATTGTCATGTCCATCTATTTGACAAACACCTCAATCTTGCAACCAAAACCCTTGGGGCCTTTGTAGTGAAAACACCTTCGGTCACGTTGCTTCCCCTCTTTGACTCCCAAAGGAATCTCGAGATATTGCGGACACCTTCCCAGCTGATCTTAGGCCTGCACCGGCCCCACAAACGTGGCTTGCCAGGCGCATGGTGGCACGGCGCCGGAAGGCACGGCCGATCGGCCCACCGAATCCACTCTCAGTGAGCTGCGGCGCACGCCGTTAGGAAAGGTTCACGCCGAACAACAACAAAATTTCAAAACACGCAGGAAGGCCGTGTATACATCTGGATGAACCGGCCATGTGAGGTTAACTCGACAAAGCCATGCAAACACCAGCCCCTGGAAGCGCGGCAAACAGGTAGCCATATGCCCCAATCATTTCCGCGAAGGAGTGAGGTGAGATACTCTGGAAGTGTGCACCTGAAGGCCCGAGTGCTTGCAGTTTTTGAACGTCCGTTCGCAGTACAGCTCCGGCCCATTGGCCAAGGACAAGGTGTACTCAGTGTACCCTGGGTCACAAGTGACTCAAAGTTTGGGTGAGCTAAGGCCACTCAGTCAGCAGCTATTCCAGCTAGTTCAGCTATTCCAAGCCTCAGGACTTCCAGCGAACATGTTGCTAGTGTTGGATCAGCAAAGAGCCAAAAGGAAACAACCAATGAAACCTTATTGGAGCCCACAGGTCACTGCGTGCAAAAGCAAGTGCGGTCTGGCCAGATCTGCAGGCATGTGTACACACTCCCATCAATTGTCAAAAACTGCAAGAAGCCTAGCAGGCAGCGACCCCTATGGCCAAGCGCCAAGAAACCTGGAAAGGCATCGACTTGGAGGAGACTCCTTTTTGGGTACCCACGTTTTTGTTTCCATGCTGATCTGCAGGTGGACAACTCAATTGACAGCCAGTTTGTGGCGCAGCTGTCAATCCATAGTCCTCAGTTTGAGCTGAGTTGGCGGGCGACGTGATGTGAAGTTTGACTTGGCGCCAACTTAGTGGCGTGTGCATGTGTGCAGTCGGTGCGGTTTCTGTCTCAAAGCAAGTGACCCCAAATGGTTGATTTTCTGCAAGAGTTTTTTTTGAAACATGGCACACAATGGCTCCCCCCAAGACAAATGATTCGAGTAATCCGCAAGTGAAATTTGCCTGGCGAACCTAGGCTGCAATCACACGTCAATCCGACAGCGCGCAGGGCCTCAAGCATGGTGCTGGCTGATGCGACGCAAAAGGAGCTCAGTCACGCCACAATGAGACCCCCTTCATCCAGGACACTCCGATTTTCAAGGGACTAGCCAAGATCCAACTACATGGGCTGAGAGCCGCTGAAATTCAGCTGAATGCGTGGGCCAAAAGCTGCCAAACCAAAAAAGTCTCAAACAAACAGCCGAGACGCCGCGTCTGTGAGAACCGACGAAACGCTGCAGCCAAGAGCGAAATCGAAGCTTCCGGGAAGGCGGCGTAACTTCTCGTCAGCGCTCGCAACTTAGTTCCGGAAAATGCCACAGCAGCCTGGACTAATGTGCCTGGTTCATTGCTTGCTCTGGCCTCAGTCTTCGGACTGTTGCAGCTGTCCGTCACACGCTCTGTCACAGCTGCCTGTCACATCTGTCTGTCGCAGTCTCTGTCACAGCTGTCCGTCACGTCTGGTTGTGGCGGTCGGAATGTATCTTAAATTCTAACCACCCGCAAACCTGTCCGGAAAGAAAGCACCCCAAACGTGATGCGTGCTGTCAGCGTGCCATGCCCGTTAAACCGAAAATAACTTGTTTGGTTGCCTACTATGGTAGTAACAGGGATCAACTGGGCCAATATTAAGGCATTGCAGAATGTTCCAAACTGTGTCCTTAACACACGTGACAGTGGAAATACCATGCAGCACACGCAAAATGGCTGCATTGAATTCATCTGGTTAGGCTTCTCAGTCTTCACCAACATGTTGGATAGATGGGGCAGAGCCGTCGGCCTGTCGCAGTGATGCATTGCGAGTTGGATTGCCTGGAGCCCCGTACTTACCAAACACTGGCCTTGATTTTAGCGTTCTGTATCGGGCATGGCCCACGTTTCCGGAATAGATCGTGGGAATCACAACATCTTCGGGGCGTCTTTCCCCAATCTTGGCCCGTGATAGCATTGATTCTTAGGGCAACTGAGCTCCGTCTGGGGACCCGAACCTTCGGCGCTGGGCGGGAGCACCGACGGGCGGCGGGCACCTAGCCCGCTCAGACTGGCCACTTTTGAACAGCTGAGTCAATGCAGGTCAAGCCATTGCAAAATGTCTGATCTTTCAGCATCTTGCGAACCAGCACTGAGCGAAATCGCGCGACTTTCGGCTCACTTTAGCCAGGTGAACATGTATTCCTTGCCGTGAGCGCAACACAGCAAGTCATAAGGTGGACCAAGGGCCCTCGCTTTTATGGGACGCTCTGTGTTTTGGTGGGGGCCCTTGCCTCGCTGCTCGTCTTTAGTGGGGGACACATATTTGAAGATTAGGGACATATGATAAAACTAACTACTTCAGCTTTTGCCCCCCCTAAAACTAACACTTACAACGATGCATATTTCGTGAACCATGGTGAAACTTAATCAACATGTAAAAGAGAAAATAATAAACACACACACACGCACACAGACACACACACAGACACACACAGACACACACACACACAGACACACACACAGACACACACAGACACACACAGACACACACAGACACACAGACACACACACACACCCACACACCCACACACCCACACACCACACACCACACACCACACACACACACACACACCTGCACACAAAACAATATGCGGAATCTACGAGACAAACCTTGGCTTAGATCTTCGGCACCAGCCTGAACCCCGGAGGGTCACATCGGGCAGCAACAATCCTCCGCACGAGAGAGCTGGCACTCGCAAACCAAGGAATGTGTCAACCCACGAGGAAAGGCATTCTTACTTCCTGAGTGGACTGGCGCAAACTCGACACGTTGTGTTTGCCACTCAAATGGTCTTTCCAAAACGCATGAAGTCCGGCAACTCAGGGACTCGACTCAGCATATTGGCAAATTGCGAGAATTCCCAACTGATCCCCCACGAAAGGAACCTTCTGTCATAAGCTGGCTGAGCCCAGGCAGTCTTTTTGACAACACCCATGTTCCCGAGAAACATGCTGAATTCTGCCCAGGGTGGATCCCAGCAGCATCGGTTTCGTGTTCTTCATGAAAGCCCCGTGCAACCTGGACCGAGAAGGTGTTGTTGGACGCCAAGTTCAGTGTCGCCATGCCCAATCATGGAATACAGGCTGGTAGAAGAGTTTGATGCTCCTCTTCGGCCCTGGATGTACATTCGCCAGCTTGGATACCACAAGCTGACCAATACGGACTGGACCCGGTCAAACAGTAGATTCTCGTGCGAGGCAATGGTAAACAGTAGCGGAATAGCTAGTTGCTAAAAGGAGCGAGAGTGTTGGGCGGCGACCAACCCGAACGCAGGCAAGTCAACAGATCGCAGCAACCATCTCTCTCTCTCTGACAGAAATCACCAGGAACATCTGCAGGAGAATACCCTTCAAACCCCAGGTTTCCGGCTTTGCTTCTCTGGTGTGCCCTTACACTCTCTGTCCAGCTTATGACATTTTTCGCGTAAGGGCTGGGCTTTGTGGTGCTGGAGTCGATGCCTCTCGCTGGTCGGATGCAGGCTTCTTAGCGCAGCCCCGGGCAAAACGACCCAAAAGGGCTTGGGAAGACCGAGTCTTGGATTCCTTGTGGGGAAATTCGGTTGTCCGCCCGTGTCCTCCCCAAACTAGCAGTAGACTGCCAGCAATTTTAAGGGGACTCACATGCCCACAGGCCCTGATGTCACATTTATGCCCCGTATGCTCCACACTTTTCAAAAGCAGTCAGGGTACCCCACCCAGTCACACAATGACCGACTATATATGCATGTGTCTCAAATCAGTATTGGCAGCTGTTGAACTGAAGAAAGAAAGCCAACCGAGATAGCCTTTCCGAGTCTCTTAGACCTACCCTATGTATGTTACATCTTATCGGCCCTTGCCCCATAGCAGTGGCACATGGTGGCACACATATTGGACACGGCGATTCACCCCAACAGTTGATGCACACGGCGCCCCAATCAAACGCTGAAGGGTTATCCAGCTGCAGTTAGTTGCCCAAAAAAGCGAAGCACATGCGTGCACTGATATCAAAGGCCAAGCACTTGTGGGAATGTGTCAGAACAACGGACCCCTTCTGACAGCGCTGACAAGAAGCGAAAGAAAGCTAGTCTGACACAATCCTAGCAAGTTAGATGATACATCCAACAACACCCGGGCCATCAGCAAATGTCCACGAAAACCCTTGTAAGCCTTCTCCCATGGTGTCGAACAGCTGCCTTGCAAGAAGTCGGAAACTTAACCAACATGTCACAAATCCTTCTTCCACACTTGAATTGGCCTGATGAACCACTGAAAGTGTGGCGCTTCAAGACTGTAGGTTCTGCGCACAGCTTCTCTCCCCACACCTGTGAATCTCGCCTCCCATGTGGTTTGGCCGGAAATAGTCCCAACCAAATGGTCTTTCCGAAGAGATTCAAGATGATTCAAGTCAAGGAATTTAGGAAGAGAGGAATTGAAGCTCCGAAGGGACCAGAATAATTAACAAGCCATACATGGGCAGCTTTTTGCTGTGTGGGGCCATATCATGCTTTAATTGCTTACGACTCCCACAGAAACGCCAACATGAGACAAAACCCACACTCTGCGCAGG
>CAUJNA010000291.1:902127-957127 GCA_963377175.1 Effrenium voratum
CACAAAAACGACACGGACAGACAACAGGCAGCGGGCGGGCGGGCGGGCGGGCGGGCGGGCAGACACACAGACAGACAGATAGGCAGACAGACAAATGCACAAGCAGAAACAAACCGACAAGCAGAAACAAACAAGCAAGCAAGCAAGCAAGCAAGCAAGCAAGCAAAGAAACAAATAAACAAGCGAGCAAGCAGGCAAAACAACAAGCAAGCAAGCAAACAAGCAAGCAAACAAGCAAGCAAACAAGCAAGCAAACAAGCAAGCAAACAAGCAAGCAAACAAGCAAACAAGCAAACAAACGCAGAAGCACACATAAACAGGCAGGCAGGCAAACGGACAGACAAACGAACACACAAGCAAAAACAACACAACGCAGCAAGCAAACAACGGCGTTGCAAACATATCAAACAAACACACGCGCACTCTCCTACACACACACACCCACGCTTGCCACGGAAGCTACAATATGTCCAGCGGGGGCCACCCTGCCTGACTATGTGTGACACATCGACTGGGTGGTTGGACACAAAATCAAGTACGTTGGACACGGACCTTGTAAAGTGGGCCCCGTCTGGGGCCTCCAAACTGGGCGCCGTTTTGGGCATCCCTGACAACATTGGAGGGGCATTCCTGATCACACATTTAGGGATATTTATCAAATGCAGGCGTGAAATGTTTGGAGAGCAAAACGTTCTGACCATGTCAGGTCAGCATCCAGCTGGACGTGCGGCCTGAACTGTTTGACTCCTGCCACTGACATGCAGTCAATCTCTTGAAATGTGATGAAACAATCGCTTTGAAGGGACCTTCTGGTGGCCATGTCCGTGCATACCAAGCAAGAACTCTGCAGATGTCGGACGTGAAAGACCCCTCGCACCCCAAAGGCCCAAAGACCGAACCATCTCCGAGGAGCCAGTTTGTCAGTGGCATCTGACGACTGGCCGACGGCAGCTCCAATCTGCCGGGTGTGAGCACAGTGGTACCCAAGACTCCAGTTTTGATCGTACCCAATGAGTCTGATTTGGCAAGCCACAATCGGCTATAGGTAGCCTCGGGGAAACCATCATATAAAGTTTGGAAGCAAGAAACTTAGTTGCCTCCCTACACATAACCGCAAGCGCTTGACGATGAAGTCAGCAAAAGCGGGGGCCGGACTCTGCCCACGTCTTCCCAATGAAACGAAAACAAATGTGTGGTCCACGGCCCGGGGACAAAGGCTACTCTTCCCTCTCGCCACAATCGCTGCCTAACCCTATTGCGATGGGCTTGCCGAACCAGAAAAACTACAAAGAGGAAACGCACTGCACATGTTGGTCAGAAATTTCTGGAAAGGAACCACGAAGCACTGTTGAACATCAAGAAAGCGGAACAAGAAACACTGCTGAACAACTCGGTTAGAATATCCTGGGCCACTTCGAGCAAATGGCAAAGTTTGGCTATAGTGGGAATATGGGGCAAAGCGGGGTGAATGTGAAGTTTAGTGGCAACATGTGCAGCAATAATTCATCCATTATTGACTATTGTTCTCGCTGTACCACGTCAGAGTCAAACATATTGGAGACTCTAAGCTTTTCAAGGAACCCTGGGCTTGGTGTCTCAATTGTCGTCAGGCTTCACCGCGGTAGCATATCTGGGGTCCAAACAACCGGTCGAGTTCTTGAAAGGGGTCATTACGGCGGTTGTGCCATGTCATCTGCCCCTGGTCTTTGGATGTGGCTGAGAGAAAATGCGCCAGCAGGACCGTCTGCGCGCAGGAACCATCCACGTTGCCGCAGGTAAACCTCAATCTGCGGATTGTGTTTGATGTGCAAGGCTTGGAATCCATAGTTGGGGCATCTAAACGTTAGACTCGTGTCCCGCTGGACGCTAAAGAAGACCCAGGGCCCGTGACTATTGATCACTCCGGGTCCTGGATGCAAGTCCTTGAAGCACCCTTCGATTTGACAAGTCTTCCTGATCAGTCCATATGCTGGTGTTGTGTGTGTGTGTGTGCGTGTTGTGCCCGTGCGTGTGTTTTGTCTGTCACGCATGTTGCGTGTCTTGTGTTTTGCGGTATTTGTTTACAACAACAAAATGTGATGCCTGCTTTGTGCTTCATATGTTGTGCTTCATATTTTGTGTTGTGTGGTTGGTGTTGTGTGTTTTAGGTTGTGTTTTGTGTGTGTGCGGTGGGTTTTGCATTTGTGTGTTTGCTGTGTGTGTGTTGCGCTTTGTGTTTTGTGTTTGTGTCACCTGTTGTGTCCTTTTTGTTTCATGCTTCTTCTCTTGTGATGCGTTTGTGTGTTGTTTTGTGATTGTGCGTGTGTAGTGCGTGTGTGTTGTGCGTGCGGGGCGTGTGCTGTGTGCCTGTGTCTCTGTGTGCAGTGTGTATGTGTGTGTGCCTCTGTGTCTGTGTCTCTGTGTCGCTATTTCTCCCTCTCTCGCTCTATATGTTTGTTTGTGTGTGTGTGTTTGTAACTTTGTGTGTTTGTGTTTGTGTGCGTGTTGACTTGCTTCATTTTCAGATGTTTGTGCGTGTGTGTCGTTTGCATATGTTGCGTGTTTTGGATGGTACCTCTTTTTATTTGTTTAAGACAGGAATCAAAAGGTAACGGACGCCAATCATTCTGGCTTCCGCTCTGACCACCCAGAACTTCAGATCGGATCTGCTTCGTGGGTTCAAACGGCCCGCCCTACTCCGAGAAATACGAAAGCTGCTGCATGTACCTAGCCTCTTCATAAGCCGCCGACCCTCTGCCTCCCGTCCCAGCCTCCTGCAGAGGGGACCGGCGTGGGTTGCAACTGGAAGTGATTGGAATCCATGATGGTCTTTGGGACACGCCCGAAAGCACAAAAAGTGACCGGTCCCAGGACCGGTCCTGGGACCAGTCCTGGGAGTTTCCGGACGACCGGACAGGGTCCCAAGTCCCAGTCACTCCCTGCAACCGGTGGAGGGGCACCAACGGCCTTGTTTCTAGGACCAGCTCAACGTAACTTGGGCGCAAACCGGCCCGTGCGGTCATTCACGGATCTGTCTGACTTTTCCGTTAGTCCTTGTGGTCGTAGAGTCGTAGAGGATCCCTGGATCTATTCTGCAAGAGAGTGCAGTCGAGTCAAACCGCGCCAGACTGGGACCGGCCTGGACAGGGTCCCAAGTCCCGGTCCCTGCCGGCGACCGGTCCAGGGCAACTCCCCCAAAAGAGGCGACTGCTCCCGGGCCAGCTCGAAGTGACTTGGGCACAAGCCGGCCCGAGCGGTAATTAACGGACTAGCTGCCATATTTCTCACTTTTCCGTTAACCCTTGTTTGTGGTCGTAGTGGTCCCTGGGTTTGCGGACGTGTTTCAGGACCGGTCCTTATGACTTTTCCCTTAATGCGCCGAGGGTCGGCGGCAGCAGGCGGGAGCCTGGTTAATCCGGCTACGCCTCCTTGGGGTAGCATGTCGCCGCTAGGCAATTAGCCTGCTAGCTTTAGCTATAGGGGGTGCACCCTGGTGCCGCCGACCCCCGCCACTTGGTCGTGATGCGCTGCCTAAATCCGGCACCTCTGCAGAAGCCCTCGCAAAACATCGCGTATATGCAGGGTTTAGGCCATGTGGCTGACATCATCAGGGTCTGGGGTTGGGCCTGGGTGATGCTTCAGCGGGGCTTGGTCTGCATCATCCAGACTTCCTTCCAAAAAGCCTCTCAACCCAAAAAGCACTGTTTTTTAGAAGGTATCGGAGGGATATAAGCGAGGCTCATTTTCGCGCATTTTGGCGCCAAGCGCTGCCGGGAATGCCGGCGATGCTGGCCCCTCGCTCTACAAAACGCTGTAAATGCCGTCAAAAACTGCTGTGCTGAGCGGTGGGCTGTTGTTCTGTCCGTTTTGCTTTTGCTGTGGCTGGCTCGCGTGCTGCGCGGTCCTTGGTTTTTTCGCGTTAGTTTTCGGGCCTTTTGGCGCGCGCGCGCGACCCCAGCCACAAAACGCTGCTATTTACGGTGTTTTGTTGCTTTCGCGTTTCCGGGCTGGCTTGCGGGCTGTTCTTTTTGGGCTGGTGTTTCTGCGGCCTCTGGCGCGCGCGCGCGCGCGACCCCATGTGAGCCTTCTGGTTTGGGTCCCGGCTAGGGCCCAGAAAGCTGGCATCCCCGGCATCATCTGGGGTTGGGGTGGGCAACATGCATAACCTAACCAGCCATATCATAGCACAGGATACGTTTCTCATACAAAAAACATGACATGACATGGTATAACTTCAAAGAGGCGTAGCCGGCTAGAGGCCGCAGGCCCAGAAAATATCCTAAGACACTCCACATTATTCATAGTTCTGTGAGACCATCATCCGAAGACCTTCGGCCGCGACCTTTGAGCCATGGGATCACACCTCGGTATACCTTAGCGATTCAGTAGCGTCCATTTCCCAACCAAAGCTCATCCGCAGCTCGAGTATGGCAGGAGCCCCCGGGCAGACATGCCTTCCCCTACAGGCTCTGAGCTGATAGAGCCCAACCAAAATAAAACTACTAGAGCCAGCGGAGCTGGGGGGCAAAAGTCTCCAAAGCAGTGACACACTCAGACCTACAAAAGGGATCCGGTGAAACAATGTATCAAGCAAACCCACGAATCCCCTCGCTAAAGCGTACTTCACCTACTTCTTTCGTACTCAAAAAAGCATTTTTTGATCTGACAAGTTGTGATTTTCGAGCGGAGCTGCGAAAGCGCGCTGCATGCACCACTGTCGGACTGATTTTTGGGCGGGAGCTATGAAAACATCCTTTGCGTACTGCTTTTGATGAAAAAGAAACCAATTGTGCCGGAGCTGCGAAAGTACACTTTGCAAACAGACTATCATCTTGCATGTCAAAGTTGAGCGCTATGTCTTGCTGTGCCAGTGAGGGGAGCTCAAAGCCCCGTGCCAAGTCCGCACAATACCGAAGGGGGTTCTCTCTCTTTTTTTCGTGCCATTGCGTTCTGCAAATTTGCCGTGCCATTGCGGTTTGCATGAAACCCGCGCCGAGACCGAACGCTTTTCAGAGGTACCTCCACTCTTGCGACTATAGGCTTCAGTTTCTGTAATGGTAGTCATGCGCTATACTACTACTTTCATACACTCTTAGCTATTGTGCCCGTACCTATCTTCCATGAACCCATTCGTATTGGGAACTTGATCTCTCATCAGCAACCTCCCTAAAACGACCTGATCCCTAGTTTCAGATGGGACAGGTCAATGGGATCATGTGCCCAATTGCACGTGTCAGTGTCCGAAACACCAAGACGCGTGCTCTGCCTTTGGTGTCAAACATTTGGACCCATGCCAATTTCCATGGCAGGAACCGCCAACCTGTTTCGCTGCGCGTCCAATTCAGAGGGAAATAAAGCCCGGGTCAATCTTTGTCCGCCATGGAAGGTTGCTGGTTGGCGGGGAAAGGTGCCGCTCAAAAGCGATTCAGGAAACTAAGATCCCGCGACCTGTGCGCAACTCCGTTGTTTTAGCCTGGTAAAACAAAGCTCATGGACGTCTCTCCGGGGTCGGAATCTCAATTCAAAGGGGGAAGAACAAAAAACAGCACGGAGGTCATATTCTCAGGCCCCAAGCACGCCGTCGGCGAGCCAGCTGACGGTCCACCCAACTTGCTTCCTCAGGCACAGGGCTTTCGGCTTACAGGTCATCAAGCTCTCGATATTTCCACGTCAAGCACGAGTCCCCTTTGGGGCCAAACCACATCCGAGGCCTCAAGTGAGCACCAGCACCCCCCCTCACTCAATTTGTGTTGGGAATATTTGTTAGTCTTGCATCAGGACGAAAGCGGTCAGGCGGCACCGTGTTGGCGACGTCGTCCGCACAGGTTGTGGAAGTTTGGCCTTGCGGGTGGCGTTATTTTGAGGGAACTCTGCTACCCTTGCTGTCGATGTACATGGACACTCAAGGGACCCTGCCCCCCTTGTTCAGGGTTCCCTTTTGGCACATACAGCCACACAAACCGATGGAAGTGGAACGTACGTTGGCATTGGAAGACCTCCAAAAGGCTCCTGATGGGTGTCTCTTAAAATAGCGAGCCCCCTACAGTTGTGGTTCTATTATTTGATTCCTTCTAACCACCCAAAAAGGAGGTCCATGATTGTGGAAAAAAGGTACCCGCTCCGACATTCTATGATATTCCGTGCCGGTTCCTCGTTCCGAAAGTCAAGGGATCCCACCCCGTGAATGGTCCATATTCCCGGAGTGGTCGGTTTGGGGCAGACCAAAAGCCTTGAAGAGAACAGTCAAACTCAACAAAATGCAGCCTGGGATTCTGCAAGAGGATTGTTGATCGAAAACACTGCCATTTTTGAGCAAATCTGTTTGAAGACTATGGTTCCGGTCAGTGACCAACAACACACTGCGTTTGCAATTGACGAGTGCGAGGCTGTCGCAATCCGCCCAAACAAGTATGCTTTCGTAGTAGTGCGTGGCCCAAGCCAATTAATAGAGAGCAACTCGTCCATCAAGCTACCCTTCATAGGAAGCCCTGGAATACATAATCACCCAGGAACCCTTGGCCCCAATAGATGATTCAATTGGAACTGGTTTCCTGAGGGGGGGAGAGAATTTTGAGGGACCAAATTAATCTTCCATGATTGCCCTAACAGGTAAATGACGTCAAATGACGATTCCTCCCAACCAAGCAATGTTGCAAAGCCGTTTAAAATTCCCAAAAAAGTAAAATCACCAGAATGGCTGAGCCATTCCGTGGTACCCGACTGTTTGCAAACCCCAAGCATAAAGAAGCGCTTCACCATTCCCGAGAACCAATTCCCACCTGGCTGCTGACAGTCTGTTGTGCTGTACCTGGGACATGGCTGGCGCCCACCGGCACATGTCAACATCGCCAGGCAATCAGCACCAAGCGTGCAGCTTCCCACGAATTGGTGGTTTGGATAGATGGTCCCGCGGTTATGGGGTACCTTCCCCATTTCGCTTCAAAAGGAAGTGAGGTTCAAAACCCCAAGCCACAAATCCAAACCAACAGTTAATGAACCAGAAAGGCTTGCCCCTTTGTCAAACAATTGCTTTACTTCCAGTGATCCCCTGCCTTTGTGGGTTCTTGCAAAGAATGTGTGCCTCATCATCCAAATGCATCCACTTTACCGGGGGATCCTCTAAATCGGCTCGGACAGGTGAAGTTGTAGCTGGCGCAAACCTAGTGTAAGAGGAACCAATTTGAGTCAAGGCGGCAATCTATGGGTTGTTTTGGACGGCTTGTGTAAAGCCACTGGCCATATGCCTCACCATTGCGTCAGCATTGGATAATCCAAGACTGATTCAGAGATAGGGCCCGTTGAGTTGTGGCCCTTGCTGTTCCATAAAGGCCCCTTGTCACTCATACAATAGCTTCCCTCGCTCTGAATCAGCTATGCCGTTTGGAACCCACTTTGGGGTAGAGACTTAGCTGCAAACGGAAATCAAACCACATGTCTACCCATGGCCTTGATCTCGGTTCGCTCACCGTTCGCTAACCCACATGTGCTTGAGTTTGCTGGCAGAGATAGATTCCCTGTAAACCCAACCGGGGAAAATAGACAGTAGTCTTAAGCAAATGGAAGGAAGCTGATGGTTGGCTAACGTTCGTATGAGTTGGTTGCTCAGCGCTGGTTTGCGTCTCTAAGTTTTGCGCTGGCGTCGGTTGCGACTCAGCCACTCAAGGCCTGAATCGATGCATTGGCAGAGCTCTTGGGGTGCCTGCTCTGCTGGGATCAAAGTGACTCGGGACTCTCTTACGACAAGTTCAGCTGGGAACACATCCAAAGGTTGCAAATAGAGTTTCGAATCGAATCAGAGAGAGGGCACGTGATGTAGCGGGCGATCAATGACAGTGAGTAGATCGCAGAGGTCAGGTCCACTGCGCATCCCTGGGCCACTTCTGACACTTGTGGCCACTGCCGCTTGATTCGCCTTTTGAGCTGTGCTTGAAAGGGGGTCCTCGTTGTGGAAAATGCTATTGCTTTGTTATTTTTCTGGCCTTGGGCATTTTACGACTGTCATGAGCCAACGGAAAG
This sequence comes from Effrenium voratum, assembly GCA_963377175.1. Classification (NCBI taxonomy): domain Eukaryota; class Dinophyceae; order Suessiales; family Symbiodiniaceae; genus Effrenium; species Effrenium voratum. The sequence goes on from CAUJNA010000291.1 coordinate 910,123, forward strand.
GATGCGCCTCATGCTTGAAAGTGCTCCAACGTAAGGTGGCATCTCGAGCGCTGCTCAGATGTGCAGAAATTGGGCTGCCCCATAGTTGGAAGTTGTGGAAAGCTTGAGGCAAGGCAGTTCCCCAACGATGTAAGCCAATGCAACACATGGGACACCATCCAATTCCTTGGACTCCACTACATGTTCATGTACATGCTGTTGCTCAGTGTCCCGAACAAAGAGATCCCTACTTTTGGGGTTGATCAGTTTTGGTAAAAAAGGAACCAAAAAAGCTGTAGAGGGTGAACACCACTGAAGAACTATACGTGAGGGGCACCTACGCGCACATCAGGCAAACGTTGCTGACTCTGGCGCCTCGAAAGTGAGGGCTCCAAACCCTTGTCAGGGTTCCTTGAGACAAGTGTCCAAGTATGTGTGGTAAATTCGCTTTCAAGGGACAAGGCTTCCGATTTCTCATAAGTCCGCCAAATGCGACACCCTCAAGGAAAGTGCCGAGCCACCTAAGTGGGCCTGGGCTGGCAAAACTCACGCCCCTTTCATAGGACACCTTTTCGGAGGGGAGCAGGGTTGCAACTAAATGTCAATCCTCAAAGTCACTCCAAAGAAAGTCGCCTTTGGATCTTGATATTGAGGAATAAACATGAAGATCCTGCAACTCAACTAGGCCAAAAAACAAGCCAGACTTTGACCAGCGCTGGAAATTTCCACCCTCTTTCTTCCCCTTGAGACGTCACCCAAACGGATCTCGCTGGAAACACACACTCACACACACACATGCCCACACTGACACTCATACCCGCACCCACCCACACACACACATTGTTCTTCCCTGACCGAATCACGTCTGCAAAAAACAGACCGCTCTCAAACTGCTTGGGCGAGCACAGGCTTGTTCGGAGAGATGATTGGCGGAGGCGGCGTGGGAAGAGCGGGATCCACCCACACAGGGTCCGCCCTGGGCTATCTGGAAGCGAGGCTTCGCCTGCCCCTTGTAAAAACGCGGGCTGTCCACTATCAGCTACGGTTTGAGATAATTAGGTAGTGAAAACTACGGCTTAAACACTGTTGTTTGAACACACTCTTCTGGTTCCGTTTAATTACAGGGCCCCAAGGTCAAATTTGAAACACAACTTCCCCAAACCTGTGACCACCATTCCGGGAAGGGTCCCAACATGTCCTGTGGCAATGGATCTGTTGAGGGGTAAAATTCCCCCACGGGCCTCTGTCCTCAGGTGCTCTAGGCAGCTCTCTCCACAGCGTTTATCAATCTGTCGGACGGATGAAACTTCCAAACCAGTTCGAGCGCATAATGGAGTTCCGGCAGTGCAAATAGTGCTGCTTCGATACGCTCACCAAGCAAATATCAAGCAAATGCGGGGACCTATCCAAAGATTGAAGAGGGAAGCTACTCTTCAGGCAATGGTTGCGGCATTCCACAAATTCATCCCTCTGAAAATGCCACCCCTCCACGCTGTCTGCTTTCACAAACCTCATACATTCACCCCGCGTGCTGCCAATCCACGCAAACTCGCCTGAATACCGCTGATGCCGTACTTGTTGGACGTAGGAAGCAAGGGTTGCCGCGGTCTCTTTCCATGTCTTGGCGGCTATTGCCCCCACAACGCGAGAAGTGTATGTTTTGCTAAAGTGGGAACACGTGCAGTTGTTCAAGAATCTAAGCAAGCTGCAGCAGTCAGGATATAAATATAATATATGTATATATATATATATGGTACCCCCCCCCCAAAGATCGACCATTTTCTGTGTTTTATCTCTGGTGACACATCCCAGAATCTGCAAGGTCTCGGGCTTCTGGCTTCCCAACTTCATCTTGCATCTGCCTTTTGGCTGCACAGGATGAACATGTTGAAAAAACCACAGAAATCAAAAAACAACAAAAAATCAAAAAAAAACAGGGTCCTGGGAGAGAATGCCCAGGTCAGAATCTCGGAAAGTGAATAAACCTGGAAGAAATCAAAAAAATCAAAAAAAATCAAGGTTCTGGAACAGAATGCCCAGACCCAGTGACTATCTCTCTCAAGGCCTTGATTTTTTGATTTGTTTGATTTTATTGATTTTTTGATTTTCTCGAGGTTTTTCACTTTTCCAGATTCTGACCTGGGCATTCTCTCCCAGGACCCTGATTTTTTGATTTTTTTGATTTCTTCGAGGTTTTTGCAGCTTCATGGGTTTCTTGCCCTTCGCCCCTGAGCATCTTCCTTGCAGTGTTGGAGCTTTGGCGTACAGAGCTGCAGTTTTGCAGCCCTGCCAAGTCTGTATTGCAACCAAGGCCTGCAGTGTTGGAACTCTTGTTGGAAATGCCTTGCTTGCCTGTAGTTTGGCAGCCTTGCCAGGGCAGCAGGGAAGCCTGCAGTGTTGAAACTTTGGCAGGTGAGGCGCTCAAGTCTTGCAGTGGCCTTAGTGTTCAACTCTTGCCAAGTGGGTTGCAGTTTTGAGCTGGAACCCAGTTTGGCAGCTTGCTTGGGCAGTGTGCTGGAAGTGCCAGTTTGGTGGTGGAAGTCTTGTAGCAGGTGGCAAGAACCCTTGCCAGGGTATTGAAACTTGGCAGGTTACAGTTTTTTGCAGCCTTGCCCTGCAGATTGGCAGCCTTGCTGGAAATTGTGGAATGTTCTGCTGGGCCAGCAACCAAGTTTCAAGCCTTCCTTGCAGTGTGGGAGCTTTGGCAGACAGAGCTCCCAAGTTTGTTTTGCAAACAGGCTTGTGTTGGAACTTCTGTTTGAACTCGCTTGTCTGTAGTTCAGTGTTGGTGCAGTTGGTTGCAGATTGGATTGGCAATTTTGCAACCTCCAGTTTGGCAGCCTTGCTTGGGAAGTCTTGCAGTGTTGAGTTGGCAAGAGGTTGTAGTTTGCAACCTTGCTCTGCAGTTTAGCAGACTGCTTGGCAGGCTTGAAAAGCCTTGCAGTTGGGTGTGCCTGCAGTGTTGGAGCCTTGCAGTTTGGATTTTGCAGCCTTATTTGTAGTTTGGCAGACCTTGCAGCAAGTGGGAAGCCTGCAGTGTTGAAACTTTGGCAGGTTGGCAAGGTTGGCAAGGGCTGTAGTTTTGCAACCCTGCAGTGTTGGAGCCCTTGCAGGTTGGCAATTTTGCAACCTTGCCAGGGCCCCGCAGTTTAGCAGACTTGCTTGGAAAGTCTTGCAGTGCTGGAGCTGGCCCTACAGTGTTGGAACCTTGCAGGTTGGCAATTTTGCAACCTTGCCAGGTCTGTAGTTTGGCACCTTTGCTTGGGCAGTGCTTTGGCAGGTTGGTAGGGGTTGCAGTTTTGCAAAGCCTTGCAGTGTTGGAGCTGAAGCCCTGCCAAGTCTGTTTTGCAACCAAGGCCTGCAGTGCCTGCAGTTTAGCAGACTTGCTTTGCCAGGTCTGTAGTTTGGCAGCTTTGCTTGGGCAGTGTCTTGGAAACTCTTGAAGTATTGAAACTTCAGGTTGCCAGGGGCTGCAGTTTTGCAAAGCCTTGCAGTGTTGCAGCCCTGGCAGGTGCGCAATTTTGCAACCGTCCTCAGCAACACTGCACTTGAATGTCGACCCCAGCATATGCACATCTGTTTCTTGCAATAATGCACCGCATCTTTCTCAAAACACAGAAAATGGTCGATCTTTGGGGGGGGGGATAGCATATATATATATATACATACATATATAATTGGTGTGATTCTCAATAAGGAGCCTTTGGGGGAATCATTTAGGGTCCACCACTTTGCGAATTCTCAATCAAAGTTCATAGCCATTGATTTCCGGGGGCCCTTGAAGGGCCCACTCTCGAGTCTGGGGGCACTGCTCTGGTGCCGCACCTGACGCGACAGCATGCAGCATGGGCAAAAGAAACACACGGGAGCTACAAGGACCAAATCTTCTTGCAATCCAACTGACCACCCAGATGCATCCGAGTAAAAGTCAACGTTCAGCTTACACAATTTCCAAACTATGGAGCATCCAATTCATGGATGTTGATTTAGGCACCCTTTGGTGGCCAAGTTTAGGCGGGGATTCAGGTCCCGCAAACCATTTTTGAGGTGGCTCCTCGGTTCTTCAATAAAAACCGTTCGAAACTTTCATAGCCAGCTCAGTGTGGCTGAATGCTGGATTCACATTCCGTGATGCTTCCGAAATCGAGGCACCGTTTAGGCTCAAGGGCCCAGCAATCCGTGGAATTCACGTGATGCGTATTTGGTTGTCCTGATAAAAATACCCAGCCTTGCACTTGTGTCAAAACATTACACCCTTGCTCAAGCCGTGCACAGTTCTACTGGCTAAAGGGAAAACGTGGAGTCACTTCCACTACCTTTTTCTAGCACTGTGTAGCAAGTACAGTGCGCAAGCTACTACTAGCACGAAAGGAAAACAACACCTTGCTGGCAGCAAATTCTAAACAGGCAGCGTTTTGCTTAAGGGTTCCAGAGTGTTCTCATCACTCAATGTACGGATTGCGGCCCCAGTCTTGCGAGGATACCAGGCAGACTCGACACGCAGGGCTATGGCCTACTCAAAAGGGAGCTGCCCTGCTTTGAGGGCATGTTCACATTGGGCTGAAACCAGGCATAATGCTGACCCCTTACCCGCATCAATCGAGCGGTTGCCCCAGAAGGGAGGTATCTTAACCAGGCAGGAAACCCCACCAGCAAGTAGGGAGGAGCCTTGCAAATCAGGGTGAATGCTGGCTACTTCTATCAACCATAGTGCACATCAAGACCAACGGTTTGTGCATCATCCACCGCAAAGGTCTGCCTGCTTTGCCCTGCTCGGCCTTGCCTGGCCTGCCCAGCTTGCTCGTCTTCTTGCCTTGCCTCATTGCCTCCCTTCCCCTGAACTCAGCAGCTGAAGCTGGGTACGGTAAGGCTGTGAACAGAAGCAGTGCCAAACACACAGCCTTGATGACCCATTGCACACCGCCCAAAAACAAAGCACACTGATGGGAGCGTGTGGAGGGGGAGACGATCCCTAACATCTTGGCGGCCTTGGTGTTCTGCTCCCGCCTCTTTCCGGGCTTTCAAACTACATACTCAAGCGAGCGCAACTGTGATGAGACCCCTCAAACATAAATATCAGGCCGGCATCTGGAAAAACACGAATCGAAGATCTTCCAATACAAGCCAGGCATGCCAAGCATTTCGTTTAGCACTTCTCCGCCATCAGTCGCGAAGCCTGGCAAAGGGCAGAAGTGAAGCATGCGCCACTGGTGCTTTGTTCACATCATGCTTGCTCGGGCTGTAAGTAAGGGATCTGAGGATCTGGAGGAAATGGACAATTCTCCATCCCCTCTCCGTTTCTCTTCGGGCAAACCACAAATTATGCGTTGTGCACTCCCATGGCGCGGGTACCATTCTGGAAAGTACTGGCCCTTCAAGCGGCCCGCTTGACGACTAACCTGTACTGCAACGACATCCCCAAAACAAGGAAGGCTCAAGGCTCACTGAGGCCGGGGCATGGCACAGCAAGGAACAAGAACGCCAACGAACCTTGGTCAAAAAAGAACGCAGCGGGACCGAGGTTCGTTGATGGGGCAGGGCAAATGGCGCCGCCAGCCCAAACTTGTGCTCATACGATCATTGGTAGCTGTAGGCTGGAACACTCACATACACTGCATTGATGATACATGTAGACTCCTGCGAAGCTGCTGTGTGCAACAAGCCCAAGGCTTGCGCGTACTCCTTCCTTCACGAAAAGAGCTGAGTAAGTTCACATGAAACGCAAAACGCGTTGTTTCGCACTTGCAGAGTCGCACTCAAGCAGGGAAACTAAGGGCCTAGGTGCATGTGCTGTGGCTCAGAACTGTGGAACCATCTCCCTCTTGTTCGGCTTCCGTACTCTGAGGTGAACAACTCTGTACAAGGGTCAACAGGGTTGCCCCACAAACCCTGGCACACGGTACAAAGTTGCCTGGCAAAAGGAAACCAAGGAAACCCTTTGCTACCCTTGCAGTTTCACACCTTGGAGTTCGGAGGAAGGGTCCTATGAGCTACAAGCTGCATGACATCTGCTGTGGAAAAAACATATTTGTTGCTTCCCTACGCAGCTCCACGACAAGGTCTGATTGTACATTCGAATGAAGAGGAATATGCATCAATTGACTTCGGGGATGCAACTTAGACGATATTCAAAAGAGCAAAAGGGCAGGGAACTGGTCAGCATCAGCAGTCAAGATGTTCCTTTGTATATCCAAAGGTAGTACTCTGTCACAACCAAGCAGCAAGGTTCGCAGGAGATGGAAGCTGCTTCTTCCTCTTCTTACTCTTCATTTTGCTTCTTGCTTTCCTTCTTGTTCCTTTGATCCTTTTTTGTTCTTCTTGTTGTTACTGTTATTCTTGTGATTCTCGTTACTCTCTTCTTCTTGCTCTTCTGCTCTCCCCAGATCGTAAGCATGCAATAGAGACCAGCAACATGTCTTACCTTCACAGGAAAGATTCCGCAAGTATTGACTTTGGCCAATCGTTAGTATGGCCTTTACTACAAATACGTGCGTACTTAAAGTTCTGCTCTGGGAATGAACTTGAACACGCGATGACGAACATCGCTATGTCGCATCCTGTTCCTTAGGGCATTGCTTCCGCGACGCATGGGCTTCCACTAGGCGTCACACAATCCATACGCCTGGAACACGGCGTCCCATCAATGAAAAGGTGACTTTGTGCGAGAGGTTTCCTGTACACTGTGCAAGTGCAGTTCGCGGCGTTCACTTTGGCAGCTCCAGGTCAGAAATCGCAACTTGTCATTGCAGTTGTAGCACAGGAAACATACTTTAGCAGGGGCTTTTGGGCAACTTAGCTGTTTCACGGGGATGGTTGCTTGCGTTCAACATGTTGGCCTGGTCAACTATTGCCTGGGGTGCAAGTCTCCAGGAAGTGGCGCTGAGAACCGTGAATCATCAGAAAAATGAGTTACACCAAACCCAGCTGGAAATCACAGAATCAGCAACCACTGGATGATTCCTCAAAGCACCGGCAGATTTATCTGGTTGTATGAGACGGTCGAAGAAATGCTTAGCTGAGGTGAGTTTCGATAAAGCCTCGGCCAGGGAGGCAGGGTGGAAAGGCATCATCTAGGTGAGGCAGAAGGCTGAGGCTCTACCCCTTGCTAGAGTGAAGTTCAGTGTTTGCACTTCGCGCCCTGTCTCCGCATGGTGGTCATCCCGACAGAGCAGTAATCCCTTCTTCCTATGAATAAACGATCCCCTGATAATAAAAACCCTCCAGTCGACTCCAAGAATCGCCACCCAATGCTAAACCAAACTATCCAGAAACCAAATTCAGTCAAGCTCCCCGAATGTGCTTATTTGGGGCAAGTAATGATCAATAGGGCTGCAATAGAGGCTCCACTAAAAACTCCATGAGCAAACAACGGTTCAAATTGTGTTTAGGGTTTCCGGTAGCAAACAGCGGCTGTTATCGTCAGGGTCTCCAGTATGATTAGATGTTATTGAAAAATGGCACCTTCTCGATAAAAGTCTATTTTTCACAAGTTGCATCCAGAACACTTTGTTTTGCAAATCCCAGGGGTCCCCCTGCCCAGTACTAAACAACGCAATCTGAAACAGTTCTGGCCAAAAACTAGGGGGCACTAATAGTAAAAGGTTGTTTTTGTTCGAGGGGACGGTTTATGATTAAAGTATTGTGTTTTACTACTACTCAAACTACTACTCAATGTGATCACCTTTCATTGAGCTATATTATGAGAATCGGCACTGTGTACTGGCACCTCCAATATGCCCTGCATAATCGGATAGACCACTTGAGGCGGACATTTGAAACGACCAAGCCTTATGAAACAAGCAAGTTTCATGAAGATCTTTCTTTGGCAAATGCAGTACACGAAGCACGCAAGAAATGGACATGAACAAATAAAGATTGCACAAGAGCTTGCGCGCAATGGTTACGCGCCATGTACTCAATAGCTGCTTCCGCTATCTTATTTCCATGGAGGTTTCGCTTGCGCAACGGGTCGATATGACACAGCCCTTGTTTAGCATGTACACTGAGTTTGTAAACCTTACTCAAATGACAATAATCCCCCAAGTCTAAAATCCCTTCCAACGTTGCGGGCCTACGACCCTGTCGGTAAATACGCATTTTCGCATTGAAACAGCACTGCCATCACGCATGCAAGTACTGCAGCAGTCAGCTTCCTTCATTGTTCAGCAAAAGATATCGACAAGAACGCCCATACCAGAATCGCCCCTGTTGTGACATACCACACCCGACCAAAAAGGCTTCCGCCTCTTGAATGCGATATGGTTCTCTTTTTTTGAGGATGTTGCGTAGGCCAAACGAGATTTGGCTCAGCGGATGGTCAAGCCTAGTGATCCCAGGTGTTTGTATAAGCAATTCAAGGGTTCCCACCCTGAAACAACTAACAGGACAATGGCTGGTTACCTACTATAGTGGTAACTAAGATCCGCTGGGTGTACCAAGGCCAATAAGCTGCCGGCTCATCATACCATGCTGCATGGATGCCCTACGCTCCGCGTCGCTTTGCACGCAGCCTTTGGGAGCGGTGGCTTGAGCCCGAAACCAAATCCCACGGCAAATGTGCAGTGCAGGTCGGGCCCCGATGGCTGCTCTGCTTCTTGGTTGACAAGCCCCTGCTTGATAAATGTGGAAAGTGTCCCCTTTAATAGGCAATCCTGCAGGTGTTAGGCAAACCCCCGGTAATCTGGGAACAATTCGCAAACCGGACAAATACATCCCTTAAGTAAGAAACCTTCATGAGTGAGCTGGCTAAAGCCTCGGATGGGTGAGCTCGTTCTAATTTGCCCGGACATTCATGCGTTGAGTGCCGAGGAAAGTAATCCATGTTAGCAAATTTGAATCGGAGCTTGCAACGATCATGTGCCGGGTGTGTGCTGCATTTCCGCCGTCCCGATACTTTCAGTTTCAAAGTAGCAGGATTGGGCATACATAATTGCACTTTTTGACATGGGGGAAATCAAGAGCTCATCTCTGATGCTATCCAGCTGCTTTCCCCTGTGAGGCACCGACCAAGTCTCAAGCATGCTACATCTGAGAGGGAAACACACACACACACATGCCTTTTGCAAATTGAAGCAACTAAACGCAACACGGACCTTTCTTACCAATGGAAGACTCACTGCAGTTGCCCCACATTGCAAACAATAGACTGGACCTGCTCAAGTAAGCGATCTACAGGTCGCCAAATCAGCTGTGCCGAATCATCTAAACTATCGTTGCTGAGGTCGGATACTAACACTAGCCAGCTGTCGTGAGTCATAAGCAGCCTCTATTTTCCCACAGCCGACACGAGCCGTCCACCACCGCGAAGTCTCTCAGTAGGCTTGCGCTTGAGCGCCGCCTGCCATCTGCTGTTGATACATCTGCTGCTGCTGCAGCTGTTGCTGATACTGCATCTGCTGCTGTTGCTGCATCTGCTGCTGCTGCAGTTGCTGCTGGTACAGCTGCTGCTGTTGCAGCTGTTGCTGTTGCAACTGTTGTTGCTGCAACTGTTGCTGGTACAGCTGCTGCTGCTGCATCTGCTGCTGGTACTGCTGTTGTTGTTGCAACTGCTGCTGGTACTGCTGTTGCTGCTGCATCTGCTGCTGTTGTTGCAGCTGCTGCTGCTGGTACTGCTGCTGCTGCATTTGTTGCTGCTGGTACTGCTGTTGCTGCATTTGTTGCTGCTGGTACTGCTGTTGCTGCATCTGTTGCTGCTCGTACGGCGTATACTGCTGTTGCTGTTGCTGCATCATCTGCTGCTGCTGCATCATCTGAGCGTTCTGCTGCGACCTTGGCATGCTCTCCCCTAAATGTCAGCCCCTTCTCCAGACTATGCTGGCCGGATTTTAGCGATCCAGGACAGGCTGCAAAATGCGCAACACGCAGCAAACCACACACAGCAGCCGTTCATCGTTGATCTCACTCCCAACCCACCTCCCGCATATAAACGACTACCTCCGCCAGGCCCCATTGCACTGAGCACCACTCAAAGCAACACTTCTTACTGGGTGGCCGGCTGATCCATCTTGCCATCGCAGCCTTGGCAGCCCTGGCAGCCCTGGCACCCCATGTTCTCGCAGCCACACATGCCGCCCATGCAGCCGCCGCCGCCCATGCTGCCAGCCGCGTAGTTGCCACACATGTTGTTGCCCCAGCCCTCGCAGCCGCAACCGCAGCCGCCGCCACAGCAGCCCATGTTGTTGTATCCGCAGCCACAGCCCATGTTGCAGCAGCCGCCCATGTTGCCGTAGCCGCCTTAGGTGACACACGTAGACAGTGTCCAGTCTATAACCTATCATGCCGCACTAGTCTTACGGTCAGAGTCTACCAGCAGAAAGACCACTCAGTATAGTCGGAGCATTCTGAGTCCTCTCCAAGGTCGTGCTTTCCTGTAAGTTCAAATGTGACGTCATGCTACAACACATGTATAATTCCTGTAACATGGACATCATAGACTCATAGAGCACAGTATAAACGCATGAACTATGCATAGTTACACGCACACTCGTGTATGTGGATGCATCGGCCACCTGCTTGACGTACACTGTCAGGCTGTGGACTTTAACCCTGTTCTGTCTTTTTCCTTGTTGGTGGTGACCACTCCTGCGCGGTGGCCTTTGTCTTTTGACGCGATCTCATTTCACTTGCCTTTTCCGTTGAATCATTGGCGTCGTGTGCGAAGCGAGGTTTCGTCTTTTCCCCCCGGCAGCGCTGAGATCGATCCTGACCGCCTCTCTGCTTGCTATCTCTCGTCGACTTTTCTGCGTTCTCCGCCTTCTCCACCTACACCCGTTGGCTGGTACATGCAAGTAGCAGAACAGGGGGCGCCTTCGCCGCTTGTTTTTGTTTTATCAAGATAGCCCGCCCTCGAAAAAACGCAAAGCGTCATCCGTTTTGCGCACGGAACCTTGGCAAAATGCAAACTGCCTTCATGTTGGCCCCATACAAACCACGTTTCAGCATGCTGACCAAATAAATAATGTTTGCGAAATCGATTTAGCAGTACTTGTGATTTTCGATCCGGAGTGATGTATATGTATACATGTGTATGTGTATTTGCATATTATGTACATGTACAATATGTATGCTGTCTGCGCACATGTATGCGGTGCATTCGATGTATGCATATATTGCATGATGCACATAGCATGTATGGATGCATGCCTGTATGTCCCGATCAGGTTCATGTGATTCATGTGTGTTCAACCGACCGACATTTAGGCCTGTTGCCTGGGCAATTGTTTATGATTCACCAACCAAACATTAGGGATCCCATACAAAAAAAACAAAAAAAACACGGGTGAGGTCGCAAACCCCTCAATGTCAGTGCACCCCGGGCTGAAGGCTTCCCCTTTTGCCTCTCAAATTCCTGCCAATACTAAGTAAAGGGCCAACAAGGTCTGTCCAACAATCATGGTTTGAACCTCCCAGAAACCCGCGATTAAAGGTTCCCCCCTGCATCCCACAAGCCAAAAAACCTGCCAAAAGAGGGGCTTTCCTTTTTCCTAGTATTTACGTTTTCTACGCTTAAACCCTTCAAGGTCTTGCCAAAAAGGTGCTTCCCCCAAATGCCTTTGTCTTAGTTTGTCCAACATGACAAGGTTTGCAAGCTCACAAAGGGGAGGCCAGCCCCCTCATTGACAAAACATATCCCCCCATTCAATCAGGGCCCTTTTGCGCCAAACACAAAAAACCGCTGCTGCCATGTCAAGCTTTATTGCCCAGATTGGAAGGAGTCAGAAGTAAAACGAGGACCGAGGGGACTCCAGATTCTGGGCGCCAAAAGCTCAGTGGCTGGTCCAAGCTTGTCGACCTGGAAGGGGGCCCTTTACTAACGGCGAACCATTAGTGATGTCGCTATATGCCCACGATAATATCCATATCCTCTGGATGTCTTGAAAGCCCAAGTTTCAGCTTGTTCCGATTTCAGACGCACGTAGCGAATGCAATGCCCAATCGAGCAAAACATTGGCTTTGTGTGCTTTTGCGTCAAAACTATTACAGTTTCCAAGTCGTCCCATCACCCCTATATACCAAGGAAAACTCACCTTAAATGGACCAGAAAGGTGATATGCTGAACCGCCAAAAGAGGGATAAGGACCCCTGGAACTGGTGACCCCTGTTTGCTTGGTAAATTTAAATGGAAACAACAGGGCGCCAACCAGCAGAACAAATCCCTGGTTTGAGACTTCCCCATGCAATGAACGAAAACCGACCCCACCCTTTTCTCAGAGCCTTGGCCTTAAGCAGCCCTTGAGGCGCTTGGGTTGACGCGCCGAACCGCCGAACCCGAAGAAACGAGGCTTCGACTCCTGGTGCTTTACTGCAAGCTCCTACGCCTTTGCATCGTTTATTTTTCCTATCAAGGGCCCACCTGCAAGCCCCCCCCCCAATCGCAATAGCGACTACTAAGGACCACTGGGGCTCATGGGGTTTCTGTTGGGTTCCTTGTTTTGGGGAGTCCCCTCTTTGGGCAGATGAAGGATAGTTGAGGGACACTCCCAGCCAGCAATAGGTGCTGCTGCCCTCTTCATTCTTTACATGGCCTTGGGTAGACCACTGTAGTACAAGTACCAGGTGTTGATTGTCACTCAGGGGAGCATCGACTGTTACTCGACCAAGATGTTTATGCACAGCTATACAGGCTTCTATAGGCCTTACAAAAACCACCATAAGAAATGGTAGAACCTACTAAAACGGTCAGCCGGGCGCCGGGGTAGAGTTCGATCCAACCTGACAGGGTTCGAAACCTGTCCACAGTGCCCCCGATCTACACCATGATTCTGGCGAGTGGAAGGCGGTTGTTCAAAAGCTTGGAGAGCAACGGCACCACTTAGTCATTTAGTATCATGTGCCAAGCTGTTGGGAAAACGGCAAAAGAACCTTGGCCTTTGCACTGAAAATGGTGGCGACTGTCGGCCGAGAGGCACTGGCCGTAACCCTGGTTGTACTGCATCTGGCAGCCTAAGGCGAGCTTTAGAAGCAGGGTGAAGTGTTCAGGCAGAGATGGTGTGATAGGTGGTTTAGGGTGGGTAGGTGCTAGCTTCGGGTGGGTTAACAATGGGGTTAGGCTTGCATTGGGATCGGTTTAGGAGGGTTCGGGTTGGGGAGGCTTGCTTGGTGCAAAGGACAGTTTTCGCATTGCCGCTCGTTTTGCAACCTGAAACCTCCCCAAATCCTTGAACTGCGAGCCATGTTTTCCTTTCAATTGGTACATGACACTCGTATTTCAGGGTTGTCGGGATGCAAGAAAAGTTCATGTGAAACGTTGGCAAACATGCATTAAGCTTTTGAATCAAAGAGCATTGAAGAGCCGGAAGAGTCAAAGGCCGAGCTGAAAGTCAATTAATAATATACCTTGAAATATGCATGTGTGAGTGAGTGAGTGTGTGTGTGTGTGCGGGTGCGTCCATGCATGCTGTGGTGTCGTGCGTGGGTGTGTGTGTGTGCGTGTGTGTCTGAACAACTGGTAAGTCACGTTTCGGGCTTAGACAGTGCAATCCGTGATTCTTGAGTCGTCCCCCCAATTGCAAACAATGACTTACGGGATCTGGCTTGCCAACCATTTCAATAATTCATAAAGGAATGACTGGCAATTGGGGAAACAACCATTGCCATCCATTGTCAAAATTACTACACGTGCACAGTCATCTTCCCCAAAAGAACCAAACATGGCAGAGCTGCACCTTTGTTTGGAAACCTCTCGACCTTTCAAGGACAAGGTCAAACGATCGCAATGTCAAGTCAAGATAGAAAGGCCGCCCTGGTCTGACGCGCAATGTGAACAATCTGTGCTGTTGTCTCATCCAAATCTCCCGTAAAATGCAATTTGTTTATCAACAATGTATCCGTCTTTTCTACCACTGAAAGAGAAGCAAACATTTCTAGCACAAGCTTCCCAGGATTCCGTTTCTAGTGAGCAGTCGCCAATCAAAAACGGATTAAGAGGGTGGAATTGAGGCTTGGTTGCCTGAACTGGAGATCTGTATGGTTGCTTACCACGGCTTTGTGGTTGAGTCTGCTTGGTTTAATTGCTTGCAATATGTAGAGCATCAACCGCAACTAGAATGTGCGTTACTGAGGGCCAGTCCATACTGGCCATCCTGCGGGATGTTGATCTGCAGGTTCGCCGAGACGTCCCCAGCGTTCAGCTTGCGCTGCCTAGCCAAGGAGTCGATGGGCGTCGAGGTCCGTGAAATTTACCCCCACTAGCAGGGCTCCTTTCAGCCCCAGGAGCTTGTGAACTACTTTTCCCAGATCCGCGGTTCACTTCCCAATTCTCCAAGGTATCATAGGCCGTCTCCAAACAGTCACATATAGACTGTTTGAAGAATGAGAGGCAACCCGGATAACGAAAAAGCGACATTGCGCAACGCCCCATGCGACAAAGCACAGGGGCACGGAACACCCGGGCCCTGGAGCGCAGGCTCGAGGATTCGTGATTTCTTTTCCGTGCATGTGTGTCTCTGTTGCGGCTCGGTACCTGTTCTGGAGTGCTTTTTGAACGGATGTCAACAAAACACACATGTTTCCCCCCCCCCCCCCCCCCGACAAATACCCACACAGATTTTGATCATGATCTTTCCATCCCACACGCGCATCATGGCTGACCTCCAGTGCTCACATTGTCCCAACAGCTCCAGCTAAGGCCTTGAATGATTACAATGGGGCTGTGGGGTATAGAACAAACTTGAGCAACGATGTTGGCCCTCATTTGCCGGCATTGGCAGGTCGCCTGACTTGCAATTGACTAACAGGGTCCAGCAAAATCAATTGCAACAATTGAGGTCCGACAAGTGGAGAATCGACAGGCCGGCAGGCAGGGGCAGGGGCTATGGGCCCTAAATATATAAATATATATATATATATACACATTATATGTGCAACCTATGGGTCAGTTCATGATCATGTCCAGATGACTACCACAGCCCTAGGTCCGGTCCCCTTATATGTGTAACAAGCATATGTATATATATATATACATGACAACGCCACCCCTCATGCTGCTTCCGGCTCACAAGACTGTTTTCCTGTGGCCCAGCGTCAAGCTGTCTCATGAGAAGACACGGCGTCTTGACAAAAGAGCACCTTCGGCGCAAAGGAGTGTCAAGCCGTGTTATCCTGCGTAGGAGGAAATGATGACCATCTTCAAGACAGGGAGTCTCCCAAGGGAGGGCGGGAGGGCCGAACAGCTGCACAGATTGCGGGATGACCTGTCATGAGAGCATGACAACGCCACCCCTCATGCTGCTTCAGGCTCACAAGACTGTTTTCCTGTGGCCCAGCGTCAAGCTGTCTCATGAAAAGACACGGCGTCTTGACAAAAGAGCACCTTCGGCGCAAAGGAGTGTCAAGCCGTGTTATCCTGCGCAGGAGGAAATGATGACCATCTTCAAGACAGGGAGACTGGTCTCCATCTCTAAAAGGCAGGCACGAGAGGCTGCGGAGTCAGGCTCGAGGAGCTCGCTAACTCCGTGTCCGTCAAGGGCCCCTCGGTGGCCTGCATCTGGAGCAAATAGAGGCATTGAGCATCTCAGCAGCGGCAAAGATCCGCTGCTTCGTCTGTGAAGGCTGCTTTGACAGGCATGTTTCTGCAGTGACCTCTTGGAGATAAGACTCAAGCGTGGCCAGGTGCTTCAGCCTCATCTTCCAGAGGATTTTCGTGAGCTCGTCTCCCCCTTGAAAGGCGGCGACAGCGCCGCCTCCACGAAGTCCGCCAGGCGTTAAGGATGCGCGGTTGACCACCCCCAGCGAAGACAAAATGGCGTCCCATCTTCTGCGAAAAGCGCCATGCGATCCAGGAAACAGCTTGGACGTGGCGGGAAGGTTCCCAAAGACCATCTCTGCGCACAACACTGCGTCAGGGTCAGAAAAGGAGGTGTGCTGGATTCTCCCTTTTCCCCGCCGCCGACCTTTTGGTTCGTGGATCTTCAAGTACGCAGTGTTCGCTCCCGGGATCATCAGATCGGATGGGAGCACAGGTGCCTCTCGGGTGGCACCCAGGACTTCGCCGGGGCGAGCCATGCCAAAGAACACGCATCCAAGAGCTGCTGAAAATCTGAACCAGTGCCAGTGCAAAGCAACGGTCATCATGGCCCGAACTAGAGCTGCTGGAATAGGGGTTCGATGACGAACCGGCTCGGCTATCTCCCATCGGGTCAACATGTCCCAGGATGAATTGAGGTACACCTTGACGCCAAAAACGTTCTTCTGAGCAAAAGCGACCAAATGCCGGAAGACGTGAATGGGCTTCCCATGTTGGTAGAGAAAACAGCCGTACTCATTGATCAAGAGGGGCAGCAGCTGCGGCAATGCAAGAATACTTTGACATGCTTCGCACGACAGACTTTCATTACACCAGTGAATGAATCCTTCCCACACCTTAGCCTGAAACAGCTGCGTGCGTGGCTCGACTCCGATCTGGGACAGTACGCGTAGGCCCAGGGTTCTTCGCCTCGCCAATTCTCCTGTGCCCAGTCCGTGCACATTGAGCAGGATCGAAGTCTCTTGAAAGCTCAAACTTTCCTATAGCGGCTGCCATGCATCTCCCGACCGCCTCAGCTACCCCCTTTGGGTAGGGCTTGGCCACAAGCGTCCAAGACTTGCGGTGCACATGCGACCGCCCCCTCAAAGGAAAAGTTGGTGGTCCCTGAAGCACAACGTGGAAAAACCTGCAAGCCGTAGCGTGGTAAGGAATCGAGTTCGCTTCCGCCACGCCATGTGAAATCTGCAGTAGTCGACAATCCACGACTTCACGCCTGACTCCTGTTCCCATTTTGTCCAGTCAGGGAGCCGAAACAGCCAGGAGCTAGCGGGGTTTTCCACCCAAAAGGGGAGTGCAGGGCGAAGAGCAGCATGAGAAGCCCCAAAAGCCAACGGGCATGGTCGTTGCCCGAATCAATTTTTGCCTGCATAGTTGGAGAAACATCTGGCTTGCCAAACGGAAACTGCCACGTACGAACTGGGGGTGTGATGGCCTGTGAGAAAGAGCTGCAAACCGGAGCAGCCCCCACGGCCAGGAAGGCCCCAGCCTTGATAAGCCACTCAAGCTTGCGCCTGAGTTGCGGATCCTCCAAGTCTTGCTCAGGTCCATCCTTTATGTCAAAACAAAGGGTCCACACCCCAGAGTGTCTGGACGCGGCAAGGGCAACACCCTTTTCACCGCTGTAAAGATCCAGAAAGCCCGGTCTGCAGGGCGGCCAAAAGTCCTCCACCCCAAACACCCCTCCCCCGACCTTGCCGCCGAGCTTCTTCCGCGCCTCGTGGTAGCTGTCGATGTCCTTGACGTGTGCGAGGAAGACCTCGACCCACCTGGGGTCGTAAAGGACTCCTGCGGAAAAGGAGGTCGGTGATTGGCGAACGAGTGGAATGGAGGGGGACCTTCCAGAAGACCCACGTTCCCAAGGAGCCACGACCCCCCATCGATGGCCGCTTGGTCCGATGCAGCTATGAGGAGGCTGCACCTGGCTCTGGCTTCTTTGACTTTGTTCTGGATGAGACACTCCCAAATGGCCCCGACCTGCCACGCCCACCTCACTTAGTTGTAAAGTTCTGCATGCGTGAGCGATGCTCCAACCAACCTCTGATCGAGATTCCAGGCGCTGACTTCTCCGGGTGCAGTAGGCCTGCCCAGAAAGTCCTCTTGAAGGTGACGTTCGATTGTGGTGTAAATCGCCTCGGGGTTCTCGGTGAGTGATCGTTTGAGGGCTCGGAGAGCAGCCGCGTTCCGCCTCACGCTTCCCGTCGCAGCACCGTCCGCCGCCAGCGAACCAGATCCGCCGTCCAGGATGGCGTCTAGAGGATCTTGGGGCTTTCTCAACTTGTCGGCGGCGAGGCTCCGAACAACCTTGGTGAGTTGGAGTACGGCCCTGGAAACGTCCTGCTCGGAACCTCTGGCCTCCTCTTCGTCGGCAGCCTCCAGAAGCTCGTCGCTGGACTCGGACAAAGGGTTCTCCTTCACAGGCTTCTTGGCCGGGGTCCGCGGGAGGTCGGTCAGGTTCTTGGGCGCGTTCTGCAAGATGCCCGCGAGCTCGACCAAGTGGGCCTCCGGAATGCCGGCCGCTCTGGCCGACGCCACCACGGCAGGATCCATTTTTCGCAACGCGGCATCCTCCTTCAAGACCGGATCCCGTTTTGCGGAGGGCTAAGCCTGCGGTTGCCGGAGAGCTGAAGGACGAGGTGTCTTTTCTGCTCGAAGTTGAGCTAGTCCAAGCCTGATCTCCTCGAGGGCCCCCTCCAACTGTCCGAGCCTGGACTCCGTGGTGGGGACGTCCCTCTGAGGCTTGGCGGCTAACCCAGACTCGGCGGACAGAAAGCTGAACTTCTCCTCGGCAAGCTCTATCAGGGCTGTTGCGAAAGGGACCAGGGACGGCTCCTCGGACGAGAACTCGTAGTCCACCTCCCACTCTTCAGGGAACTCGACAAGGCTTTCCATCGTGGGGGAGAGGAAGCCGACCCAGACCTTCAGTTGCGAACCTCGGATGGCGTCCTTCATTTCCACCGAGCATGCCGCTACAGAACAGGTCATTGCCCGCCGCAGCGTTCCAGGGGGTAGAAGGCGTTGAGCAACTTGCCGATGCCATAAAGCGTGAGGAAGGCAGACCAGCACCGCACCGTCGGAGTCTCCCACGATTACGATGGCGCTGAAGGTGCCGGCCTCAGTATCCACGGGGATTCGACCCAGCTGGTAGTCCAAAATTGTTTGCGACCCAGACCGGACCGCGTAGTCCAAGATGCTGACAAGCTCGCCAGCCTCCGGGACTTCAGCTTCAAACATTGCTCTGATAGCCTGCAGGCCACTTCAGACCTGCAGACGCAACTGCTTCTTTGGCCTCGCGGGAAGAGGGCAGCCCCACAAAGATGGAGTTTTCCGGCGACGCGCCCCGGAAGCACAAGCTCTTGACCTCGCCGAACCGCTCCGCGACCTTCACGGGGTCCTCGTAGCGGTTATTGTACTTGTCCTGGACCACGACGTAGCGCCGGGAAGGCAAGTCGATCTTTGACCTCCCTGACACTCCTCGATGACGACCGTTGAGAGCACGCCGAAGGTACAAGCCCACCTCTCGGGCCACCTGAAGGCGATGTTGCCAGGGATCCTTGCCGGTAGCAGAGCTGGAAACCTCAGCACACCCCCGCGGTAGGCCCGAAGGGCCACGCAAGGGGTCAGGGAATTGAGGCTCCCCGGCAACCAAGCTGAACTCGCTCTCGGTTTCCCCGCTCTTAGGGTTGAGATCCCGAAGCTCCAGCTCCTCCACGCGCGCACGTAGTTTTTGGATTTCTGCTCGCAGTTCCCGTATCTCAGCCAGAACCTCAGCGTTGCAGTGGCCAGACCCGCTGCTCATGCAAGGACCTTGTAGAGCTGTTTGCCGGAATGGTCCCAGCCCAGAGACTGCAGGAAGATGAACCTTCGCCACCTATGCCGGAGAAGCCAGACCAAATCCAACAAGGGTCCCGCACAGATGCCAATGAAGATGCCCAGGAGGATGGACGGAATGTGCCAACCTCGGAAGAAGTCGAGATCCAGCACCCCAGCTGCACAGCCAGGTACCAAGATCTCAGGATTCGCAACCACAGCTCGATGCAGCAGACCGAGGAGCACGGACGAGATGGAACCGCTGGCAACGCCAACGGTAACAGTCCTATCCATGCCACTTGATCCGAACAGCTGCACAGATTGCGGGATGACCTGTCATGAGAGCATACATACATACATACATGCATAAAATATATGTATACTCGCTTCCTGAGTGGATTGGCTGCAAAATGTGTTTGCTTGATTCTCCACTAATGTGGTCTTTCCAGAAAGTTGGAAGCCAGGAACTCAGGAGGTGAGTTTGTATATATATACCTACATATGTATATCATACATATATATATATATATCTAGAGAGAGAGATACATGTTATGTACCTAAAGCGCGCGCCTGATGCGCCGGGCGTCCTCCGTCAAGGCCACAAAGACCTCGTTGGTCTCCAGCCTATCGAGGAATGGCTGCAGAAGCAAAATGGGAACCAGTTTGATAGGGGACCCTTTGGTGCACGTCGTTTAGGCGGGGACAAGGGCCACTAACTACTTTGGAGGTGGTTCCCTACGAACAACTCATAGTGACTTAGTGAAATGAACAAATTATTGAAACCCTGGTAGAACAGGGTCTTGCCAGTCCCTCGGCAATAGCCGTGACTATGTAAGCAATAGCTGAACCCCACTTTATCCGGGAAGTTCAATCTAGTTCCAACACCTAAAACAACAATTGGATCCCCAGGATCGACATCGCTGTAAGCTCGTTTTACCTCTAAATCGGTGACCTAGCAACAAAACAGGCAAATTAAAATTGAGCTTTGTGGCGGGATCTTCAATGTTGGGGCAGTTGCATCCAGGGAACACCGACTAACCATCCATCAGGTTGATTAATCCAGGGCCGACACCTGTGTAAAACGCAATGACACAAGGCATGAGGCTGTGGGCTTCTTGTTTTGGAAAGTGACATCAAATACATGTATGTATATATTTAATACTATTGTATGCATACGTGCGCGCGTGCATGCATACCATGTATGTAATGCAGTATCAAGCTTTTCTCAGCGTTGCCTAATGATTCCTAATGGACAATATGCAAACCGCGATGTTCATGCAAGCCCAATGAGAGGCTCACATATGCAAACGCCTCCTTTTGGGGCCTTGAGAAGGCAGCTCACTTCCATGTAAACCCGAATTTCGGCAAGGGTATATTATTGATGAGCCCCCAAAACAAGGGCGCATACATGTTAAAAGAAGTTGTGTGTTCATGATCCACGCTCACCCAACAAAACAAGACAAACCAAACCAAGCCCAACCAACCACAACAAACACAACAAGACAATCAAGACATACAAACCAAACCAAAAAAAACTCGGCAAGGACGAAGCCAAGCCCGGGAGCTTCGGCCCCGGTTTTCGGCCCAGCGGCTCTTCGGAGACCTGGCTCAACACGACCCGCGAGGAAATCACCTGAGCGCGGCCAGCGACGTGATTGTTGCAAAGAAACCAAGAAACAAGCAAACACACACAAGCAAGCAAGCAAGCAAGCAAGCAAGCAAGCAAGCACGCAAGCAGGCAAGCAAGCACGCAAGCAGGCAGGCAGGCAGGCAAGCAAGCAAGCAAGCAGGCAAACAAGCAGGCAAACAAGCAAGCAGGCAAGCAAGCAAGCAAACAAGCAAGCAAGCAGGCAAGCAAGCAAGCAAGCAAGCAAGCAATTAAACAAACCCGGAAACAAACACGTGCATGTATTGGCAACAGCCAAAATCACGGCTCCATGCAAGAGTCTCAATCACCGTTTTGCACCATGACTTCAATTTGGAGTTTGGGCCCCGTTGGGTTGCCAGTTCTACGATGGCATCGGGCATCCTGTCACGCTGAGGTGTGTGTTTGATACACCAGAAGCAGGCTAACATTGTCCATACCGCGAAGCTGTCAGATTCGTGCCGACAACCTAGCATTACTTGGTCAATGTTTTGGCAACATCGGCAAACGGCATGACATCGGCACTGACAGCGATCCCTGTCTTGCAAAAGCTGTGTATTCAATGTGGATGGAAAGGCTCAACCAAACTATTACAATCAGCCGAAAGAGGCTAAGGCTCCTGACTGAACTGGTCACCACTTGGTTTGTGCGCTGCATGAATGTCAAAACCTTGCCGTCACAGTTGTTCATTAGGGGAGCTGCCCGTTGTGGCTCTCCTAGCCGGACGTCAGCTCGACTCAGCGCCACCGTGACCCTTGTTGATCCCAAAAGCATTGGTGGGAAACGTGTTGTGTTCATTTGCAAGGCGGTCTGCGAGAAGAAACTTCAAACACGACCAAACATGCATTGTAGGGGAAATCGTGTTGACTCATGGTCAAAGACTCAACTCAAGCTCCAGAGACGGCAAAGCAGCAAGCCTCCCTTCTTTCCCCGCTTAAGGTCAGCGGGGTGACTGGGCACCCCACCAGGCTGTCGTCAATCAGAGAGACGAGCTCTTCCATGGTGTTGACCTTTGGCTCAGAATAACATCGCACCCCCCCTCCCAAAACAAAACAACCGGGGTCCCTACAGTTCCCCTTTAAACATCACCTCGCAAAGGGGGAAATTTAGAGAATGCTGCATCATCTCCCTCCCCCAAAGAAAAGCTATCCATTGTCTAAAGTTGCACAGACATCTGAAGGATGCTGGTACTGAGTCCGAAGCCAATTCGTTTGAACAGGGTGCCGTTTGCTGCAGAATGCCCTCCGTCTTTTACCAGGATGGCCTGGGGTTACAGTTCAACAGCTTGGTTCTTTGAGGTCTTTGGTTGCCCAGTTAAAGAGAACTTTAATCATCCGCTCCTTGGCTCCCTCAGAATCTACGGTGTCCCTGTCCCGTATGATATTGGAACCTCAGTTCACACAAGGGCATCAGACATAACAATGCTGGCTGGCTAACACCTGAAGCATCCTGAGTCAGAGCTGGCCAAGAGCCATGAAGTGTCTCGGAAGTCAACACCTCCAAAGGCGTGGAATAAGACAGCCATCAACATGCAACTGGATGAACCTTTGGAATGAAACTGTCATAATTTCAACATATGTTCTCGCACCGTCTAATATAAAGGTATAACACATGATTGGAGCCAGGAATTGCAGCAGTGATTGTTAAAGCCAGTTCAGGCATGGCTGGAACGGACAGTTCTGATTAACACTCGCACTGGCGGCTGTGTAAAAGTGATCCAACAGGGGTTCTTGGTTCTTATGTCGTCACCCCAAAATGGTGGTTTCCTGCTCGGTTTTGTGGAAGGAGAGGGGTTTTAATATGGCCCAATTGTATCGTTCAAGAAGCCCTGTCGTTGCCTTCAAGACAGTGTTGAAGACTCGCCGCGAATTTCTACACGAGAGATACCTCACTAGATCCAAAATGTGTCCTCTACGCATTGGTTTGCCAAGTTCCGTGTTCTCAGGAGAAACACCTAGATGTCAGCGTAGAATTGCAATCCATGACGATATGAGACCCGAATCAACCCTTCAATAGCATAGCTTGCAGTGTACACGGCTCTCGTTGGCTCCCTTTGGCAAGTGCCGCTTAAACTGACAGCGATCCTCGGCAATTGCTTGCAATCGTGCTACGATCATCCATCAACCAAGGTTCTTGCGGGTGTGGGGCGCCCCAAAAGGTGATCTGGATCCAACCACTTGAACAGCGTTCGCATCAACCAAATATTATGTTTTGTGCTGGGCTCCATTTGGTATCCAGGTAGATTTG
This sequence comes from Effrenium voratum, assembly GCA_963377175.1. Classification (NCBI taxonomy): domain Eukaryota; class Dinophyceae; order Suessiales; family Symbiodiniaceae; genus Effrenium; species Effrenium voratum. The sequence continues at coordinate 933,324 of CAUJNA010000291.1, forward strand.
TCACGTGTCGCATTATGCCTGGTGTTCCGAAGGATGCTTGTTGCTGACCGAAGCGTAACCAGGCCAGTGCACCCCGTAGAACTTTGGGCTGAAGTTCCGTCTGAAGTATCGGCCTCGGCGCGCCAATGCTCAAGGGCCACTCAGGAGACCAAATCCATCCCAACTTCAAGTGAGGCTAAATCCTTCAAATCCTATGCGAAATCATATTATGCAAACCTAGGCTACAACAAATGGCAGACCGCAGTCGCAGGTGGTCAACAGTCAAGCAACCGGAAAGTCTCGTCGGCGTGGGAGGACGAGCCCAACACGTAAACCTCCGATTGCATTTGGCAAATCCCCCGCACCCTCTAGTTTCATTCTACTTAGTTGTTGGTTGCCGGGCGCAAACCCGTCGGCCAAGGCCAATGAGCTGGAACATGAATACAACGCATCAGGCATCCAAGCCACCCTGGCTGTCCCTGCATGACACATTGATAATAAGTTTCTAAACCCAAAGCAAGCAAGCGTGGCTCGTCGCGCGGGTTGGACCCTAAGAACCCGCCACCCGTTTTGCAGCATGCAGGAATATCAACATACAGGTTCTTGTGCTTGGCTTGCTGGTCTTCTAACTCTGTCCAGATCCTATTCTTCTTTGGTACGTGACCTTACCTGTCAAGCACCAAGCATCAGAAAGAGAAGAGAAGCAATTCCTATGAGCCCTGATCCCTGTGAAGACCATGAGATGTTCTACTTGCCGGGCTGGGAGATGCTGGGAGAAGTTCACGGCAGGAAACTGTTGAGGGCCATCCTCAGCCCCAAAAGCTCGCAGAAAGGCCTCCGCCACCGACTTCTATTGTCGTGGTGGCTCCTGCTCCGTAAGGGACCCTCCTCATGGCGTGCTGTGCAAATCAGCACGCACATTATACAACCTGAACTGGGAGGACGGGGAGTCAAGAATCTCCAACTGGTTCTGGTTCTGAACCGGTGTAAATCTCCAATCGTGATTCGGCAATTTGTTTTGGGGGACCTTTTTGTTGGAGAAATTCAAATGCATCGCACGAGTGAGCGCTCTCTCCTAGTGCGCAGTCGAGACACCAAAGTAGAATGGGATGAACTCGGGGTGGATGCCTTGGCAAAAGTCAAAATACGAGAAGCATCTCAGAGTGAACTGTCGAAGGCCATCAGAGATGGGGGTTTCTCAAATAGCAGCAGCCCAAAATGCTTGGTTGCCATCCACTCAGAGGTGGGTGACATTCGTCTTTAACCGCCCTTGAAAGCGCTGCAGGTGGCCAAGAGAAAGCTTTCAAACCAAGAGGTATGGAGTGGGATCCAAGGTTTGGGACTGCTCCTCTTGCTTTGGTCAACATCATGGTCGAGTTTCTGGAGCTCGGAAGAGAGTGACAGGGCTGCAACTACATGTCCCCGCTATCGGAATCAAGGCAAGGGGTGATCTAGGGCCCCAAGTGAAGCAAGGGCCCGAATGATTTGCTATGAGTGGTGACAAACTACATCACAATTGGGAAGCTACTTGCTGGCATTGCTTCTTTCTTCATCCCGCTTCCTAGTTCAAAAACTTATGGCAGCAACAGCAGAAATACAACTTGATCAGGCATAGCCTCTTTTGCAAGCTCTGGCTTTTGGCTGCTTGATGGGAATTGGAAGCCCAAAAGGGCAAAGGGAGAAAGCCACACAATTTGGCGTGGGTTTTATCAAACCAACTGCAGGCCTTAGCCCGAAATGACGTAATGGAGTTTGGCAAAAGCCAGCTCCCGGGGCGTCTGTTGCTGTGCGCAAAAATCAGATTCAACATGCTATTCTTACCACATACATGTTATACCAACAAACCAACTGACGATCGGGACTTGAATGCGCAGCAACGTGTGCGCGTGATATGTGGTGTCGTGTGTTGTGGTCCGCTGGGCTCTGCTATGTTGTTTTGTCTGTGTAATTGCAGAACGTGATTTCTGAACCCCCTGTGATTAAAGACGCCCGGTTTTCCCAGCCGACTGCCAGCCAAAACTACTTTAAAGGCGCCCACAAGGTTGGCCAACAAAACCCTCTCAAGTCTTTTGGGGCACCTCAAAGAATCCCCTTGATTAAAGACGTCCCCTTTCCGGCCCAAAACCATTCAAACACTTCAACTTTAAGTTACCAAATCTATTGCCAATACTTTTGTCAATACCATATAACTCCTTTCATAGTCTTAAGGCCTGCCGCAAATTGTTGTTTCTTTTTGTTTTTGTTTTTTTTAAAACAAGGTTTGAAAAGCTCGTAAAGGGTACCCCCTTCCAAGACTACGGCTGCCCCGAATAACACAAAATTAATCAAGTCCCTCTCCAACCCTGGAAAATCAGAAAATGCAATTTCATTGTACTTTCCAATTGCAGTCCTATGGGCAAGACAAACACCGGAAAGGACCGGACTGGCCAAACCTTGTCGACCTTGAGGGGCGGGCGGGGCGTTACTAATCAAGTTCCACATATTGCATGGACCCACCGAGCGCTCCGGGCCATTTCGATCTGGATCCCCGCAGTCGTGATTGAAGGAATGGAGAAGCATGTTCCTGGCCAGTGCGCCAGTTGTTTGAATCAATTGGCGCGTGAGGTCCCATCCTAATTGGAAAGTTACCTCGTTCATGTGGCACTCAGCTGACATTCTGCAAGGATCCGTGGCAGCATACTAATAATGATCATCAGCATCACCATCAGCAGCAGCAAAATCATCATCATAAGCAAGCAAGCAATCAAAACAAAACAAACTAACAAACAAACCAACAAACAGGGAGGGGGTGATCGCACACTCTTCCACACGGACTTCTTGTGGGACCAATTGAACTGTCCTGCCCCAAACCCATTCCAACTCCAAATGATGGTTGCCATGCGCAACTTAGGTCCGGTGCTCTGCCAATCCAAAGTGTCGGGTAAAAAAAACCAGGGTCCCAGAACGGTGTGTGCCAATATAGGAGCCCAAAACCCCAAAGTTGTGACTTTCCCTTTGCTTCCCGTTTCAAACTCCGATGTGACATGCTCCGATAGCTTGAGGCTCCCGCCTCTAGGATGCCGACATGCCAAAAAAGGGACAGATCGAAGCCAACCAATCTGTTTGTCCGACTTGCTCAGTGACCCTGGGGGTTCTTTGGGGTGAACCACCCAACGAAAAGGGAAATAAGTGCCACTGATCAACTCTCTTCCTCTCTTTTCCAGAGGATCCAATCGGCAAAAAAAAAATCCCATCCACGAATGCAAATCTCGCCAGGGATGCATCTCCACTCGCAGGCTCAGCATGGCCCAGTCCTGTCCATCTCCGAGAGAACATCGGTGAGAACTTGACACACGCATCCCCAGGACTGAGTGGGTTGCCCCAAAGACGCAGACTCTAGGCATTCGCATGTTTTCACCTGCCAAGGCAATATAGCTGGTAGGCCACATGCAGTACAGCGTGTGCACACCAAGTGATAAACCTAAAGAGCTGAGGGGTCAACAAAAAAGGTGGTTCAGGATCATTTATTTGAACCAGGTAGTAGTAGCAGCAGCAGCAGCAGCAGCAGTAGTAGTAGTAGTAGTAGTATAGTAATAGTAGTAGTAGTAGTAGTCGTAGTAGTAGGAGTCAGAGTAACGGTAGTGATAGCGGTAGCGGTGGTAGTAGTAGTAGTAGTAGTAGTAGTGGTGGTGGTGGTGGTGGTGGTAGAAGTAGTAGTAGGACTAGTTCTGGTACTCGTACCCGTACTCGTAATAGAATTCGACTACCACTACTAGTACTACTAGCAATACTTCAGTAATCTCAGTGGAAGTAGTAGTAGTAGTGGTGGTGGTGGTGGTGGTGGTGGTAGTAGTAGTAGTAGTAGTAGTAGTAGTAGTAGTAGTGATAGGTAGTGGTAGTGGTAGTGGTCGTGGTCGTGGTAGTGGTAGTAGTAGTAGTAGTCGTAGGTGGAACAACCAGTAGTAGTAGTAGTAGTAGTAGTAGTAGTAGTAGTAGTAGTAGTAGTAGTAGTAGTAGTAGTAGTAGAAGTGGTAGTAGTAGTAGTAGTAGTAATAGTAGTAGTAGTAGTAAAATAGTCGTAGCAGTAGCCCTTTAACTTACTAGGCATGCCTGCTAACTTACGAACTTACTAACTGGCTAACTGTCCAACAAACTAGCTTACTAACTTATTTCTCCATCTCTGCGCCGGAGACTTACTCACTAACCGTCCACGCGCGCAGGATATATACTAACTTACTAGTTGCTTCTCCTTTACGTGGTTTTGATCCTGAATTCTTTGTTCGGACCGAGAATGTGTTTTTGATGCGTATGCCAACCTAAAGGTCTGATCATAGGCCTGTTCTTGACTTTACCAAGAACGGACCCTGCAGGAAAATCCTTCGGCAAACTATAGAGCATGGCAACGAGAACAGGGTCACCAAAAAAGAGATGCCTCTTGCAGAGTGACATGTCCTCATAGGCAAAGTTCGCGAAGAGTGGCTGGCCTTCGCCGATGTCGCAAATATCCTCGACCTTATGCGGATGCCCCCGATCCGAGTGGAAGCAAAACTTCATCCCCTCGCAGGCGCAAGCGTGTAGCCTCCTCACAAGGGCTAAGCCTTCTGGATCCTTTTTCAAAGCAGCCCAAGTACCAACCCAGGGTCTGCATATGTTCGACGTTCCAATATCTAAACTGATACAATGGCGCTGATGTCTTCCTGGCTAGTGCCCAAACGAACAGCTATCAATGGGTGAAATTCTTTTGGGCGTTGGGCTGCCAGCCAACTCGGTGAAGCCGTCCCCAGCCCAAGGCCGCCCCCAGCCAAAGGACTTGCTTGGGGCGAGATGGGTGTGTTCAGTTTACACAGGTTTCGGAAACAAACGAATGATGTCAGCTGTCCGGGAAAGGAGCTCATGGCCAAAGCTGTCATTCTGCACATTCTGGTCATGAGTCACCCTATTTTCTGTGTCTATGTGTGCGCGTGTGTGCGTATGTGTGCGTATGTGCGCGTATGTGTGCGTATGTGTGTGTGTGTGTCCGAAGAGAGAATGATCATGTTCTAAGGGTACACATGCTCAATGCCCGGCAGCAGTCAAAGACGCTCAAAGAACGAGCTTAAGCCAATTTGTCCTGCAGCCATGGAGTGTTCTTCGCTTCGGCCCCCGAAACCATCTCACGCATTTCGGCGCTGACTCACTCCGTCTAATAACGCAAAGCCAAAAGCGGATTGGCCGAGGCGGGCACGAAGCTCTTACAATGCATGAGGAATAGATGCATCAAAGGTGTGCTAACTCCTGCTAAGAGAAGCAGCAGGGGAGTTACCAGAGGAAACCTATTCGAAAGAACTGCTGTAGCACTGGATCTCATTGGGCTAGCTATGCACGTGCGCGTGATCCTGAAAGACTGCATCGCTCGCGAAAAAGCTACGAACATACGTACTGGACAACGCGAGAACTGGGGAGTAGAAGCGGGCCGAAAACGTGGCACTGTGCGTGAATTCAGCTCTTCCGCAGGTGGTCAAACCACCTCGGTCTCGAAGTCTGTACGGAGGCGGTCTCGGAGCGTGTTCGGAACGGTGTCGGAGACGGGCCCATTGGCTCGGCCGCCAGCCTCTGCGAACTTTGGGTGGGTTGATCCTCAACTCCTTGTTACCGACGGTTCACTTCGGGGTCAACCTTCCACTTTCTGGCGAGAGAGAGAGACAGAGAAAGAAGAAAGGGAAAAAGGAGTCAAAGAGTAAAACAACAGAAAGAAAAAGGCCGCAAAGAAAAACACAAACGAGGAAAAGAAAAAGAGGGAGAAGGGAGAAAGAAGCACGCTCCCAACTATGGTGTTAATATCCTTGAGACTTCCGCAAGCTGAACTCTTCACAGGCCCCCCATGTTATGTCCAAGCGGGCCTGTGTCAAAAGAGGGGCACCATGGTGTTCTCCTGTTGTTTTCCTGTAAAGCCCTCCAAAATATCCTTAAGAAATACGCACATATCAGTGTCCAAAAAAAAATCCAGAAAGCCCAAGGGTGCCGCCGAGTCTTTGCGGTGTGTGTGTGTGTGTGTGTGTGTGTGCGTGTGTGTGTGTGTGTGTGTGTGTGTGTGTGTCGACCGGGACCAAGCTTGCCAAGGCAACGAATGAAACAAAGCCCTTGTGGACCCACCTTCCCCGGTTCTATGGTCTACATTTACATCAACCCAACACAAAACAAGAGATCCGCATAAAAGAGCAACGGTGTCCATTTGCGAACTACGAGCAAGAATAGCGGATCTCTGAAAACCGAGCTTCCACATGGTCGAGTTCGCTTTTCCTAGCTGCAACAATTTCTCTTGCTGCGGACCGGCAAACAGCAGCAAAGCTAGATGTATTCCCCGATTCTTGATGGCCGTCTGTCCAAAATGGTCAGACTCATTATACTCATTTGGGAATTTTAGCGCTTTCTCACAAGTGGTGAGAAGAATGGGAGATCCACCATCCAACTTTCACTAAGCATTCAATTAAGTCTCCAGTGATTCCATTTGCCTGTACAGTTTGTATATTTGTATCCACAAAAACCACCCTTTTAATGCCAAAGAGACAATGGCTGGTTACCTACCGCAGTGATTAATTTCCGTGAACGACTGGGTATGTCCTAACAGGCGGTTGGTCCAAATTCAAACGGGGACTTACGGCCTTCGGCAGCTGCCGAGATGCGGCAAAGACGTCGGTATCCTGCAGCTCGATCTCTTCTCTGAGCTGCTGTAAGACGTCGGCACCTCGGGACATGTTTGTCCTTTTTCCCTACATATTTCAGCGCCGGTAAATGCATTGTAACACATGTTTTTGTTTGAGGGTATCCTTTTTGGGGTCAATTTGAAGGAAAAGCAAAATCAAAAACGCTCGTTTTGGGGGCCCTCTATCTTGACACAGGTTCCTTTCAGATGCCATGAGTTTGTTCTCTGGGTTCCCTGAGGTATTGTGAATGCTGCTGAAATAGTGGACCCCTTCTAGTTGGTGGTTGGATGAAAACCAATGGACACCAAATATGAATTCAAGTGGAGACACATGAGAAATACCTGACTTTGCCCCTATGAAATCCAACCCCATGTACTGTACACGCTTTCTTGTACCAACTAAAGGCTTTGTGCCACAGTTTCCTGGTTGGGTTGGAGGGGCCGGTGATCACAGGAGCCCGTCTTGGACATGAACCAAGGTCCAAGAAAAAACAGAAATGGTCATGCGCCCTCCCGATCGTGGATTACCAAAATACCTGCTGACCTGAGCAAATGGCCTCTGGGATTTTGCATTTCACCAGGGCCCCGACAGTCTTCAATGGCTTGCTTCATCTCCGGATCCTCCTCCTCTTCCTTTGGTGCCTGCCAACACTTTGTTTGCTTTCTGCAATCCAGAACATGCCTCTTCCCCGAGTTGTGTGCAAATCTCACGTGATCCCAGAGTATTGGACATGTGCTGCAAAATAGAAACACCGACGCGCAATACGGAAGAGTCTAGCAATTGTGCCTGCATCTTAATTCGTGACATAACAGTAAACATGCTTGCTTCAGCAGTTGCCCGTTGAAAACTACAATTTGCACCGTGTCCTTGCAATGCTCTCGAGCTTTCAAGCAGTGCCCTGCAATCTCAGCGAAATCATATCATATCTCAAAAGCAAGCTGCCGCTCATCGTGGTGTCAGCTGTCAACAATGCCCTAAGAAATTTGTGCGCGTGTGATAAACATCTGGTGGATAGGGCTGAAGCCAGGAGACTCAAAGGTGCCCTCTTTGCCCAAGCTACCGAAAGGTTTTCGCCAACCAAACACATGTTTAAATTTAGTCCATAGTTGAAGAATGCAATAGTGAACCTTCAAATGCAAACATTTCTCAAAGCTCCCAACGGAACCTCCTTTTCCTTTGGCTTCTCCTCCTTCGGCTCTGCTTCCTTCACCTCCTTCACCTCCTTCACCTCCTTCACCTCCTTCGCCTCCTTCGCCTCATTCGGCTCCTTCGCCTCATTCGGCTCTGTCTTGGCTTCTCCTTCGGACCCCTCCTTCGGCTTGTCCTCGGCACCTGTCGCTCAGGACAAGCGAAGCCTTCCGGTTGGGGTGGCCAGGCCAAAATGGGGCGGCCCCTATGCTTGAATGGCCCCCTCTATTCGCCACAATGAAACAGAAACAAAACGGGAAGGAAAAAGGCAACACAAGCTGATACCTTTGCTGACAAACATGATTGTTGCCTTTGCTTAAAGTAATGCAACATATATATATATATATATCGCTGAATGGAACCAAATCAATAAAATAAGCATGTGAACCAATAAATGAACTTGTTAAGTCTGACTAACTGAAATCCTTGAATGTTTCCTAGCAAAGTAAATTCACACACACACACACATACACGCCAATACTTGAAATGGACACATACACCCGCACATACTACATTTTTTGAACTCCAAAGTGCACAAACTGTGCACATGCTCACAGTTGCCCCCCCCCTTTTTGGAGAGCCCCATCATGATATCTGACTTTACACATCAATGAATCAGGGATGGCTAAATTAAGTGCGAGGAATGAGGAATTTGAAATCAGGTGACAATGCTAAATTTGGAATTGGCAATGCTAAGGCAAGTACGAGGAATCTGAGATCAAGTCTTGGCAATACTAAATCAGAATTGGCACTACAAAATGAGGCAATGGCAAGTCCAAGTTCAACCCAAGGCCCCCCCCCGGTCCGACTAAAGAGGCCCCAAATGACTGTTGACTCTGTGGGGGGAAAGGGGGGGGGGGCGCTCATATTCAAGCACACCCAGCATTAAACCAGACCCAGGATGCATGCAAGGTGAGTAACTGGAATATAATGCAGTTGCACAGGTCAAGTTGCCGTTTTCTGAGCAACGCGCTCTAAATAAATACATATATATATATATATATGTACAAATACCTAAATATGTGTACACGTATGGCATGGCATGCATATGCATATGTGTATGTTTGTATGTATGTGTATGAGGCGTATGGTATGTATGCTCTGTATGCTATGTATGACCTGTATGATATGTATGAAATGTATGATATATACGTTGTGTATGTAATGTATGTACTGTCTAATGCATTAAATGTATGCAATGATTATCAAGTGTGTACTGTATGTAATGTAATGTAATGTAATGTAATGTAATGTAATGTAATGTATTGTAATGTAATGTAATGTAATGCAATGCAACAAGATAAAATGTATGTATGTATGTATGCATGCATGCATGCATGCATGCATGCATGTAAAAGTATGTGTGTATGCCTGCATTTATATATATATATATGCATACATATCTGGTACCCCCCCCCCCCATGGACCCTGGTTTGGTGAGCTTGAGCTGTGTTTTGTTCCAGTGTTTTATGCCTTGTCTGCCTCGTTGATTTTGTGGCAAACTTGGGGGCGGGGGGGTCCCATATGTATATCTATAATACTATATATGTATGTATATATATATATACAAAACTACATCCATCCGAAATGTGCGCAACGATGTCACCATCTGCCATCTCACAGAGTTTGCATGCATCTCAGAGTATTGGGACAACGCTGGAGTTGTTGTTATATATATATATACATATATATACATATATGCATATATATATGCATATATATATATATACATAATCATATATATATATATATATACATGCCATATACATACACACATTTACATAACGTACATGGTAGTTGTCCAAGGTTCTAGCTCCGTTCAGGGCGCATCTTCCCTTTTACCAGTCCCGTATCGTGAATACCGTGTGCCATTGGTTTGTGCATTTTTACAACACACATGAAGCACCAAATGCCACCAGCAGCTCAACTATTGCTTTTTTCCAGGAGACATTGGTACAACACCACATACGATGCGCACACACTGAGGGGGCAAGCAAACTATACGCAACTGTGCGGCCACACACAGACACACACACACACACAAACACACAAACACACAAACACACACACACACACACAAACGAGCGAACACAAAAGTGAGCTGAGCCAGTGCATACTCGCTGGACAATGGGATGCCATCAGATTTGACAACATGGCTGTGGACAAAAAACCCTTCTGCATTGATATGAAAAGGGCCATCCCTATGACTGCTGCATCATTTTAAACAGGATGAACACCGAAATGGGCGCTGGAAGACTGTTTCCGAAAAGCATGCTTGACAAGCTACACTTCGTCCCGTGGTCAAAGGACTCATAGTGGACCCTCCAAAGTCTTATGCAGTGGCTTCAATACCATGCTGCAAACTGTTTCATGTTCAAGAAGGAACAAACTAAACTGCTAGCGTCGCCTGTACCACCAATACGATCGCCAGGAGAAGGACAAGGACCCTTACTTTAGCTTCCCTCTCTGGTTGGTGCTTTGGTTTGGTTCGACTAGTAGTTCGAATATGTCAATAAGCCGCAAACACAGGCCACCATCGCCGCCACCGAAACCCGGCGCCCTGGCTTTCCGCGGCGCCGTTCTCGCCTCAGATGGCCCGTGGTTCCGACCGTCTCTCTCGGGGGACCCCGTTGGGCTCCTTTTGACTTTGGTTTTAAGCCAACCCAACAAGGGTACCCTCATAAATCATAATTCACCATGGGGCGGAGATCCTTTAGGTTTTCCACGCAGCCCCCCACACACAAAAGACAAGAGTAGCCTGGAAAGGATTGACGCACGCTTCAGGTGGAAGTCTGTCTGACCTGTGCATTGCCGAGGCAAACTTGCGCTAAGAAGAATCAAATCTTTCAGCTGTACATGCCACAGACACGCACACAATATCACTTGTTCTTCCACTATTTGGATGGACCCATATGGAGAACACTGGTCCGTGGGTTTTTTCGGGGTCAGTTGAATGGTTCTCTGCTAGTAGCCACAGCCTAGCGGGATGAACAATGGTAGACAAATGACAAAATTGCCGGCAGCCCACAAACAAATCTAGCATGAATCGAGGACCCTTTGGTGGAAATGATTTACACAGACATTGATGTCCACCAGCCATTCTTTGAGTGTTCCGACCATGAAACAAACATCGCCACATTCCGCCAAGATACCTGCGGTACTGGACTTCTGGTTCTGGTTCGTCTGGCTCGCCGTCTCGTTCCCGTTGGCCATCTGATTCTGCTGCGCCATCTGCTGCTGCTGTTGCTGCATGGCCATCATCTGCTGCTTCTCCCTGTACTCAACCTGGCCATTTGCGCCCATTCACCAAGCTGAAATCAGGTCTGTTTTTTTCGTCTTGTTTTTCTTTCTGAGAGTTGGTTTGCAACAATTCGCCCAGCAAAAGGCCTCATATTTGAGTCCGCCTCATGTTGTGGAAACGGCACATTGAGGGAGTGGTTGGCACTGACCCCATTCTTTACCACTATCCAAGTTGTGCAAGTGCTTGAAGGGAAACCACGTGTCTGACTTTGATACCCTAGAAGCCGTCAAAATGGGCCCAGTGGTAGGGTGGCTATGTGACAGCTTCCTCAAAAGTCAGAATCCCACGCTGGTGAGGTGCAATTGTCAAACTAGGCGAACTGGTGGATGTCCGTACAACACATTTACTAAAGTAATACCAAAAAGGCTTGGGTCCTCAACAAGACCGTCCAAATGGAGATTCCAACCCCTCCAATGGAGGGTCCGATGATGCTTAGGGCATGCAGCATATATATATATATATAATATATATATATAAAGACAGTACAGTACTTTCAGAGCCCTGGTACCTTGTCTCAACGATATGTTCAACCATAGTACAGATCAAATGCGAGCACCACTACTAGGGCACAATGTTCAAGAGATCATCCGTCCTGACGAGGTACGTGCGTTAGCGGCTGAAGCCACTGAGCAAACGTCAGCCACTAACGCACCGATTGCTTAAATCTAGGTTTAAACCTGCAACAACGCCTTCTCAAAATAGTGGAACCCTTCTTGTTGATGTTTAAAGGGACACCAAAAGATTACGACCATTTTAGGGGACAGGCGGAGCCAGGGAATTCAAAGGTCTCAAAGGTATGCCACCAATCCCGTTATTCAAGCACTTCTACACTGTGAGCACTCATGTGCAATGGACCAAGACCATGACGGCCTCCGTGCTCTCTGACATGGATACCTTCCCATTTTCGCTGTTTGCAGTCTGGGCCTACTTGAAGTGAGCAAATGACCCCACCGACCTTTGCAACTGCGTGAAACACGTGCACAGCGCCACCAGCAGTCACTGTCCTACAGTTTGCTAGCCCGCCTGTTTTCGCTGCCATGTCTGCAGCTCTGTTTGCCTGGCCAAACGAGCACCATGGAGACTCCCAAACACATCTGCAGAGCATACGAGAGGTAGTTAGCGCAGATGATGAAATCTCAAACTCGCAGGGTAACAAGAGGCCAGGCTCTGGTGATGTCCCTGGCATTCACAAGTTGAGCTGATTCTGCCACTTTCAAGGATCGGTCCAAGGCAGAATCCATCACTTCCTACGTAGACCGATCTCAGCCTTTGAAAAACAACTCAGCCCTACACATGTCCGGGTTTCATCCACCGGGGGCTTAACAGCGGAAGACCAGAAGACCTTCTGCTGGCAGAACATGCCAAGATTCTTCAGACACCTGTTGAGGTGTAAAAGCATCAAGTTTCTTGCGTGCCTGAAGAATAAGCCCTTGCCTCTCCCTGCTAAGAGTTTCTGCACCGTTTTCATCTCTTCAGGGGGTCAACAGGTAAGCAGCGTACTTGACAAAGGACACCAACCTTGCTTGGATCCAAGCACGTAGATGGCAAATGGCCAACCAACCGGCTTTTGAGTTGTAACTTCCTATCTAGTGGATTGGCTCGAACAAGTTCAAACTGTTGTGTGCCACGAAAATGGTCTTTTCGAACAAGTATGAAGTCCAGCAACTCAGGGAGTGAGTTTCAAAACCGCCGGAGGCTCAACTCACTTTTGTGCTTGCGAATTCCCAAGGGACAGTTGGCCAGTCTTCTTGACGCCGTAGTCACTGTAACTTGTGAATAGTGGTTCGACAAAGTTGTCCCTTTGGTCCTGATGTTACTCCGCACAACGGTCACGTAGCAAGTCGCAAGATTAGGCTGCAGGGCCAGGCTGCAGGGCCCCGCTGCAAGGCAACCTGCAAACTCTGCTCGAGTTCACATGCCAGCGTGGCCAGACTTGCCACCTCTCCCGGAACCTCAGCGTTGCAACGGCGTCACATGGAGCATGGCACTCGTCGTCATGCTGATGGGGGGTGCCTGGGGTGCCGCGTTCAGTCATTTCAAGCACGACTGGAGCAATCAAATGAGTCATTAATAAAATGCTTCACCCAGGATCAACTGCCGCCCTTCCACCCGAGAACCGACATTGTGGGATTCAAGTTGGAGCCCAGAGCTTTTTCATCTGGTTTTGCAAGACAGAACCCACCGTGTTTTTGGTTAGAACATTTCCCTACCTTCAGGGGGGCGGGGTGCGGGGCAATTCCATTTCTAGTCTTCCCAATCCCCAATTCCATGTTTGGGGGGGTTCTGACTTTGCCACACCTTGCCCTTCTGCCAACAACTTTAATTTTGTTGCTGGAAAGGAAACATACAAAGCCTTCAAAAGGGCAAAAGCGCAAGAAGGGCAGTTAAGTCCATGTCGAAACCCACTGGCCCACCCGGTTTTGAGGCTCGGGCCAGTTCGAAGGCTCTAAGTCCTCGAGGCGAGTGTCGATCTTCTTCTCCTTCACCCACTTCCTGACGTGGTCCTTTTGACCCTTTTGCGACCAGTTCGAGATAAGGCCGAAACTTACACCTCCGGGCCATACATTTGTCCAGGTTGAACAAAGACCACCCTCCCTCTCCCACTAACGTAGCACCTGTGGGAGGCTACCTGGAAAATCAATTTCCTCTTGGAGGAACCCCTTGTCATGTGCCATGTTAGTGGGAGAGAGGGCACCCTGCTTCCTGAAGGGAAAACTCCGCGAAATGTCCCTTTCACACCCCCAATGCTTCAAACACTGGTTGACCAAAGTTGGACCCCTTTGAATCTGTGGAATCTTCAGAAACGTGTGTAGGGACCCTTTGAAGGGAGGGGTGGTCCCGGTCCCCTCATTCTTCCCAGGTTCAAATCTCAAGCTCTTCCCACCCCACCCTTCCCAAAAAACCCGAAATATCTCTCAACTGCTAGGATTAAATTTCGAAACCGGTGGAGAACCAAGTTCCGATTTTGGAGTCCAACCACGGTTGACTTGCGGTGTCTGAAAAGGAGGACTCAGGCCCCGTGCTTCACGTAGTCTTTGGCTTCTTCCTCCGGTCGCCAGCTGAAGGACACCTGGTCGCTTGTGCAATTCATTTGCCCGTTCCACACTTGGCTCATATGCTTGTATACGTATATGGGCGTGTCTTCACAAACGGCCCCGCAAAATGGAAGGGTGTTCCCTTTGGCTTTCATTTAGCAAACGTCAAAAAAGCTGGTCCCAACGAAAACAACACACACACACAAACACACCCGTCCAGACCGTTGTTCCCTCCAGCTAGCTTTGGGGTCAACACGCCCAATTCAATGCCTCCTCGAAGCCCTCGGTTTTCTCGGGGGTGGTGAGGCTGGCCAAGCAGTTGCCCAGCCTGGCACCCAACGCGATTGCAGCGGACTCACGGAAAGGATCATGGGTTTGGGGAACCAAAAACCATCGAGGAACCCCAAAACAGGTTTCTTCAAGGGGACCGACACATTCGCAGGTTCCTGGTTCCTTAGGTAGATCTTATCAGATGGTGCCTATAGTATTAAAGACTTGGAAAGTCGAAACGCTACTTAACTGCTGATGAAGCCTAGAGGAGAAAAAGGCCTCGGCAGCAGAGTTCATCAGCTCAAGCACAATGTGGGCTGTCACTCCAATCTAGCGAGATCTGTCTAATACATGGCTTTCGCAAGAGAATATCAAAGGATGCAGGAATCACATAAGTTGGTCACCACCTATCAAAGGAAAAACTAGTCTGTAATCCACGGTAAAAACTACGCTTAGCCTATGTGTTGTTTTGCAAGTCCCCTATCGTTGTCCGTTTGCAAGGGCGACTGCAACCATCGTCATACATTGATTGACTCTGCTTTATGATGCCGTTGTCCCGGTCTCATGTGCTCCGTTGGACAATGACTAATATGACTAATGATGCTTTGCCTGCGGATCTCTTCAAAATTATGCTCTGGTGAGGTGCAAACGCCGCCTCTTCCGAACCATTCTCATCCGAGGGTATCTTCAAAATAAAGCGCAAAACATCGTGACCACTTTTGAGTTCAGGCGGGCATTGGTACCCCTTGCTTGCCCAACAGACTCGGAACAC
The DNA here is from genome assembly GCA_963377175.1 of Effrenium voratum. NCBI lineage: Eukaryota > Dinophyceae > Suessiales > Symbiodiniaceae > Effrenium > Effrenium voratum. Next base: position 948,531 of record CAUJNA010000291.1, read on the forward strand.
TAAACCGAAAAGTTCCAGAACATACTACGAATACAAATGTGCGAGAGCAACATGTTCTTTGCAGGAAACTCCGAAACAACCCAAACCAGCGGCTTGAGTTTTTTGGGCCCACACCCGAAACGTTCCTTCTGTAATTAAATGAAGCAGCTGGGGGAACCCAGAACGGATACCCAACCAGATGCGCCCTGGTTGGTCGAAGGGATCTCCAAGCCAACAAATATGGGGTTGTTTTTTCTGAGGGTGGTTTTAAAGGGAAGCCAACAAGAAACCACCCATTCTGGGAAGAACCCGCTCATTCTGGGTGCCCCCATTTGAATACACACCCATACTTGCTGGTCCTTTGATGCATTCGGGCTTGGAGTCCGTGACAAACATGAAGAAGCCACACTGCTGCAGCGGTGTTTTCAATATTCTCACAGCAGGGTGCGCCTGCTGAATCCAGAACAGCAAAAGAACAGCGGCTATGTGTGGTTTATCCCAGTGGTCATAAGGATTCATCCAGCCCAACCGGTGCGAAACGGATTTGTCCATCGACAGCATCATGGCCACTTAGCTTCTTTCCTTATCCATCTCAGTGTTTGGCCCCGTGATTCTCCAAGAACTCCCCTGATCTTTGTAATTGCAATAGCCAATCCAAACAATTTCCCTGCTGCACAGACTCGTGCGATTACACCCATGTTGTTTTCTCTTCCCGGGTGGGCGGGGAGGGGGGCATCCACTCCACAATGCGTGCCAGGTGTCGTAACAGAGGCACGCATGTCTCACGTGGCAAGAAGCAAGTGGCTTTTGGGGAGATAACAGTTAACAGATTGACCACTCAGGGTTGCAAAGTTGTGAATCTTCCAGCGCATTGGTCGTCCACAACTGCGTCAATGTCAATCCCCTGCTGGATCACAAGAAATAAAACAAGGGCGCAAAAGCTGTACACCAGTACCCAGACTGGTAGCGCAGCAACGAGACCAACTAAGGGCGTATTCGAGCAAGTAGTGTGGCCTTACCATTTGCCAAGACTCAGCTTCCCTCTAATCGGCGGTTTGGATGGGGGGCTGGGCAAATCACCAATCCAAACCACCAGTCAATATGCTGAAAAATAACAGGCCAAATGTTCAGAAACCGCTTGCTGTGCCTTAGCTATGACATGATGGGAAACCTGCTGCTCTTGGAAGGCTCAAGGCCCACGAGCCCCCTTGGCTTGCGGGTCATCCCCGTGTTAGTGTTAACGCCCTTCAACTTCAACTAGGACCCACATTGAGGTGTGCTGTTAGAAGAGTAGCACCCATACCATCCCCCTATATATATATATGTCGCTGAAACCGAAGGATCTCGGCTGTGGTTTCATTTCATACCTAGCCAATCTAAGACAAGGCGGCGCTGCACAAAGGGGGAGACGTCCGGGACGCTGTCCCTCCGAAACCAGATCCCTGGCCGGTGTGTCCGATTTGAGTGCCAAGACGCCCAACCCGAGTTGATTGCAGTATACGTACCAATCAAGTTTCAAATAGTTGATACAAGGTTCATCTGGCCTTTGTATCCATTTGCTCATTGTTATGTATGTATATATATATATATCAATTGGTTTTATCTGGCCTCATCCTTTCTATTTCCAGACCACTAAGGAGAGGCAAACAAACGGCCGAAAGCAACCGCTTTGGCTCGATTAACTCGGACAGAGCGACCCGATGAACCAACGGCTGATGAAGATAGACAGGCAACGCGCCTGCTAAGCTCTAGCTCCCTGGCACAAAAAAAAACACTTAGGAAAAGACGGCTCCAGCAACATCCGTTCAGAATGAAGCATCCCCACAAAAAAAAAAAAAACAAGAACAAAGCGTGAACCAAGTGATTAGCACGTGTTCTCGTGCGCAGATAGAAGAGTTGCAAGGCTATTCAATTCGGCAAGTAGCAGAAATAGTCAAACAAAAGTCCACCCACCTTGCACAGTCGCACATCAATTGACCGGCCTGCAATATGAACCACTTGGAAAACCACATCCAGACTCTCTCCCACTTGAAGGCGGTGTCAGTCCTCTTAAAGCTGATTTCTTCCAACTACCCGTGGTATCACACAGGCTGCCTCACGTGAAACATTGTTTGGAGGTGCGGGCTGTGCGATTCCTAAAGCTGCTTTCTGAAACGTGATTTGCTCACGGTGCTGGATTCTTCCAAGTGATCCATGTTTAAACGTGACATGATTCGCTATGTCGCAGAATTTTCTTTGCACCACTGCTTAGACCCATGAGCTTCAATTCGGCAGCTCCAGCACAAGTGACAAACGCAAGCCGGGCTTGCTAGGCAGATTTATCAAGCATCACAAACCCCCCTGCCCCCGCCTTCTCCCCCCACCCATGCTCAACTTGCTAATTATTTGACTTTCTATAGATATATATGTATATATATGTACATATACAGTATATGTCATTACGTATATTTATGCTTCCCATCGAGTTACGTATCAACTTGTTCTTTGGCCTCACTTTGGGATGCCCGGATACCAAAAAGTGGAAAAGTTGAGTCATGGCCCGGGCAGACATCAAAGTCTTTCTTCGTTTGTTTCATTTCTGGGCTGGGGCCGGGTACAAGGCCCCGGGGAGCGCAGGAAAGGCTCAGAAACCCTGGTACAACTGAGGAACCCAGAACAACCAAGCCTTCTAACAAAACCCCATCCAAGGGTAACTCCCCATTGTGTTCAAGGATCCTTCTTTCCAAACCCCCAAAACCCCAGGAACCAGAGCCAGCAAGTGGTGCTCAAAGAAATGGGTATATATAATACTCACTCACTAGCACTCGTCAGGCCCGTAGAACTAGTAGAAACTTGGATGGTTCACTAGAACTACTTCCCGGATTAATCAACCTGGCGCAGTATTTCAACGACGTTTCCCGCAAGGCGAGACTCATCCCGGGTCCCCATGATCATGGTCTCACAGGGCTCCCAATATGTCCCTATTAAACCTCCAAGAAACATCCGCTAAAATTGGTCCAGGGAGGGGGAATGTTGAAATCGGTTGTGAAATGGCAACAAGGGGCCGTTCTCATGGCGAAGCACCGCATGAAATCCGCGCAGGCGCGCCTAGCTCTTGCTCCGTGAGCTCGGCAATGGGCGGATCCCCCATGGAGGACTGGGTGCAAAAGGGCGGGGCCACATTGCGACCAGCGGCGCGGGCAAAGGAATAAGGGGACCGTGCTTGTTTTGGGGCTGACCATTTTCAATGGGTATTTCGGGGTTGACCAATTTTGTTGTGAATCTGTTCCAAGAAAAAGAGTTCCTTTAAGTCGACAATGCCAGACCTGCGAAATAAATAAAGGGACGGGCATAGTAGCTCATTCATGAAACGCAGCCCCTTCCAGCCCAAACTGTTTCGCAGCATATTTGTGGAAGGGGTTGAGTATGGTTGAGTGAAACTTACTGCGACAAACAAACAGCCTGGCTGGATGTGGAAACTTCTGAAACTTAACTCGTGAAATGCAACTTAGAGGTATGAACGCAAGTGGAATTACCTTCGGATGGCGGCGAAACAAACTCATTAGCGACTTCTTGTGTGTTCCTGCTCCATGTCCTTTTCCAAAAAGTAACGCGCAACATCGCAGCGTACACGTTGGGCGCGCCTGTCCACGCCTATTCATAATCTTGGCATTTGCGCCTCTTGCGTTACCTGCAGGAATCCACGTAGCAACAAGATGTGGCTTACATACGTTTATATTATGAGTAGGAGGGCAAGATTGTGGCCTCTTCTTGGACTCATGTTTGACAGTGGCACATACACACCAACAAACAAGGATTCTGCCCCAAGGCATTGCTGCTGCCAGCGAAGTACCCGGCAAGGTACACACGGGGCATTATATTTGTACTCGGCACTGATCATGAAATGTGCCCAATACAGTAGTTGCATCTCAAGCCAAGAACATGAAGAATATTATTTGAGAGCTGCAAACACTAGAGGGTTTGTGGGCTTGTCTTTTCAGATGCCATCGTGTGTCGCTTGGTTTTTCTGAACCATTTGGTGGATTTCGAGGGCCTTTTTTGCCGAGGACATGGACAAAGTGAGTGGGTCCCCCTGGCGTCACTTCGGTCTCTGCGTAGGCGTAAGATGGCATGAGGCTAGCAGCCGGACGCCGCGATGTCGTTCCTAAACTCACAATACACTATCAATGGTTTTGTCAGTTCTCACTGAGCCGTAACGGAAGCCTGGTATTAACATATGTGCAGGCGGGGACTATCCTGTTCAAATCTCTATCTAACCCAGATTATCATTGTGACAAGCCAAGTCCTCTCTTCCGGCCAGCGCGCCTCATCAAACTCCGTGAAGGTGTTTGGCACCCGTGCAGGCTGCTCATCCTGGACCCGAAATCAGGACAACTGATTCTAGGGTCTGTCCAAGACATCTGCGTATACTCACAAATACTTCCAAAGAGAGAGGAACACAGGCATAAGGATAGTAGGTGCCCTGCAAACAAAGCCAAATACAAAAGCAAGCACGGTAACCAAAGGATCCAATAAGTCTAATAATTACCAAGATTTGAACATGCGAAACCTGGAGGAAACAAGCTGCGAGCCATTCTGCAATTTGATGCACACGGGATCCAGCTTTTCAGCTCGTTGAGTCTCTACTTGTCGCAAGGCTGATCAACTGCATGCCATGGTCACTACGATTTCTGTGCATGCTGGTTAAGGCCTCAAAGCGGACATAGCTATCACGGTTCTCCAAATTCACTATTTGGGGGCGGGGAAGGGGGGTGGTGTTTTTGTTTGAGGGCACTCCGTTGGGATGGTTTCTAGAGGGCAACCAAAGGGAACACATTTTTTTGTTTGGGGGGGGGTCCTCCTATTTTACGGCCCAATTGAAGTTGGATGACTAGCCTCAAATGCTGTCGGACGTCCGCTGGCAGAAGTGAGATGTTGCCCCTTGACGCTGCCATTCGGGAAATCGAGCAGTGTTGGTTCTGTCGCACCCGGTACGCCCAGTCCTTCTTCTCGTCTTTCGTCGCCTCCGTCTTCTCGTCCGTCTTCTGCGCCTGCGATTCGGTCGGGCAATAGCACAGACTATATGGCCCCCTGCACCCCTGCAAAACTGTGCATCCAGGGATGACGGCTCGCGAGCAACTCTGATTCAAACAATGAAGGTTGGGTCCGCTTAGTTCATGGGTTGTCTTGGAGCCTGAATGGAAACGACATACGAAGCAAACTGTTCACAACGTCCCCTGAACAAATTGCGTTTCTGCACCGCTTCTTTTTTAGTATTGTGACTGCCGATGCCGATGCTTCTGACTTACAAAACAAATAATACGTAAAAATGTGTATATATATATATATACACTATACACTCACATCTGTATGTATAAATGGGAACCCGGCATTAGACAATAATCATAAACCTCAGTTCATTGATAAAAGTTGAAGGGAGGCCATCACTTTTTCTGGGGAACATCCCCAATCATCCACGAGCTTGCTTCATCCGGGGGCAGCATTAGGCTGGTCATCCAAGATCCACGCACCCCCCCTTCCCCCGCCTCCGTGTGGTTTCCATCCACATCCATCTTGCTCCCATCCTGTCCAGGAAAAAAACATGGGTGCTCGACCACAAGAGGCTCGACTACAAGCAGGTATCGCACCATTGACACAAATGGATCACGTCACTGTCTTGGGCAAATGAAGGATGCATGACCAATGTAGTGTGTTGAAGCCGTCTATGAGGGAAGAAGATGCGGGACACGTGTTGAGTTACGGGTGTATCTATGCTCAACCAGGGACGACTTAATTAAGCTTGGTTTCACGATGGTTATCAAGTTGATCAAGGTAGATTCAGATATTGCACGGCGTGGCTTCAAAAAGGGTGCGGTTGATGTCAAGCAGGCCAAACTCGTTCAATCTGGTACACCAAGTGCACACTGTCCAACAGTGATTCCACGTTGACTCTCCATCAGTCAACCTCACGCCTCCTTGATCTCTCACCCGCCCCGAAGGCACGCGGGGAAAACTACAAGTCGGAAAAAATGGAGTCAAAAGTTGGGAGACTGAAGATGCCGAAGGGTTTTTCCCCCTCAGGTCAGTGCTTTTCGTCCCAAAAATACGTGCCAACCTGGAAATCCAACAATCTACTCTGGGACTTTGTCTACACAAGTTGCCACAAAGTAAGGACCTTGACCAAATGCGGGTGCCGAAAACTTAGTCAACGTTCAGATCCAAGCCTGTGATTTTAGTATGTTTCATTCTCATCATGTCAGTCCAGGTCAAAGATTCAAGATGGCACCAAACATCGACCCAGCACAAGGTACCCTCAAAAGGTTCAGAGGTGCACTCGCTTTGGACAAACGGGTCTGTGTTTTTCTTTGAGGATATCATTTTTGCGGCCGGCATATATCTAAGGAGACCTGAGCTGTGCGTTGGTCACACAATAGGCCAATTCTCAAATATGGGTTGGCTTGTTCTTTGCTGTATTGTTTCCCCATTGTGACGTATGGTTTCTCAAATCGGGTACCTAGCATTTGCGGGAGGGTACTAGTATCTAGAAGACGAATTTCCTCCATGGACCCCCCTGTCAGGTGCCATGTTGGGAAGGGCCCATGCCAGCGCACAGCCACCCTCCCTCCAACTCACAGACCTCTCGCCTCCGCCGCCTTGGCCGCCTCGGCGGCCGCCTTGGCCGCCTCCGTGGCCTCCGCGGCCGCGCGGTCTTTGGCCTCCGCCTCCGCGCGCGCCTTGGCCTCCTTGGCCTCCGTGTCCTTCCTCGCGAAAGGCGCGGACCCGGGCCTTTCGAATGGCGCAAGGGGTACACAAAACATGAGGTCTTATGATTCTGCTTCATATTTAGTCTACAATGAAATATCAAGTAGTTGTGGAGGAGACCCCAGCTATCTGTCAATTGGGTTCCTTTCGGATTTGCAGAACACATGATTTTTCTTGGAGCGAGTGAGATCACCGCCCTTTTAGGGACCCCTGAATCTAGGCGAACTACTATCAGGGGCTAAACGACTAGAATTCCAAACTGGGGCGCTGCAACACCGATTCTAAGTGTGTGATCAGGGACCTTCGTCACGTGTGAGCTCGTTTTCCCCCGAATATGTGAGCTCGGTAGGGGGGCTTGTGAAAGGCTCAAGGTCAAGGTCTAAGCCCAAAAGCCTAAGACGCAAAGCGGCTTTGGATCAATGAGGCAGAGGCGGGTAGAGGTGACAGGACCTGAAGTCTCCCTTCAAAATTTGGGCCATGACCTTTTCCTTTTCGGGAACCTCATAGGCCATGAAGACTCGAGGGACAATTGTCAAGACCAAGGAAGGGTCAGCGGCAGGAGTTTGGGTTGAACCCAGTGCTGCTGGGCAATGGCGAGGCGGCGAGTTTAGGCAGTGCAATGTGAAACTGGCTTCGCATTGGAACAGAAGGCAGCAACAATAACATGCACACAACGCGCCGCGATCAACACTCCCCTGGTGGTTGCCTCATGTAAAAAGCAAGATCGTATCCACCAATATTTATCAATCATGCCGAAACAAATGCATCTTTGTAGGAGAAGCCAACCAAATTGAGAACTGCGCGGGAGCATGCGTATATCGGCATCCACAGCATTGGGCCAAAATGCTTATTGTGGCAAATGCCCAAAGCAACTCATCTTGGCCCGTTCTCTGGGCTCCCCGGGCATGATCTTTCGGCGCTTCGCCTCCGCTTGGCACTGGGCCACGTAGGCCTCAGCTCTCAGCCCGGGACAGCAAAAAAAAGAAAGGTCGAGAAAGGCACTTCCAAGGTTCGGGTGAGTTCCTTGGCTTGCTTGGTTTGCTAGGCACATCTTGCTTGGCTTGCGCAGCGACTGTTCAAATCAACGGTTTGGCCCAAGGCTGTGCAGGAGCCGGGAACTCCGATGCGACACCCAGCGATGAATGGCCCATGGTTGACCCATGGCAAACTCATGCTGCCGTGAAAGATCACATCTGCAAAACTTCCATGTTGAATCAAAGTATGTGCTTCTTGCTGCTCTTTTCAGCCCACAGTAAAGACAAATCCAAAAGGATTCAACCACCACTTTGGGAGTCTAAATCCCTATTTTAATGCATACCCGGGCAGCCCATTCGACCACTGAATGTGGCGGTTTCGGAACACTGCAGCTGAGGAGTCTCGCCGGGTCATAGCGGTTGCCGTAGAAGGCCTGCAAAAACGCTGGCTAAATCCATGGGTGTTTCTTCAAATTCGAGACCAATTCCTCCAGGTGATTGGTTTCTTTTTGGTTGCCCCTTCGAAACATTCAAAAAGGCGACCCCCTATTTGGAGAAACACCCGGATGGTATTCCCAATGGAACCAGAAGGAGGCCGATAGTCTCGCGCTGATATGCCACATTCTGTCCAAAGGCTGCCGTTCTTGCAGATTATCTCAATTCGCACATGAAAAACGCTGAGCCTTTCATCAGGACAAGTCACTTACAATGGGTCCAATCTAGGTCAAAGTTTCAGGCTACTTGTTACAATCCAAGGTCTGCATCACTGGATGTGAGACAAACTTGATTTTGTTGGCAATCCACCGGATGCGCGGATTACACACGTACTACTAGATCACAGGCCAAGCCACTCGCATCGATACGACCCGCAGGACCTTGTTGATCGGGATGCACAAAAGATAT
>CAUJNA010000291.1:962127-969627 GCA_963377175.1 Effrenium voratum
TTGTTTCTCGGATTTAAACAAGGATTGCTCAAAAGGAGAACCGAAGAGCCATGTCGGGGGCCACCTCAAAACCGACGCCGGCTGGCGTCCAATCCCCCGCTTCCCATCGCGCCACGCTGTAGGCGGCCCGCCTTAGCGGTGCGCTTCAGCTTCGGGGTGGCCAGCACGTGCAGCGCCTGCTTCCGCTCCGCCGTGGAGAGGTTGCCCTGCACCTCCATGACCTGGCGCAAACGCCACGCTTTGGCTCCGGCCCCATGGAAAACAGGGGGAAATATAAAGAATGGAGAGGTCAGACAAACTTGGGAGAGGTGGGAACATGAGTGAGTCACCAGACTTTTAAGGGCAAGGGAGTGGTGCCTTGACTGTTGGTGGACAGAATCAGCCCCGCCCTGGCCTTGCCCAACTAAGAATAGACTGCCGAATATTATACCCGACCCTCGCAAGGAATGTGGGCACGGGTGGTGATCGGCAGCCCAGCCTTGCAACAGTGGATTCAGGAGCGTGCTCTTGTTGGTTTCAGCAAGTTCCCCAAGGCGCAATATAGAACACAAGAAGCCATGGCAGCAGTCCCATCTGAAGCAAATAAAACAACAAGTTACGCTTCTTGCGCGAGTGAGCATACGTTGCCTGCCTGCCTTGGGAGATCACGGCAACATGTGGCTGTTGTGTAAAAACTGTGTCTCTCCCATAAGTAGCGGCCTGGGCAACTGCACACGAATGCAAGGGCACATCACCCAGTGTGTTGCCCCTATGATTGCTGCTCCGGCATGTATCACGTGCAACAGACTGTATCGGTGAACAAACTGAAAGATGGGGTCCCAACTTCGGGGAGAAACCCACAAATACGGCAGGCTCACCACAATGTTGCGGTTCTGGATGCCGGCAGCGGCCAGAAGTGTCCGCTTTGCCGAGCCGTCCTCAGCGCTTCAAGATGTGAGGAGAGGGAGGGGCAGGAAAGGCGTATGGGTGGGATGGGGAGGGTGGCCGGGCGGCTGCAAAAGCTGTTTCATCCAGCATCCAGCACCTATGGGAAAAATGGCGCAATCAAATGGCTCAGCTGTTCAGAAACAAGAGAACTCTGAAGGTCATCCAACCATGTTTCACCTCAACCTGACACATCATCCGGTTTGAGTACTAGGCATCTAAAAAGACATGATCATTCAGCAAAACTTTGGACTCCCCACTAATCCATATGTGCTATGAATTGTGTTTTTGTTGAGGATGCCCCTCTCAGGGTGATTAAGCAAGGAAATTCAAAGGGAAGTAACTCAGAGTAAGTAAAGACCTTGAATTTATGGAAACAGTATTAAGACATATGTATATATACATATATGTATTCATATTTATCTCAGTTTCAAGTTTGAACGTTAATTCTATTATATGGATTCTTCATGACTATCAGTGACGTTCTTTGCGGGGATTCCCTTAGACACAGTGCCAGTGGGCGGAAGGCTTCCGACACCCCAGCTGTTTGAAGCATCTGGGAATCTGGGGTTCCGACATCCAGCGCGTAGATCCCGAAGTTCATCTCCTTGGCAAGGAGAAATGTTTATAGTGAGTACACATTGTTGCAACACGCATGGGTGATATATTTCAATTGGGGACCCACTAAAAGTGGACATAAGTTACGTTCGGAGTTGCGTCCGACAACTATGTTTGAGGGTCCCTAGTTACATTTGCACAACTCTCCCAACAAGGCGTTAGGAGACGCAGCTTCGAAGCTTCTTCACCAAACGAAATGGTAGCTTCTTTGCTTCAGACGCACTTTTGTCGCACCGAGCTTTCAAGGACTGCCACCCCTGTCATAGGTTTGAGTTCCACGGACTTTTGACAGCTTCTCAGATTTTGGACGTTGGCTGCTACAGTCTGCGCAAGTCTGAAGATCGGGTCTTGCCTGTCTGCGTGGCCTGGAGTATTTTCGTGTGAATCCCACTAACAGTTTGGCGGCCGGTTGCAAGCATGCAACTGGTGCCCGAGGCCAGCGAATCGCCCATCCCCCAACCTCCCCACCCCAATTGTACGTGGTTGCGCTCCAAGACAAACGAACAGGTGGGCATAAGCTGAATGTCTTCCACTGTTGCCTGCCATGGGGCCTGAAACCGGGTTCCCCATTTTGTGCTTCGTTTTCTTGCTTCTTGTTGATTTCCGCCGACCACTTGACTTTCATTGAGAAGCGAAGAAATGTTCGATGTGAGTCACTGTCATTAACATGTTTCCAAAGCGTTCCTTCGTTTCTCGTTGGCAGCCTAATTGCTTCAAAGGGGCATCTTCTTCTGAGTTCATTAAGAACTTGGATTGGATCCAAACATGGGGTCATATTTGTGTAGACCCTGAGGGCCTCTTGAACAAAACGATGGGGCCGCTGTGCGTGCTGCCCTTGCTGAACATCCACAAGGCTTGTCAGTGTGACCAGAATACAAGTTGTTCCGAACAGGCCTGGTGGTTCAAATCCAGGCAACGGTTTGGCCTTAATGCTATTTGGAGGTTCGTCAGACTTGGTCAGTAGGCCACCCCAACTCTCTAACTCTGCTTTCCCCCCACCGACGCGGCATTGCCAGGCACTGCAGACAAGTGGCCGGCTTGTCGTTGGAGTGCCTGAGACTCAAGGGGCGCGGCACGGGGGCGGGGGGGGAGAACACTGTCTGTTTCTTTCCAATTAGTGGTTTGGATCGGATTGGCCAAACCACCAATCCGTTACCTGACTTCGCATGGAGAAAGAACTCCACTGGTCTGGAACTTAGATCGGGCCCCGCAACTCATGCTATGTGCGCGGGCCACAATTCCTTGTAGAGTAGTAATATGAACAAACCTTTGGACTGAACCAGAGAAGCACCAGCAGCCCTCACAACTCGCTGAAAAGCAAAAGGTGCCCTCATGACCCGTTCTCTACCCAAAGGCTTCGGTACGTTTGATGCTTATGCACTGCGAGCAACACAAACGCACTGTACTTCATCCAGTCTTCTGGCGAGTTGGCCTGTGACATCTCCCTGCAGGCGCGGAGGCTTGCTCCAAACCCAGACCCCAGAAACCCCACCTGTTTGTTTTGTGCTTTCTGGAACTGCGACAACCTGTCGACTTTGTGGCAGTCGCTCCAATTTTGTTCGATCTCAAAAAGGGGCTGCGAAGCCATGCCATTGCATACAACGCTGCGCCCCTTTGGGGTATCTGGGGTGCCTGATACCCCATAGCGTCAGTCTTTGCACACCCTCATCTTCAGCATCTCGCGTTCATCTTGTTTTTGGTGCACTTGCAGCTTCTCTTACGGCACAGGTAGGGCTTCCAGTTGAGCTGATCACTCTGCATGTGCTTCTCCTCAAGCTGCTGCTCAGACTGCTTCGCATTGGCCTCCTGTCCTCCGCCAAACCCGCTCTTCCAGATCATAACTTTAGCTTCCACCTGTGGGATACGCTGCAAACCATAGAGCGTCATCATCGCCAATGCCACATCCTTCAGGCTAATGTTGCCCACCGTGGCGGCTTTCTTCTTCACCTCAACCCTGCCGCGAATCACAGCTGAAACCGGCGAACTTCTTGAGTTCGAAGCCTTTCGTGCCAATGTCTGCCACGTTCTCGTTGGCGCCAATCTGTGGAGTGTGAATCTCTTTGCCTTCAAAGCTTGCTGCACCCACAAGCCCTTCACTTCCAGGCGGCGAACGCTCTGCAAAACTCCACCAGCACCCTCATCTGCGCGGGGTGTCCAAGGAACTCCGTGATGTGCTGGTAGAACAGGTCGCCCCAACTTCTTCATTGAACTCTGCTTCTTCACTGGTCAAGCACATCATGTTGAGCGATCTGCTGTAGCGGGTTCAATGTGGCTCCACCTGTCTGCTAGACACCGCGCGCCGCACTCTTCCTGGTCTTGTGTTGCTGTGTAGACATCCAGATATCGCATCTCACCCTTTGCTTGAATGATTTCAAGATGCTCCCTGACATGGCGCTTGGGCTCATGGTTCAGTGACCGGATCTTTATGCCTGCCACCTTCAGCATGGCAAGGGTATTATTGCTGGCTAAGCACCTGGATGCTGAATCTATCTCAGAAACTCGGCCCATCACTATAAGCTCATTGGCATACAGGCTGTGCGGACGCGCTTTTTTTGGGCGGGGGTTGTTGGAGGCTGGTTAAAAAGGGCGGGATGGGAGTGCTGACCACGGATGTGGCTAAGATGTTCAAGGCAGCGCGGCCGGCCGCCGCAGTGCCAGCAGCAACCACAAATGCTTGGATTTCCCACCTTTGCTCTATGAAGATACTTGAGGGTGCAGAAAACCTTGAGCGTGGGCCACACGTCCACTGTCGGTATACTGGAAGGTGATGCACTGTCTGTAATGGTTGCTACACTATTCGGAGTGGCTTGGTGCGCAGCCATTCGCGCCAGGGATGGAGGCACAGCTGTGCCCACTGTCTATATTGACAATTTGGATGTGGTGGCAAAATCCGGAAAGGGTCTTGAATACGCCTGTGAAGTGCAGTTAAAAAACCCTGTTGCTGGGATGTTGGATTCGCAAAAGACACACAAGCCTTCCTTGACGATGGAGCGGACTGCATGTGGGAAAACTCTGGGCGCGGCGATGACTGACAACAAGCATCCACTCAATGGTGCACAGGCGAAGCGAATCCAAAGCGTTTATGTGTCTCCTTTCTCAATCTCCCAGAGCCTGGCGCAGGCATCCTCTAGACGACGGTCTCGCGGGACCAAAGTGTCATTGTAGCACTGACCAATTGTTCTTGGATTTGGTGAGCGTCTTGCTTTTGTTCTTGTCCTTGGACTTAATCTTCCCGTCCTTGGCTTTCTCTTTGGGGCGCTCGCCCTTGCCAACTCCACCAACCTTGCCCCGCGGGTTAAACCCTGCTCCAGACTGCAAATAGCCCTTCACACACTTCTTCAGCTTTTCATAGTTCAAAGCCATTTTGACTCCGGCAAGCGCGCGCTTCATCACCACGCCACACTTGATGCTTCCAGAAACCTCTTCTCTTGATTGGTCCAGGTAACTGTTGGTGAGGATCTCCCATAACTCCAGGCTCTCCAAGAAGTCGGCTCTGTGACCTTGCTCATAGGTGTCCACCAGCATCTTCCATGCCATGGTCCCGTTCCCTTGCTCTGCATCCATGATGACAGATAAGGCTCGCCGTTCGTGAGGATGCAGAATCAAAGTTCTTCATGGAAAGCTCACTTGCCATGGCTGCTGCCCCTGCTTGTTGCAAAAAGTTCAAGCTTACCAGGTTCATGTAGCTTCTGGCCACACGTGACCATGTCATCCAGGCGTCGTGCTTTCCAGAAATTGTCCTCAATCTCTCATAGGCCTTGGGTCGACTCCAGCTGGATGTGCAGCCCTTGGGCTTGCCTCGCTTCCTCAAAGGCCTTGGAGTGTGCCGCCCAAGGGGTCTTATGCCGGGCCACCCCGTAGTACCAAGGAGCCCCGGTCTGGCCACCCCTTAGGGATTTCTGCCTGACCGGCTCCGCTACCATCTAACGCCCTCCATTTGTTCGATCTCAAAAAGGGCTGTGATGCACATGCTATTCCATACCTAAAAGACACCCTGGCCAGTTTGCAGGGCCTCAGAACTCAAACAGCATGTTGATGATGTTTCCACAACAAAACACAGCGATCCTTGACAAAGCGAAGCTCACCCACCGCCTCGTGGCATCGCGCCAGGCACGCTTGATGCCGCTCTTCATGCACCTCAGCAAGAGAAGGTGCCAGAGGCATTGCCAATCTGCTTCCTAACGCACCGAGAAGTGGCCTGAGAAAACGTCCCTCAGAGGCGCGCCAATCCACGATTTTCCGGTCGCTGATCTCGGTGAACTCTGGGTGCTCTGTGAGGAACCTGGCCGATTCGACTGATAAGCGGCAGCCATCCCAGCACGTGCAGTAGCAGGAACATCCTGCAACTCGTGCCGGATCATGCCAAGCAGCCAGCAAAAAGAGCAACAAGCGACTTGATACCTGCAGCCTGATGGGCTAGCCTGGATCAACCAATCTAGTCTGAACTGCTGTTGCCCACTAGAGCAATCTTCAAAAATATTTACCTATCAAGCAAATGCACAAGGTCCAGAACCTGGGACATTGAGCGTCATGTCTTGTAAAAGGGTCGCCTCCAACCGGCACATGCAGTGCGGGCTGCCATTGCCTGTGGTCCAAAACAGGGATGCTCTTGGCCGAAGCAAGAACCGCGGCATGCTCCGGCTTGACGCGCGACCGGGGCGCGCCAATCCAGCCAGTGGAAGGTCCCCTCACCGGGCAAAAAGACGGGAAAGAGCGCCTGGCAAGAGATCGGCGCAGAGTTGTGGGACCCACTTCCCACAGGCTGATTGCGAAACTTGTTTGCGGCATGTTGCTGGATTCTTTATGGTTCACTGGGACACGGATTAAGCAATGGTATGTTCATGTTTCCGGGGGAGGAAACTGAGTTGAGGAAAAAGCCAAACTGAACACGGCTCGAGAAAAACGTTTGGACCATCAAAATGTAAGTGGTCGCGCGAATCAAGCATCAAGTTGTTTTGAGAAGTTGCGAGATCCGAGCTGATTCAGCCGGACTGAAGCTTCCGGAATTCAATGCACACACATTATTTACAAAACGCTGCATCTACAAACCGATTGGCCCAATCGCTGAGCTTCTGTTCTTGTGGGGAAGCTGTGGTACATTGCAACGGCAAATCACTCAAAAGGGAATGAATGTCCCGACCGCATGCCATTGTGAACCAGTATCTAGGCACTGTATGTCCAGTTTATCACGTCTCCGAAGCCTGAACAAGCACAAACAACTCACTCCAAGGCTTGCGAGTCCCAAGGAATCTTGGGCTTGCCTTCCTCCCAACCAGCTTCAAGTGCGGACTTGTGGCAAATAGGGACACCACATATTTAAGGTACCTTCTGGTACCTTTGAAGTGTGTCATATTCCAAAATTCAGAGGTCATGACCCCACGCTTGTCCCGTTGTTTCGTTTGTATCCCGGGCTTCAGACAACACGCTTTGAGCATGGGCTATCTCACCGGCTGCCTCTGGCCGCCCATCGGCTGGGACAGGGTATTTGATCCTCACCACCTGGGAATCGGAATGCCGTGCTGGATGTGACCCACATGTCTGCACAAGTACCGGAACTCACTACACGAGGCCCGGACAAAATTTCTACTTCCCCAAAAAAAACATTGAAAATTTTAACTGTCTCCGTGGAATTGTGGGAAAATCGGTCCTGCAGGTCTCCCCGAACCAACAGTATCCCATCAACGGGAAGATGCGCCAGAATACCACAAAGTGATGAACATGTGCAGTGCCCCACGATGTATATTCAAAGTGCCATCATATTCTGAGTTTGTCTCGTCTTCGATAAAAACCCTCTGAATTGATGTCGCGGTGCTAAGCAGGTGCAACGTCAGGATTGCTGCAAAGACGTGACACCGCCAGTAGAGCTGGACGTCAAATGGTACAGAAGGCAATCAGCAACTTTTTCAAGAGAGTTAGCCTACCTCTAGTGTCTTCACTCCGTTCAGTTTGGGCTAACGG
>CAUJNA010000291.1:974627-999627 GCA_963377175.1 Effrenium voratum
TTACACATATCCCTTTGGTGAACATCATTTGCATGGGGATTTGCGATGATGTCCACCAACTGTAGGGCAGTATTTCTTCATTCAAATTCATACCTCTCTCTGGGATCGCAACAACAGGAACCTCGCCTGGAGATCCTCTCGCCGTCCCGAAAGAGGGACATGGTCTTGGCATCTGGACCTCGTGCAGTGCTCAAGTCAGCCCCTACCCTCCTTTTACATACCAAGTGGAGGATTCCCTTTACAATGGGACACCCCTCTGCGAAGCGCCCAATTTGTGAATCCTGGATTCCCGTAGTCTAGATTACCATGGAAAAAGAGAGTCAACAAAACAAGGCCATAAGTTTTGCCATTAACACTTGCTTGCAACAATTCCATAACATGAATCCAGGCTTCAACAACCAGGTTCTGCCCCCCCTTTAGACGAGGATGTTGAGGCTGGTAAGCAGACCCCTGCAATTTGCTCCTTTGCTCGGGTGGGTACATGTTCATCCATTCCTCGTTTACGATCTGTCCGCCTAAACCCAGCCAGTTAAACGTCCCAAGCCCAGCCATTCCAACACCAGGGACCCCGACCGTCGTCCGCCAAGTTGATCAGCACCTGAACTCACAAAAACCACCGGACCACCTCTCGCCCGAGTGGCGAACAGTACCTCTTGCCCCAAGAAGCAGTGGATGATGGGCATTCTTTAGTGCGGGTTTAGCTGTGGTTTAAGCTGGGTTTGGTGGGGGTTTAGAGTTGGTTTAGGGTTTCGGGTGGGTTTAGGGTGGGGAAAGCCCTCAGCCCTCCACCCCCACTCCTGTCGGGGGGGTTTGCTCTTCCGCCTGAGCTAAAAGTGTGTGCTTTTGAATGTTTTATTATGTTTGATCCTGAAACCGATTCGTTTGTGATGCGCATCCCAGAGGGCCCTTGCTGAGGTTCAAATTCTCTTAATGGAGCTCCTCAACCCTGCAATAGGACCAGGGTGGCACCTAGCTTGGTGCCAAGCTCATGCCAATTTGCAGGCCAATAAACACAAGGTCTGTAAAAAACCATTCTTGAGATCTTGGAAACATACATGGAACTCAAGACCATCACTGTGTTCATCGTCCAATCCCGTCCAGTGGCCGAAAGGCAGCCCTTGTTGTTCCTAATCAGGAAACAAAACTAACGAAAGTGCCCAAGCAGGATCTAACCAATGGAGGTCAATACACTACACGTGGCAAAGTCGACAAACAAAAAGTGGTGAGCTCAAAGCTTGCTAATTGCTCGATTCGTGCTGAGCTCAGGGCAGCGATGGCGACGCCGCTGACCAGGCGCTGCGTGCACTGCGTCCGCCTGGCAATCTGCTCTTCGCACGCTTCACGAGCCAAGGCACTCTATGGCACTCTGGTCTCGGTGTCTCGGTGCTCTCAATGACTCAAGTACAAGCGAATCGACCCCATGAATGAACCCGTGAGACGCTTGCCTGACCCGTACGGGTGAAACATGCCTTGGCATAGCGCATGTCCAAAGCAATGCGCTTCGGGAATCAAAGCGCAAATGCGCGCAAGTCCTTGCCAGAGACTCGGCCCTTCTTGCCTTCGGTTGTACACGAAGTTCCCCTCAGAGTCGAAGGAGATGCTGTCCTCCGCATCGCCTAACAGCAAAGCCTTAGCTGACTCTGCATTTTCAGATTCACAGCACCTTGCCAGCTCATGCTGTTGCCCCGTTTGACCCCGTTTCCCTTGGCATGTCGCCGGCCGGCCGCTCATCCTTAGTCAAGGCGTGCTCTTGAACCTCCAACTGCCGCTTGCCGTTGAATTGATGTTGGCTCATGCCATCCTCGGCCGTTGAACTTTCTCTGGTCGCGTCCACCATGGGTGCCTCCAAGCGTTCGCAGGGATCAGAAGCCTTCAAGCGCCCGCCTCCAACCAATTTCGAATTCCATTTCCTACAGGACTCCCGCTCCGGCCGGCTCCGTCCAGTCACGACGAACCAAGTGGCAATGTGCCTGCCACTTCCATGACCCGCCCCTTAACCCGCGAACCCAGCTGATTCTGATCAAAGGCCGGGACGGCATTGGAGGTGCCGAAACCGATGCGAAGCAGATTCCGAGGCATCGGAGGCTTCACCTGAGCAATTGTCTCAGGGGCGCACTACTCGTAAAACAAAAAGCCACATAGGCAGGCAGGCTACTTTGCAAGTCAACAGTAGCAATGACTAGAAACAACCATAGCGCGCGTACGCCTGGATACCCCTGGTACTAAACAAGTCGTTGGATGTAACACATTGCCACCAAGAACTCACAAAGTAGCCTGCCTCAAGTCGACAGAATCCCAGAGTGGATAAGCCATGGCTATCCAGTTATCCACCCATGTGAATGACAAGGAGGTTTTGCAAACTGGAAGTGGATAACCAAAGCTTCCAACCTGGGATTCCACGGCGCGCACCGAGGCCAGTGCCTGCGGTTGAACAGAATCTTCTTGTCCTGAAGCAAAAGATGCTTGCCCACACCCCGCAAGTGTTTACCAGGGGTGGATCCAACGCTGTCATCGACAAGAGAACATCACCGCCGTTGTGTCGTCGACATCCTATTTCCTCATGCAATGGACACTATGAACACTATGAGGGACCCGAGCCTCTAAAATGCACGGAGTCTCCTCTTAATACTCCGTGTCTAGCTGACACTGTTCGACATGGACCCTGACAAACGGTCCGGCTGTTAGCAGGAACATTGCCCTGAAGGAGGTTTCTGGCTGGCTGATTTGCAACAAAAGCAGCACAAATAGTTCTTCTGAGGTGCGCACTGGGGCACTCGCACACCCGAACCTCAAACATGTAGCGACCTAGGTGCGCATCTCAGTCGCTCAAACACCCCGCGGAAAGCCTGAGGGGAACAAACAGCATGGCCCCGTTTCAACCAAAAGAAGCCGCGCAAGGAGCACTTCGGCCTCCGCTAAGGCTTGGGGCAAGCCTTAACATGGAGCTCCGGCTCCCAACCTGCAGTCCACCCCGAATTCACTGCCATGACAACCGCTTTACGGGAAATCTGGGGAGCAACTTGGCGGAAATCGCTCAGCAACGGCAAACCTGCGGCAGCCAGGTGAATCCTGTCTCCTGACACACGTGTCAAGTGCAAAAACCTAGCAACCGCATGTGCAGTGGGAGTGAGTCCCGGTGACCTCTCCAATTGCAACAACTATCCCAGCTCCTCACGAGCGCAAAGGGTTTTCAATGCTCACAGCGCAGCTGAAACCCCATGATCCAGCTGTCCACGGTCAGGCACTAGCTCTGAACTTCATGAGGACATGTGAACCCCTGGCGGCTTCGGTCAAAAACCACGGAATCGTCTTCAAACCCGTCCCCGGCAGAAAAAACGTTGGAAGTCCTAAGCCTTTCTCCGAGGTGGCAGCCAGCTTTCACACCCACGTTGGCCCGTGCGCCCGCGAGCAGGTACTGAAGACCGCCCTACAGGGAGCTGCGAAGTCAGCAAGGACAAGATGCAAATGTCCGAATCATGCACGGCACAAGGCCAAGTCCCTATCAACCTCGCCGCACAACACTCGATGACACTTGCGACCTTTGCGAGCGGCACGGACAGCTGCCGAAATGCAATGCCAGAATGCCAAGCCGATTTCGATCCGAACCGCTCGATCTGGGCCGAGCAGGGGAGGCGAATCGATTCGCGGCAGACTCTGCACAACAGCCGAAGCGCCCTCCTGCATTCAATCGGACCGTGCCTCGCTGAGAGACATCAGCAGATCTCCGGTCTGGGCAGTCAAAGCGAGGAAGAGGGTGCGACAAATGCATTACGTGAGCACAAGGCAAGCCACTACCATCTGACATAATGATTCAGGAGCGATGTTGGCAAAACCAAAGACGGTAAGGCAAGTGCATCACATAAGTGAAGGGTAAACAACTAGATCGAAATGCCACTCCGTTAAACCTTATGTCATATGATGCGGTTTCTGCGCCGCCGTCTGCAAATTGTATAGGCAGCTCTTTTTTGTGGTGCATGATTCCCTGGAATTCTATCCATGCATAAAAAGGCCTGCGCATTTGCTCGCAAATCATTCATCCTTCCCTTGTAACCTGCAACTGGGCCATTGGTCCTCTCCTTGGAGGAGCAAGGACGTGGCCGAGAACATGATGTTGCTGATAAACCAAGGAGCTTCTTACTGACTACGTGTATTATCTTAGCCATGCAAGGCGGTTGTGCAACGGTGCACGCGCCCAGATATTGAAAAAGAGTCTCAGCACCAACTGCCGCGCCATTGTGGTCACGACAGAAAACACATGCCACTTAGGCAGGTACACAAAGCAAGCTGAAATTCTACAGTGTGGGGCGGTGGATTGAATGCGTCTTCATCATGCCAACTCGAATCAAGCCATCAGTCCATCAAATGGATGGAATGCATTTCTCGACTGTGTCTGGTTGGTTGCCAGCGAAGGGCAATGCAATTTGCTCGACGGCAAGGCCGGGCCGTTACATAACTGACCCTTGTGAGACTTGGCTTTGAGGAACACCTCCAAAGGGACCGATCTGGGACTGAATGATCCGCACAATCAGATATAACATTTCATAATTCCCATGTTTAATCCTGGTTCAACAACTCATTTTGGCCACTTCCCCTCCTAAGGGGGAGAATCCCCTTCTGGCGATTGACCATGGCAAAAAAAGAAAAACCACACAGCCGGTGTCGCGATCTGAGGTGCCAGCCATGGAGGGCATGAGGTTCAGGGTGGTGTCGGGCACTGGGAACTTTGCCGGCTCGGAGATGCGGGGTCTGGGGTCCTCTGGCCTGCCGATCCGCCCACTCAACACTCACCGCGTGAAACGCAGGCAAGGCCAGAAAGCGCAGCCCCGGGGCTCGCGCGCGAGCCCGCGCCAGGCACGCGATGCGCGTGCTTTTCGGGGCTCAAAACGAAGGTGGGGGATCAAAGGTCGGTTGACGAGATTACTTTTGGTTCTCAGGGGCGGCTGCCAATGGAAACGACAGCTAAAACTGATTTACATGGCCAGATCCAAGGAGGTGCAGACCTTAGTTGATGCAATGACCAAAAAAGCTGAGATGGGGGCGCGTCCACCTCGGTCTCAGGGTAGTTCTGCAAAAATTGCGAGACCTAAGTCTCATCGAAAAGGCTTGGCTGTCAAGGCCAAAGCGAAGGAAAACCTGTTGGTGGTTTGCAGGAACTGGGGTGGTGCACACCCTCAATTCTTGAGAAACGAAGGCACCCTTCATCCCCAAACCACCAACACTCAAAGTCAAGAATGTTCAGATACCTCCAGAGAGAAACCCCCTGAAAACAGCCTCTTCTTTTAAGCGGCTTTTCTGCGAATCTGGGGATAGTCTTCTAGAGTCAGAGGCCAAAACAGGGTTAACTCTCTGTGGGGTACCGAACGCCATGACAACATGGTGTCTCACTGTGCCAAAAGACACGGATGAACTTTGAGAAAACTATTCGGTGTGGATCATGTAAGTGAAAGTTCAGAAAGTTCAACCGGTCGATTTTGGCAAGTGAAATGGCATCACTAAGTTCTCCTCGTCGACATTTTCGTAGACTCCTGACAGCGCTGTCTCAGCATTTGTTAAATCATGGCTGCTGATTGGCTGAAGAACCTGCTAGATTTGCCTTTTTCCCTGAGACAAAACCGGTGCCCCAAATCTCTGTGCGGTCGGTTCTGGGTGATTTCCGTGTGGCACAAATTAAGCGGGCACTGCTTGTCTCACAAACCACTGGGCTGTCAGTTCACTTGCTTGGGACATGAGCTGGCACTTTAAGCTTTTAGGAAGATTGGGGCTGTGGCCCCACTGTATACATCTTCTTTGGTTCATGCTCAGGGAGTGCGAAGCATCCATCGTTCCCAAAGGACGTCCCTCCTTCATTTATCCTGAAATCCCATCCAAACTGAGGGGACAAAACTTGGAGTGTCCCTTTCAAATGCTGCCTTGCGGGTGCATCATCGGGACACGCCAACCCCCTTCCTCAAACTCCAGTGTTGTAGTCCACAATCAGAAGCAGGGAGGCATGCGTCACGAACCAACTCAGGGAAAACACCAATGGAAAGCGGGAATACGGGAGGACTCCCTAGTTCAACTGCCAGCAATGCGTATTCTCCAAGTCTCAGAGCTTTACCATCTACCTCTCGGCCAACGTACATCTCTATCAGACAAATGAACCTGAATACCCCTCATGGGACTACCCAAACCGCGAAGCGCTGGTCTGTGTAGTCCGCTTCCAAGTGCGCTTCTCTCCCTCCCCAAGCCAAAATCGACTACCTGTTTATATTGTCAGCATAGGTGCTGTTTTGGCAAATCGATAGCGCTTACCAATCACTATAACCATACCGGAGCAAGTGGAACCCATCAATATTCAACCAATTTTATTCTCCGCAAATTCCACGATTGCCGACTTCTCACAGCCTTCAAACACCACTTACTCACTTCCTGAAGTGGTCTGCCAAAAAAGTCCGAAAAAGTCTGGGAAGTCGAGGAGTGAGCTCACCGAACCTTCACCTCTCGCCTGCGGCCGTCTGCTGCACCATCCCCGGCTGCACCGCTGCAGGCGGCGGGGGCGGGGGCGGCCTCACCGGTGAGACACTAGAAACTTGGCTACGGGGGGCGTTTTGGCCACCGTTGACCTTTGGATTTCCATAGCAAAAAACGGACACCATGTGTCGTCGTCGTAGCTGACTTTTGAGGAAGGAAACAAAACAAAACAGCAAAACAGGGGCACAACTGGAGGTCTGGTGTAGGTTTAGATGACTCGAATAAAGGGCTGAATACACGTCTGCTGCGGCCCAGGCTTAGGGCACAGAATGATTGTACTCGTTCAGCACAATACACACGCAAACAAACCCAAGAGTTGATTGCAAGCCCCAATGGGTAGACGGATAGTGCTTGCAACATTCTGACAGACTCAACTCGCAAAGCCAAACATACAGTTTAGGAGCGCTCCTCCCCGCGCGCTCTTGAGGGTTACAAAAACACAGACTCACGAGGGTGGCTGCACCTCAGCGCCTGCTTCTGCCCCAACTGTCCCTTACAAACTTTCATCTGCCCCCACCACCGGTGTTTCAGGCCCCAGGCGGAGGCAAGTTGCAGCACATGCTCTGCTGCACCCCTGGAGCAGCAGCCACACCTGCAAAGCGCATGCGTCTCAGCTACACTTTGTAGACATCAAGGCGAGCCACATTGCCAGGAATTATTCCTGGTGGATTGGGCACAAAAAGTCTGAACTTTGTATTTACCAACATACAAATGGTCTTCCCAACAGTTTAAAGTCCAGGAGCTCAGGGAATGAGCTAGTGAATTGGGTACTGGGCGGCTGTTGTCCCTTGCCCCAAAGTTTAGTTTAGCTTGCTCCCCATGGCACGTAGAGATGCCGGTCTGAGACCAGCATCGAACCAAAGCAGAGACCCAGCTGATGGTCAACTTGTTGCCAACAAGTGAATGGCTTAAAGGTCCAACCAAACAGCATAGGGCAGGTGACGAGTCACCCACTGTTGCTAGCGCTTGGGCCGTAGATTCAAGGGCCCCGAGCAGTGGGATGCAAGAGAGTCCAGTGACATAATTCCATGTTTTGAAGACCTTTTCCAAACCAACTAACCCCAGGAAAATGTGAGAAACAAATGGAACCTAATCTGACGCTTCATTTCCGGTCAACATGTCCCAGTCAACATGTCGTGCTTCAGGCAGTTTGACGATCACCCGCAAGTATCATCTTTGTTCTCCGAAGGGTGTCCAGCTTGCATGGAGCGTGGAGGTTCGGTTTAAGGTCAAGGCGCAGGACCGCAGGAACGACCAGGACTTTGCATGTTCTTCGACACACCTTGGTTATCCAAAAACTGTCTGTTTCCTATCCGTTAATCCGTTGGAACGCCGAACGATCGGGGCTTTCCCTCTATGGCCATGTTTGTGCTTTTCGAAGCTCGGCACCCGGCACTCTGCAACAAGGGGTTGCCGCCTGGACTGAATATCTCTTGCTTGCCCTTGTTCCTAGCAATCAACTTGCTGGTTGGCTTCGGGGGGGGCGGGTCCAGGCGTATTCCGTGAACACTTGGTCCCAACATGCTTCAATTGTGGTTTGAGTATAATCCACCTTGGCTCCCTCATTCACACTGTGCTTCGCTTCAGTTCGCTTCCTTTCCCTGGGGATTTTCCAGTGGCAAGAGCAACACGCCCATGTGTCGCCAACCGCGATATCTTCGACCCCGGAACCAGGCCCCTGCCTGCGCCATAACACGCCTGATACTCCATGGCTCAGCCTGAATCAAATCTCACCCGGGGCGCCTGGCTGGTGCTGAGGGAGTTATGATGTTTCCCAAAACCCGGCCCTGACTCAATGTGGGCCGATTGAACTTACCTCCCTGCTGAGCACTAGCCAGAAGGAGGAGATCAAAGGAATCAAAGACTGTTGAAAAGTTCGAAAGGATGTTCTTCCAAACCGTGACTCATCGACTTGTCAGTTGGGAAAGCAACCTCCTCCTTTCCGCACCCGGCCGGAATTGCGTGCACGATTCGCGGATCTGCGGATCTCACACTTCACCCGTTCTTCACGAACTGGACTTGTGGAGCATTCCCTGTGGTGCCTCCAAACTAACTCTCTCTATATAATAGGACTGGGCCAGAAGTCAAGGTTGTCGGTCATTGTCAAATCAAGCCAAGAGCAACGCCCCAAACCCAGCCATAGGTCAGCTTGAAAGGGCTGTCCTTGTTGATTCAATCCCAACGATGTACAGTGGGTTTGGCGCGTCGCTCGAATGTGCATGAGCGGTTCCAAAGGTTTCGTGGTATGAAGTTCGTTCAAATGCAATGTGCGTCTCAAGAAACCTGGCTCATTCGAGTGACATCCTCCAAGACATGTTCTAAATGGTAGTTAGTCTGGTGTAAACTTCTCCCCCGAAACCTTCGGGACCCTAACGGAACCATGACACCAAGCACAGACAGAGTCAGCGTCTTTTCGACAAAACCGCCTCACATAAATATGCGGAAATTATGGGGAGCCCGTACTTGAATTATTATGATTGTGGCATGAGGCATGGCGAGAGGTAATCTGATTGTCGAAAAGAGTTGGACATCGCCCTTTTCCTGTGGCGAATCTTTCGCGCGCGCATGGATCATTAGCGCAAATCTGCATCGAAGGCTCAGTTTAGCCCTCAATGGTGTCCGTTAACCTGGGACGAAGCGCAGCAACGTCCCTTGTACAATCTACAGGGGTGTTACTGCCCAGTGCACGACATGGAAAACCGACTACAAATATACCTGTTGTTGACTGATGGACAGGGAAAACACTCAAAACAAAAAAAACAAAAAAAACTCAAGACGAGCGGGTGCTTAGGCCTGGAATGCCCACGAATTAGCCCGAGATCCGGCTCGGGTTCGGGGGGGAGTCCTCACAAATGATTTACGTGGTGAGTGTATACCCCCTGCTGGCAACTATCCAATCCTTACAGTAAATCTGATCTTGTTGGCCCAACCTGACAATACTCGACACGCCTGCCAGGAAGCGTGCAGGGAGCAAACTACCACACAGCGTTGCAAGGCTTCACTCGGCCAACAGAGAAAACACAAGCTGACAGAGGCATGACAATTGACACCTGCGGGATTCAAACCCGCGCAGCTAGCACTAGTGAAGCTTACAACCACCCCCCTAGGCCACTCGGGCGAGGTGTCCTTGCAGAAGGAAGGAACAGGAAGGAACAGGAAGGAACAGGAAGGAACAGGAAGGAACAGGAAGGAACAGGAAGGAACAGGAAGGAACAGGAAGGAACAGGAAGGAACAGGAAGGAACAGGAAGGAACAGGAAGGAACAGGAAGGAACAGGAAGGACAAGCAAGCAAAAAATGGAAACATAATGGGAAAAGAAGAAGAAGAAAAACAAAACAAGCAAAAGAAAAGGAAAGGACACAACAGCCAACAGGCCAGCAGCCTAAGCAAGGTACCTCTCAACGTTCCCTGCCAAAAGGAAGGTCGCGCCAAATTCGCCCAAAAAGTGTAGAACAACACCCCCTGAAAAGGGAACCTGCGAATTAAGTTCGGCAACTGCAGGCAAACACTTCTGTCCCCTGAGCAAAAGGTTGATCACCTCTTGTAGGTTTAATTTAAAAACCCCAGTCGTTGCCCAAGAGTCCAAGGGGCCTTTGGGGTCACAACAAAATTACGTCCGTTAAAAAGTGGACTAACCCAACTCATAAGCATAGTCACATCCTGCTTGCTAAGTTGGTTGAACATCCCAGTGTGCCGTTCGTTCCAGTTTTCCGTTTTCGGGCCCCCTGCATCTCACCAAACTCCCGGAGCTTCACCGAGAAAGGGTGGGCCTCCCAGGTCCGGTAGCTTCAAGCGGCCCCTTTGGAGGTGACGGCGAACCGCCCAAAGCTTCCCCAATGGTTCCTACTACCACTATGCTGGGTAACAAGGCATTTTTGACTGGTTTTACATGGTTTCCCTAGTTACCTATAGTGGAAACTGGAAGCTCTGGGTCCTGCAAGAGAAGTCGTTAGGCTTTTAGCCAACACTGTCAAAATTACCGAGGTTACATGTGAAAAATGGTCACTCCCCCGTTCTTTGCGGACAACACTTGTAAGTCCCGCGTCCCTCCCAAAAGAACCCCAGACTACTGGAAATTCCGACCGTAATGGCGTGGCCGATCAGTTTTGCAGGGACAGGCTCGCGCGGTTCAGAGGCAAACAAACTGCCTTTGACAGGGGAACCAAACAACGCAGCACATCCATGTTTAAAACTAAGCGATGGCCAGTCTTCAGATGGCGTCAAAGGGCTAGCCAATGCGCCTCAAGCGCACCAAAAGTGACCCACCGATCCTGGTCAATTGGGAAACGACTCCCATTGTGGTTTCCATGAAGGGCATCCCGAGATGTATTCCCCAGACCCTTAAAAATCCCCCGAAAACCAGCAATCCTTCGACAAAAAACAAAAAAACCCTACTACAACCCTTACAACCCTCATACAACCAGGTATTGGTACCATCAAATAAGAAAGCCAAACAAATCCGCGTTTGGGTGTTGCAAAATCAACGGCCTTCCCACTTCCACCGGCTTCCCATGCGACCTCCATGGCGTTGGCCACGATGTCCACCACCTGCACCAAGCTTCGGACGCGAATTGTCCTGTTCCTATGCCTGTGGATTGGCCCTGAATTGGCCAACAGTGGTAACAAGTACCTACCTATCAAGGATAAATGGAGAATGTCATAAACTTTTTTTGAGTGAGAAGAATTCACCAACCTAGTTACATGCGCAACGAGCACGGGTGAGTACGGGGAGCGAAATTGGCTGACTGGGGGCATGTACAAAGCACTTGCGCCGACTCCAAAAGCCTTCTGTCCACTACCATTGTGAAATGGGTATGTATACGTCTTAACTTGAGTGTCCTTTGGGAGTTTATGTCCACCACCCTGTTGGGAGGGCATTCCCCAAGTCAAAATTCGGACCAAATCCACGCCAGGCACCAGCAAAGGATTCAACCTATCTTAATAGTTGATTTACAAACCCCAACTGGTGGCGTTTAGTCCATCTGTCTTTAAACTTTGTCGACCCCTCCACTTGACAGTAACGTGTCTGATCTCCCACGCCTTCAACTTGTGGCACCTCCGGACATTGTCCACGTTCTGTGTCGCAAGGCCTCAGCACAGTCTCCATTTTCCGGTTCCGGGACTTGGGAGAGTGGTTGAATCGACGTTGTATGTTTTTTTCAGGGTACCCTTTTGGGGGCGTAAAAGGGACAATGTCTTGGGGAAGAATCTCGAATTTAGGCACCCATATATGTTATTCGATTTTGGTTGCCCCAATCCTCGATTTAGACGTTCTGGCTCCCTGTTGAACGGCCGAAATGTCAAGTTGAGGGCTCAGTGTGTCTGTGTGTGTGTGTGACGTGCGAAGGCTCCAAAGGGCCAACAGAACCCGTGTTTACCCTGTGACAGGTGAATGAATGGTAAAGGGTCCCTGTGCTCTGCCAACTGTCAAGCTGGTGGGGAAAACCGGCAAATGGAGTGGCTCTAGCGGGACTCGGTTCAAAGCTTGGCCCTCGCTCGGAGAAAGCAATCAATTGCCTGAAAGAGGGCCTCTGCTAGGCCAAAATTGTCTGCCAGGGCCTTTAGGGTGAGCTAACGTCTGCTCTAGTCTGGACAAACGCTTTTACATCTCCCTCCGTCGAGTGTGCATAAACACCCGCGCGGGAGGTGGCTGGCCTCCCTTAGAGCACGGATCCATATTTATAGGTAAACATATTTTGCATCTCGCCGGTTTGATAGTACAGCGGACCTTCTGAGACACAATGATTTCCTATTCTAAACCACAAATTTCTGGGATGCCTTGTGCGTGCCTAAAAACATTGTTTGAAGTTGCATGTGATTTATTTCCTTAGATTTGATTTTAACGGGGCACTAGATTTATAAATTGAATTGCACCAGCATAGACCCCAAATAGCAGTGCTTGCACATCAGCACCTCCAAAAGCACCCCCCGAAGAACGCCCCAAGCAAAACTCGGCCGTCAATCGAGCAAAAATGCGCCCGCACCATCACCCTGAAGAGCACCCCAAAAAGCACCTCCCAAGACACCCAGCCGTCAATCCTGCGAAAATCAACCCGCACCCCAAATAGAATCCCAAACCACCACCTAAGCTGCATGCCCCACTTGCACCCCACCGTCAAGATGCAAACATGCGCCTGCACCCTCACCTGCATGCCCGACAGCACCCAAGCGTCAATATCGCAAAATGATCGTGGCAAGCCTCTTGTGCTAGTTGATGCAGTGTTGGCTACGCTGCGCCGGGGCTACAGTTCTAGATGTTGTTTGTGGGTCCATTTGTGTGAAGTGTCATGAGTAGCACGTGGATTTACAACTCCACGTCTGGATTCAGCTCCGTCAGCGATCCATGTGCAAAACTCCAAGATGTCGCATTTGCTCAGACCTTCCTTGAAGTGTTCATGCAATTCAGCGGGTCATCTTTCTTTCCAGCTTTTAGAATGAATAGTCATTGCATAAACTGAGAAATAGCTCCTACGTTTAGCTGGATAGGCAGCTCCGCAGTGACCAGTATCTTCTGCCAGAAATGACGTCACAAAAGTTCAACTGCACTCATGCAGCTTAAGTTCTTTGGCTAGCACCAGAAATCGATACCTCGCTTGCTCAGAAATCAGAAAGACTTCTGATTTAGTGACTCAGCTTTCTTTAAAGCAGCCAAGCCCAGTTGAACTGAATGAGTCGCTAGCGGTAGTTTGTTGCCTGCGCGCTTGCATGAGCACCTCCATAACGCCAACCATCTGCTGCCAATGACGAGCATTTTATCCTCGAGTATGGGACGCTGTGGAAGCTTGTTCTGTTGTTTAGGCAAATCTGTGGTTTCTACGTACCAACAACTATGTTCATCTAGTGCAAAGCATTTCTGCCCTCCCTTGGTTTCTTGTTGTTCTATAAACATAAGGTTTTTTAGGCAGAGCATCAGAGATCTACTTATCATGAATTGTGTTGATGACGTATGAGGGTGCAAGTGGGACAAGTTATTGATCCGCTTCTTTTGTCCGGGGCCAGGTGCAATCTATTGTTGAAAGCTTGCCCTCGCGAAGGTGCACCGCTGCCATTCGGCAAACGGACACATCCAAACATAAATCGAGGACACCCAGATTGGTAACTGGCTACAGGCCGAAAAACGTCTGAAGAGCATCCGCAGAAGATTGAAACATTGCATTGCATAAAATCGGTGCCAGCTGATTGCAGAGAGGGATTGGGTAGGGCTGTGCAAGCAGAGTACGGAAAACCCCGTTTTCGCTGCCTTCCAGTTGCACGTGCCTGCTCCCAGTGCGGCTGCAAAAACCTTTCTTTCCATTGCACTGCTTCAGCCTTGGTGCCAGGTCGACGTTTACAAACATAAATCGAGTCCGTTTCCGCCAAGCTGTCTTGTATTGACAGAAGTCACAAAAGCCAGTGCACACGTCTCGTCGCTGCAGCAAATGTTTAATAGCTGGCGCCAACCACAGCCTTGAAGAATGAGGGTTCTCCAAAATAACCGCAATTCTTAAACGAAGACAAAGCCGGAAGACCTGCACAGAGAAACGCATGAGGGAGTTACCGGTATCAAGCTTTGCCCTGTCTTTCTCAGAAACATCCGGGTCCATGATGAAGTCCCCATCATCCCTGACTGGACCAGGCCCCCGTCCGTCCCATCGCCGTGCTCTGGACCAAGAGCTACAAGGGGTACCCAACCAAATGCAAGCCACATGGCCCTGACGGATAAGCTCAAGGACCTCCTGTCGCACCTTCTTTTTGCACAAGTCAAACTGCGGGCCATGCGCAATGCCGATCTCAAACCATGGAATGCGGCTCCCGGAGAAACGCCGGCACGCTTGCGACAACCGGCCACATCCCGAAAAAATCTCAAGCCCAACTCCGTGTTTGCAACAAATTTCACATGGCGGGCTGTGCGAAAATCTTTGAAATCCGCTGCTCTGCTGCGGTGGCCTCTGCTTGCTGTTGCGGGCTGAGTGACTGATACACCTGTGCGATCCGGCCGCCGTTGGAGTACCTCCGCACTGACTGCATGGTCCGCCACCGGCCCCGCTTCTGCACCTGCTCGAGCGTGCGAGTGCCATCCAGCACATCCGTGGAGGCCGACCCGTGCCTGATTTGATAGGCACAGTTGATCCCCTTTGGCACGTACCCCAGGCTTCGCAACACCACTGAAAAGGCTCGAGTCCCTTCCTCCATCTCGAACTTGAAGAGCCGTTCTTCCACGGGCCCTGCCCCTTGCGAGCTTCCCCAGATGCGGGCCCAACCACTGCAAGTACTCCTGATCCACCACCACCGCCTCGTCCGTCTCCCCGGTCTTTGACGGCGTGGCCACCTTCGTATCCTGACCCGGGTTGAGCACCACGATCCAGTGTCTGCTCATTCGATTGGGCGCGACCAGATGCCCCACCTGCAGCCGATGAACTTCTCCCGGACGGCCGCAAACGGCCCACACCGTGAACAGCCACATCGCCACCTCCTTGCATCCCAGGGACACCAACTCCTGGCCTGCCCGGCACAACATGCTCCACGGCAGCGGGGCTCGTCCCTTCGGCGGATCCAGCCTCCGGAATCCCCGAAGTGCCATGGCCGCCCTGGTCAGCTGGCTGACTTTCGCAACCTCCGCCCTCACAAACCGCACCGCCGCTAGGAGAGTCTGACTCGCTGACAGGTCCTCGCCCTCCCAAAACATGTAGTCCAGGTATTGGGCCAGAGTCGAATCCAGCTTTGCCAGAGTGGCGAGGCTCATCCCCTGCTCCGACGCCCACATCACAAAACTGTCGTAGGCCGACAGGTAGGACTGCTCGCGGCTGTGGGACACCGATTGCTCCAGGAAAGTGACTGGCCCTGCGTTGTCCTCCGGCTCTCCATGCAGGCTCTTCCTCAGCTTCGCCCGCTTTGCCTTCATCGAGTCCTCGTTCCGGCACCCAGGCGAGTCCACTTCCTTCTCCGCCAATCCGCGCTTGGTGCGCACCAAAAGCCCCGTCTCTCCATGAGCGACCAGGACCCTTTTCACGGTCCGCTGCAGCATTGAGATCACGCACAATCTGCCTGGGGTCGAAAGGACCGAGGGGCTTGCCTCTAGAAGGCCCGTCCGCGGGGTTGAGCTCCGAAGGCATCCATCGAACACTGATGTTCATGCCAGTTGCCAAGGTAACCGCCCCCAACTGCCGACAAACCCTGTTCATAGTTTTTGCCCTAGATCCCCTTTGCCCAGGAAAGCGTTGCTGTCAAACTGCCACCAAGCACCAGATGCCGCTTCCCGTGAGCATGTTGAGACCGCGCTAAATGCTGAAAAAGCCAAACGAGGGCTCTGCCCTCAAGAATCGGAATTGCTTCGGACCTGTTCCACTTGGCCGACTCAACCCTCCTCCAAGGCCCCTCCAGCATTTCCAGCGGCACGTCAGGAACCTCACCCCCGGGCATCCCGGCCACTGCTTGCTTTGCTTCTTCCGGCTTACCGCTTTCGCCCAAGGGCCGGCTTGTCGCCTGCCAGGACGGGGTGTCCAATAATTGAACCCTCCTCCTCGACAGAGAACCTCCACCGATCGGAATACTCTCCAATTGCTTGAATATCAGAAGCTGCCCTGTCCGTCACAACAACTCCTCGCCCCCAAAAAGACGCATCAGTTGCGAATACCGAAGTGGCCCACTCAGCAGACAGGTCCCGAAACACAAGGGGAAGCAGCGATGACGCCCAGAATAGTTCTCGCTTTACCTCGAGCCACAAAACCACCTCCTTGTCATAGCACCGCCTGATGAAAACGTAGACCGCCTGAAAACAACTGAGAACCTCCCGCCGTAGAAGAGCAGCAAAAGTGAAGTGCCCAATGAGTTTCTCGACCAACTTGCCGGACGCCCTTCCCTCCTTCAGCAGCTCTTGTGTTGCTAATCTCAACCTCCACAATCTCTTCGGGGTAATCTGCACAATTGGGAGCTTGTCGCCAAACTTCCACCCCAGGCACTCCAGCCCCACGCCAGCCTCGACCTCGTGAGTAGGAAGTCCCCTCTCTGAAAGCTTCTTCCCAACCTTGGCAGCCAATGAACACACTAGTCCGGGACTCTGCGAAAGTGCCACAAAGTTGTCAACGTACTCAGTGTGGATGAAGGGGCTCATTTTGGGAATCGGCGCACTGTCGACAAAACGTCCTGCCCGCCCAATGTCCTCCATCCCATCCACAATACGCTCGTGACATTGCTGACACACCCACAAAGCATGGGTCCACCCCATTGGCACAACTCTGAAGCAAGGGAAAACCATTGTGTCATCAGGACAGGGTCCCTCAACCGTCTCTGACACTCCCGCATCACGACAAACCAGCGGCGATAATGCAAAGAGATCACGCAGAGGTGCAGGAAGCTCGATGTTGTAAAAGGCGTCAGAGATGTCGACACCTCCCACCTCCAGCGGGCTTCCATCATCAACTTGAATCTTTGCAAAAGCGCTACCTGTAGCAAGGTGAACTTTCTTGGGTTTCCCAAGCCACTGGTTGGCCCGACGGGAGTCAACCACCAGACGTTGCCTACCGCTCTTCTTCCAAACAGTGAAAGCTCCGACTCGTTCCCTGCAACCACGCCGGAACTCAATCAGCCCAGCTTCAAACAATCTCCTCACAAAAGCCGCATAAACACGTTTATGGCTCTTAAGAAGCGGATCATAGTATCCCGAACCTCATCTTCGGGAAGAACTTTATTCACGACCACATCAGAAACATTCTCAGCTTCCCCTTTGAGGATTCTGTCCAGCGAAGCGGGGCAGCTGCCCTTCGGGGGAAGCGACACAAGGTCCAACTGAAATGGAGCCAGGCTTGCCGGGTCACCGGCATAGCCTGATTTGGCCCGAAGCTCGTTCAAGGCTTCCGAACCTGAAAAACACGGAGGCGGTTTGCCAACCCCCGTCACCGCATCTGAATTCTCTGAAGACACAAATGCTGGGCCAGAGTCACAGAATGGTTGTCCTCAAAACTGCCCCTGTGTTCCACCCCAGCGTACATACTGTTGAGGGTCACCACGATGTCTCTCACCCACTCCTGGACATGCTGTTTCATCTCCAGGCGGCGAGTGACACATCTGCTGATAGGCCGCGTGCGGCCCGGGCCAACCATCTCCTGAGGCAGGGGTAGAGGGAAAATTCCACGCTGCCGATCACTCCCATTGCCGTGTAAATCAAAACTGTCAGCCAGTCCACCTCCTTGCACATCCCCCCTGCCAGAAAAACCAGCGTCAGAGTCACCGCAAAAAGGCAAATCAGCTTCCGAGGGCAAGGCCTCCATTGAGCCCTGCCGAGATGCTCCTGTGTCGCTTCGAAGCCGCGGCCCGCTCCTCGCGGGCCTTCCTGACCTGTTTCATCACCGCGGCCTCCTTCTCAATCTCCTTGGACACATACTCCATGAGGTCAGGACTGACCATCACATCGCCAAACTCGCGATGCGACCCAGCGAAGATGTTGGCCTCCATTTTGTAAAGCCCCTCCTCGTCCTTCTTGTCCTTGCCCTGACCACGGCCGGTCGCCTTTCCACCTCCCGGGCCCCGGTCTGAATAGAAATACTCGATCAGCTGCAGCCTCCGGAATGCCAGTTCGATCCCGGCCAAGTTGGCCAAGTCCAAACCGTCAAAACGCCCCAAACGATCAATCATCTTCATCAACTGCTCATGCTCTGCAACTCCCCACGATTCCGGCTTCAAGGAATTGCTGGTAACCCACCACCTGTGATGATCGTTCGGGCCTCCATTCCGGCGATTGAGAAAACGCACACACCACGCGGCCGTACGAGGGCCTGGGACACCCCAGTCAGGAAATGCCTCCTCCGACATTTCCCGACTGACGTCCCGCCAGACCCTCTCCTCCCGGGCTGTTCCCTGAAAACCCAGCCCGAGCAATCGCGCGTCCCCCGCCGCCTCCTGACCCTTGTATTTGCCCAAGTCCTCCTCCTTGACTCGCTTGATTGCTCGCCACGCACCCTGCATATTCTTCAGACCGATCTCTCCGTGGATGACCTCAGACCCATCCAAGGCTACTGCATCGCCACGGGTTCCACCGCCCTCCGTTTCAATCAGTACCCAGGTGCGTCCATCTCCGTCACGGGGAGCATGTGCAGGCGCCTGCACTGCAACCACAGGGCCAACTGCCCCAGCCGGTGCCCCAGGGGGGAGGACCCCACCACTTACGCTACTGCACTTGCATCACATTCTCCCCATGCAGCATATGAAGCATCCCTGCGAGCCTTTACGCGCTCGACCCTGGCGCAGTATTTCAGATGCATCCGGGCCTTCCTAGCTTTCGTGCATTCTACAGCCTTGTCGGTAGGAGAAACTGGTGCACCTAGTAGACCTCCTGCATGCATGCAAAGGCTCGCATGACGAAGATCGCCAAAGCGTCCGCATCGCACCTCGCTCGATGCTCAAAGCTCTCTCCTTCCCCTCCCTCCCTCCCTCCCTCCCTCCCTCCAATGCAGCTGCAGCATGACCCGCGTCCAGCCTCATTTGCCCCGGCAAATTCCGAAAGCGATACGCGTTGGCCGCTTAAAAAACAAGCCGGAAGCCCCCCATCAAGACTTACCCTGAAGGTACTAAGGTCACTATTTTCCAAAGAGATCTGCTCAGGGTAAACGTCCATGTCAGGGGTCAGCACGATGTACCATCCTCGTCCGCAAGGGCAGCTAGCCAACACAATCCGTTCATGGCATAGATCATGCGGAGCCACGTCATACAGCAAGAAAACCCTAGCGTCCACCGGCAGCGACATCTAAAACCCTCAAGGCCTTTCGACTTCGAATCAGCCGCAGTTGCTCCTGTGCCTTGCTTTGTAAATCCTCCACCGCCGGGCTGTCACCACTGCCTTCTTCAGTGATCTCTGCTTCGCTCCACTTCACCCAAGCAGACTTGGCCAATGACACTGACTTCTCAAATGCCCTTCGCCCAACATTGAAGAGAGAGCCAGCCAGAGCCCACAATGCCCCCTTTAACAGCTCCCAAAAGAAGCTGTGGCCCGGGCACACTATGGGTTCTAGCTGGCACGTGCAGTTGCAAACACAGCTGTGATCCCAACGTGTCTGCTCAGCCTGCCAGGCGGCCAACCATGTGAAGCAAAGGGCTAACCACCGGAGCATCTAAAAGCTTGAGCATGAGGGCCGCGGCCCCTTTCAAAAATGCTCCAAGTCCCTGTGAACAGAATTATGTCCTATCTTCTCGCATATCAGCTATTGCGTGCCACCAGTTTGCGTAGGATGTGAAGGACCCATCCCTGATGATGTAGAACTTGATGTTGCCCACTTGCGAACGGGCTGCCTCGCGTCTAATGTTCCTTGATCTACTGGCAATATGACTAGGGATCTGTAGTGACTCCAGTGGGAAGAATCCTCTCATTTCCAGTTTTCCAGATCCCACATGAGCTACTAGCAATCCATGGCCAAGGGAAACGTTCAATCCCCAAGCTCAAATGGCAGGTGGCGCCTTCATTCCACCAACCCCTTGTGAGCTGCAGGCACGCAAAGTGCAAATGCAAGAAAACAAACAAAACTAAAACCACGGTAAAACCACCCACAGAGCGTTCCGCCCTCGCTTTGAGAGGGTCAATCGGATCCGAGGTCTCGGCTCTGC
The DNA here is from genome assembly GCA_963377175.1 of Effrenium voratum. Lineage (NCBI taxonomy): Eukaryota > Dinophyceae > Suessiales > Symbiodiniaceae > Effrenium > Effrenium voratum. Next base: position 994,710 of record CAUJNA010000291.1, read on the forward strand.
AGCGCAGAGGCGCCGAAGGCCTGCACGTTGGCCGCCTTGGGGTTGGCCTGCATCGCCTTCGGGTTGGCGCGGCTCGGAGGAACCCATGGGTCGATTTGGTCGATTTCCGCGTGTTTTGTGCTTGTGGCTTGGGTTAAACCAATGAAACCCACGGGTCTATATAAGTTTGAGCCAGACTTCGGATTTGGCTTGAGGGTAGGAAGGTGGATGAGCTGCGGGCTCCATCCAGGGTGCGGGTAAACCCCCTTGAAAATTAAACATGGTTTAGCTTTGACTTTGGACCACTATTGGACCTTTACTGCTCAAACAAGCTCCTTTAGGTTTGCTGCTTATTCAAATTAACCCACGCTATAGTTCGATCAAAGCTTGAGATAAGAAGGATACGGCTACGTAGTATGGCAAATGCGGAAGGCTTTTACTTACCTTGAACCGAACTCCGTGTCTACACACAGTCACTAATGACTACCAGTCAAAAAAGTTGCTATGAGCTCCATTGTCTTCAGGGCTCAAACCACACTGCTTTGCCGATGATCCATGCGTTTGGGTGCGTTTGTTTTGGTTCTAACGGTTGCGTGTACCATGTCTGTCGTTCAGGGACACTTATCTGCTGCCTGTTTCTCCAAAGTGACATGCAGTTGAGTGAGAAATAGTGCTGAATGTAGCTTTGCTACGGTTCTGCAACCAACGCACACACAAGTCCTCAACATCCAAGAATAATATGTCATGTTGGTGATGGTCACTAACATCGATTCACCGCAAGTCTGCAACAAGTGTTTAAGCTATATCACTTTCTTCAGTGCATGGAATCATAGAAGCGATTGACAAAAAGGCACCTCGTTGCAGGCCAGAACACTCGACTGCCCTTGAAAGGATACACAAGGGCCGCAGGCTGTGCTTGACCCAGTGCCAACATCCCCTCGGCTGCTACATCTCTGCAAATGATTCAACGTGTCGGCCGAATCTGTTTAACTGTCCAGCAAACGGGTCTCTTTCAAAAGGAGATTGCTGTATAAACGGTCTTTTGGTGCCCCTGTTAGTCGCAGGAGTGTAAATAGTAGCTTTCGGAACAAACAAGCACGGGAAGCTCAGCTGGACCCTTCCAGCACCATGACAAAACTGGGCTGGACCTCTACTCTGCAGGGTGTATCCTTGACAAAGGCAACCACATAAGACGCTTCTTCAGCCAGCCTCCACAATGGCTTCCACGCCGCCCATCTCTCCAATCCTGGACTTGCGGGGAGCAGCGCTTGAGTTGCGCACCTGCCCACAAGACCTGGAAATAAAAGCCCGACCCTTTGGGACCTTGGTTAATGGCCTTGTGGACAACTGAGGCTTGATATGTAAACAGCGAGAAACCAGCCACGGAGACACAAGTCAGTCACAAGAAACCTCTTGAAACGCATGGCCGCGAATCCTTGGGCGCAGGGTTCCGCTGTCCAAACATCATCCCACCGAAACGCCAGGTGAACCCAAACCAACCTGGCCTCCCAGACTTGGAACACAACATCCACGGTTTAGGGCTTCGGCTTGGCCAATGAAGTCACGGACGCGAATTCAAACTTAAGTCTGCCTTGGCAATGCGAGCCCACTCCGTAAAGTTGTTTTCCTGGGCGGTGCTATATTGCAGGGTTGGTCTGGCAAAGAATAGCTTGTTGTAGGCTTCTCACCTCGCGGCAATAGTGGCGAAGCAAAACAAACAAATCTGGTAGAGCTGGTGAAAATCATGCACCGGAAAGCAGTGTATTTCCGAGAAGCGGCACTAACAGCACCTACACAATGGGTGAAGTTATCAATTCACATTTCCCCAAGTGAGGTCGCTGCATCTCACACGGTTGCACGATACATCATACCACTGACCCCAGATGCCAGATACTTGCAAAAGCTCACATGTATGTATACGACACTCGCACCGCATGGAACAGTTTGGTTTGGGCCGGCTCAATTACAACGCAACCAACGACTAACTTTGGCGGACTCGCACGGAGGTAAGCTGCCCAATTGCTATCTTGAAGGGCAAGGTATTTCGTGCATTGACAGTATGCAAGTGTGCAATTGATCCAATCCAAGCATTCGGCACAGGATGACTTCTAATTTCGACTAGGACACGTTATGGGCAGGAAGTTGTGCGAGACATATGCCAAGGTAGTGAGAGGCTCAATGAAGCATGAGGCTGCTGCGTCGCCAAAGGGCGGATCCAGGAGCAGGCCCAATCGATCAAACAACCAGAAATCTTTCGCACCCCACACAAAGAGGCAAGCGACTAAGCAACTTGATGATTGATTGATAAGGCATTGAAAAGAGCTCAACCTACTGTTCATCCTTGCAACTCTTCTCCCAGTCACTGTAAATCACATTAAATCCCAGACTGAATAATATTGTTGACCAGCGTGTGCCTCATTGGAGTTCGAACCCTTTCAGCACAGACTGCAAAGTGTGCAGCCCACGGCCAGGGTGATCAAGCATATGGGCGGTGCGTGCCTTGATCCTAGGTGCCGCCTTTCTAAAGGGGATACCAACAAGTGCCTCTAATTTTGACAACCCCCACATGTCATCATACCATGAACGCCATGCGCCCTGTCTTCAACCAACAATACGCTGCATCCGCGGCGTGCGGCGGACTTACACGCAATGAATAAACCACAACCGAAACCGCACACTGCAAAGCAGGTGGGGGATGAGCAAAGGTCAATGTTCTTTGTCCCCCAATGATGTTGGAATTTGGTGAGTAACCCCAATTGAGTGCCTGTTTCAATGACGGTGAGCGCGCCCAACGTTTCAATCCCTTACAGTGGCCAGAAGTAAAAATGGTCGTTCGCTCTATTTGTGATGGAATCTCAGTGTGCCACAGTTGCGAAGCCGGTCCGCTATACTGCCACCCGGCCCGTCCTCACACGCATCTCAGGGCTATCGCATGCCACACCTGCAAAAACGCATTTCCGCCAGGGGGGCAATAAGGGCACTGTTGGTGCCACATGAGGCCTTAGCCAAATAAGTTCTTCTTTGACTCCTTTTGCAAGCGCCCTCACAGCCCTTGGATCCTCGGGCAGAAATTGCTGGCCTTACTTGCAATGCAATACGTAGGTTTCCGCTTTAGCATGTGCACAAACTGATCGAATCCCACAGCCAAAGGCTGCCCGAGCTTGCCATCAAGTGCGGAGCCGGATATGATCTCGTGATGTGTTCAAGGTGCCCAAAACTGGACTTGCACTCTGCAGGCACCTGGAAGCTCAATTGCAAACAAGACTTGGGTCAATGAAACCGAGTTGGAACCCCGTTGGTGGATGGTTCTAAACCGGCACCCCAACATGACAACTCAGGAAGGTACCTGGAAAGTCAATATCCTCTTGGCAAATACGAAACGAAGGTATTCGTGCACCTACCTGAGACAAACCCGGTGGAACCACGTTGGCAGCACCAAAGCATATGCTGACTGTTTAAGCTTCCAGTGTCCAATAATCCAATTGTATATGATATGACGGTCCCTGCAATGCAAACAAAGAAAGACCTGGATAACACTTTAGAGGTTGTGTTTTACATAACAGAAAATTCGATCTAGATATGTGTTTGGACGTGAAACAACATATATACATACATATACACATATAGTACCTAGGTAAATGTATATATATATATACACTAGGTAGATAGTGTATACACTGGGAAAGACTGTGTACTCATATATATATATACAATCTAGGTAAGTGTATATGTGCTTGAACGTGTCACCTGCTGGAATCCACCATCGTTCAATGAATAAATCGAAATAACTTTGGGCATGGGGAATGCTGTGATACAACGAGGTGTTTGCTGCACTGCAGAATGTCCCAAGTCTGAGCGAGCGCATCTCTTCAAACGGAAGGCAACACCAATGTCGCTTCAATTTTTGGATAAACGTAAACGATGCACACAACATCTTGCTTTGGCTGAAAGCTTAGCTCAAAAAGGGGCGACAAAATGAATCACAACAGAACCAGGCCTTCAAAGCCATGCTGCTTTCACCTAAGCCAACCCCTTCCGTCCAAAGGCGTCCCGGCTTTGCAGCAAGGCGCAGCCAAAGGCCTAGCGCGAGGCGGCGGGCGAGCAAGTCAGCCGCGCCACCGCGCCAAGCTAAGCTAAGCAAATCGGCGAGCTCGCTCTAACCCGCAGATGAGGTCGCCATAGTCTGGGTATTGTTTGTGCATGCCGCTTCTGCACGCACCAGGACTCCCACCCCCCTATTAATAAATACGGGTCCCCCCCCCCATTATTAAAAAATCCTCCCAAATATGTTTTAACAAACAAAATGTGGTTTTTGGGGTTGTTCTTTGTTTTTCCAACAATGTGAGGGTTCACATAGGATTTGGAGGAAATGGATTGAATTGTAAGGTCCGCGAGTAAGCGGTTTAATAAGGAAATGTTATGTATCATTCTGTTTGTTTTTCAGTTTACTGGTTGTTTGCTTGCAGCCAGGCAGGTTAGGTAATTAATTAGCCAGCATGTACGGGAGATAGTCGCAGCTAGACAGCTTTTGGGGACATGTTTTCTTTTGAGGGACACCCCAATAATTAAAGGACCCAAAAAAACACTTTTGGGGTGCAGCCAGGCAGGTCAGGTTGCCAGCATGTGCGATTGACTGCTAGACAGTCCAGTGCTCGAGAAGGCAGTGTGGGTTTCAAGACAGCCAGACATGCATTCAGTGATAGGAAGGCAGCCAGTAGTCAGCAGGGCACAGTTAGGCAGAAAACTCAGACCAGACAGCATTTTTCTGATCTGGGCGGCAGCAATGGCTGGACATGGTCAAGGCAGCCAGACTGACAACCAGAATAGACACACCGAGCAGTCATTGCAGAGCTTCGTGCAGTCCTTGGGCCCCAGCCAGATAGCCATCTTGCGCCAGATGTTGGAGAACAGCCGGGACAGGGGGAAGGGGTAGATGCAG
>CAUJNA010000291.1:1004627-1044627 GCA_963377175.1 Effrenium voratum
GGGTGGATCATATTCAAGTTATGTAAGCGGGTAGGCAACTTTTAAGCAGGCTAGCCTATCAAGCAAGGGAAGAACTGGTGGAGTTCACCACAAGCGTCTTGGCTTCCGGGCTCACAGCCGCCCAAGTCTCCAATCTGAACCTGGTTCTCCGCCTGGCTGTGTGTGTATATGTTACAAGGAAAACCACCACTTCTGGCGTGCCCCGGTTTTGACACATATAGCACAAACAGCGGCGTTTGAGCACGCAACATTCATTTCCACGTGGAAAAACCGGTGTTTGGGCCAGCGGAGTGTTGTTGAGTGGACACTGAACACCTGGGTCTTACTCTAGGGCAAAAGCAGATGGCACAGTGATCAACATGATAGCTTGGTTTTATATTTATCTAATTTACTTAACTATATATATATATATCTTTGTTTAAAGCAAACCTGGTACTCAACGACGGTAAAAGCCCCTATGACAATCACTCGCAACCAACTGTAAGTTGTGAGGTTGTGCAAGTGAGCCAACATGTGCAAAAACTCTTGATCTCCTTCTCAAAATTGTACGCGTTGTGTCCCGCGGTTACACTTGTACATCCTCGCAGGAGAAGCTGCCTTGACCTGTGTGCGCGGCGAACCTGGAAGGCCACAAGGCCCCTGATTCATCGCAAACCCTGTCATTAGTAGGCCGCTGACAGATTCCCTCTTGACATGAGTCAAAAACCGCTTTCAAATGGAACCGACACCTGTTGCGCGCTCGGCCGAACAAAGATCTTCGGGCTACGTCTGGATTTCGCTCCAAGTTACTCGACCAAACATGAACCAGTTGAAAGCAAGGTCTCTCAACAATCGAGGTGACAGCTACTGGACCGGACCCCTGCGTAGGACTGTTGAACTCAGAGCCTTACCAAGGCATCTAGGATTGCAGTGTCCGAACGGGTCTGCCCGTGCTCCACACTAATGCTGGCCGCGTTTGCGACTGTTAGCTAGCTTGTTAAGGAGGCAAGGGACATCTTAGCCGGCTAAGAAGGAGCCACTGCCTGGTAAAACTGAAGCCAACCCGGCTAGAAAACTGAAGCTGGAGTCAGAGAGCCGCGAAAGCTAGTTAGGCTGAGAGGTGGCGGTGTAAGGTGGGATAATAAAGCTGTGCAAACCTAGATATTGATGGCTTCTTCGCAGGCATGGTTGTTCAAAGAACTGGCAATCCGTTAAACATATAGATAAAGGCACTGGCACATTTGTTTGCAGCAGTGGAAAGTTTGTTGCCGTGGCCGGAAGCTTGTTAAAGCAGCTGCCTAGATCTAGGAGTCTAAGAAAGGTCAAACAGAAAAGGCTGAGAAAGGGAACGTAATCAACCTGCTCAATCATAGCTAAGCAAACCCCTGCTTCTCAGGTCAGTCAATCCGCTCCTCAGTTCAGCCCAGCTCACCTTGAGTGCAAAGCCACGACCGGAGTATCTCTGCAAAAATATGCGCAAGAAAAAAACACCCCCAGCAGCACCGGAACATCCACAGCCCGATACTCCCAACGCAGGATATGCGAAAACCCCAAAGCTGTTGCTTTGGTTCGGCAACACCATACACTCCTGTAGAATGTCCTGTGAATGGCTGATTGCTGTCCCTTTATAACATCGAGAAACCTGTAAATCCAAACGGCAACCCACCCACCTTGACGAAAATATCTAAGTTTCGGTCTGGGGCTCCTGACACCGTCCCAGGCCAGATTGGCCAGCGCAGCCAGGCCGTGCCTCGAAGATGCGAAGGGTTCCCTTTATTTGGCGTGAATTGGTGGCTTAGCTTCCCATTTACCCAACAAGAACCAGGGGTTCAAATCCCCAAACCACCCATCGATTGAGGGGTATCTGAAGTGTTGAGGGGCGCCCAAAAGAGGCTAAGTTGAACCAAGCAGTCCCCTGGTTCCCTAAGAGAAACGCACATGAGGAATTGTTCTTCAGCAATGGTGGTGCAAACGTACTTTAGCAAGGGTTGAAATCGCCCAACCCTGATTAGCACTCGGCACGGTGCACATCTCATCGATTCCGAGTCATACGCCGAAATCTCCGAGTCCGTGTCTGTGCCGGAGCATTGAGTTGCGCCAACCCGAAGCTGAAACCACTGTATGCAATAAACGATGCTGCAAACTCAAGACAGCTTTGACATGAAAGATATTAGCTGAGAAGAAGATGAATAAAACGTGGCAAAGCAGCAACAAATGGCACAAGCGGAGGTCAGAGCTGGGAGCGGAGTGAGGAAAATGAGAGAAGAGAAAGGGGAGGAGCAGGAAAAAGAGAAAAGACCAGGCAGAAGAGTGGAGAGGAGTAGGGAGATGTGCAAGGAAAAGAACAGGCAGAAACGCTGAGAAGAGCAAAGAAAGCCAGACCACAGAAAGGTGGGGAGAGGAGCAAGCAAAGCGGAAAGAAAAGCAAAGATCCGAGCGGGTCGCAAAGGAGAAATCGAGAGCGGACCGTTGCACTAAGCAGCTAAAAGAGCGAAAGGCTAAGCTGGGAGAAACAAGGGATTGGCGTGCAATGAAGGAGAAGAGCGGGACCATTGCGGAAGAGAAGCAGGTAGAAGAAAATGAAGTAAAGCGGAGAAGCTGAAAGACGGCGGAGAAAAAAAGCAAAGAGCGGAAAGACAAGCGGACAAGCAAAGAAAACGAGGAAGGGACGGGCTGAAATGGAATGATGTAAGAATCAATATAGTACACTTAATTAAATTCTCCGATTCTGCTACTCAAGCGATGATTGCAATGCTCCACTTGAGCATTGAAAGCACATGCTTGAAGTATGTTCTACCTGGAAAGCGGGTCAATGCTGCCATGAGGACCGTGTTGCTTGCCAGGAATGCTTGCTCAATCCTTTGGGACCTTTTTATGGGAGCCCGGGATTGCAAGCCCCTTGGTGATTAATGGGGGGTGTTCCCTTTTAGTGGGATTCCTTCACATTTGTAGGTGACAGAACTTGTCAAAATTCATCAACACAGGCAAGCCAAACAGTCCAAAGAACTTCGGATGATTGCCTGCCCCTCGTCGCGTCTTTTGGAGACAACTCCTCACCAATGAAGATCCTAGGATGTTTCTGCCTGGGCATGCATGGCCTATCTTGAAGCTCTTTTCAGCGCGTCACTGTCATGTAGACGTTGGCACAGACAAACAAGTCCAACGCCGTAAATTAACAATTTTGGCTAACAATTGGACTACTCATACTCATACTGCACATGCTGCTGGGCTCGCATCCGTTGCAAGAAGGTATCTTCTGTTCTGTTGACTGATTGTTGTTGGGAGGGTGCTTTGAGTATTGGCGGCTTCTGCACAGAATTGAACGGCTTGCACAATCAACATAAGTTTAAACAATCCGAACCCGTTCAAGACGAGAAGTCAGCTTGCTTGCCCTTGTTGGTGCATCTTGTTCGGAACAAGCAGGCCAAATAAATCAAGATCAAGCAACATGGCCGGGTCAGCTGTTGCCTATGAATCTGGCATAGCCGACCTGACTTGCTGTGGAAGGACAAATCCTGCACCAGTTGGCAAGTGGTTTATCCCAGTACTCATAGGGGGTTGACCGCATCCCAACTGGTGCAACATGTTGTCCACCCACAGAATCAGCTCATTTCTTAGCCAAGTCCACGGCTGCTGGTCACGGGACAATCCACTTCAGGCGACCTGCCGGACTGAGGTGAAGACTCCTGGATCGTAGCGTACTCTTTGAAGTCTCCCAACGTCTGGCACACCTCAGCACCACCGACGGAATTCACTCTGCCGTGATCAAAATACAAACATATGACAAACACAAGGCATGTTGCTTTGCAAAGTGAGACATTCTTGCAAATAATGGCCCAACGGGCGCCTGCTCTGAGCCGGCCGAATTATTATGGTTGCATGGGAACAAGGATAGCATCCTGTGCGAGGCCCATCAAAGGGGCATCTTGCTGCTTGCATGGACGGTTTGGCTCTGCCTTGGCATGAAACAACACCCGACTTCAGCATATGTCATCCAGGTGAAAGTAGATGGCACAATTTTATGTTTTGGGGAAGTAAAGGAGAGAAGTAAACCCGGATGGACAAATTGTGCCATCTACTTTCGCCCATCTGGACACAGTTGTCGCCGACTTGACAAAGATTGAGTGTGTGTGGTGCCATCTACTTGTCGCCGATTTGTGTGTTTGTGCGATGGTGTGTGTGTGTGTGTGTGTGTGTGTGTGTGTGTGTGTGTGTGTGTGTGTGTGTGTGTGTGTGTGTGTGTGTGTGTGTGTGTGTGTGTGTGTGTGTGTGTGTGTGTGTGTGTGTGTGTGTGTGTGTGTGTGTGTGTGTGTGTGTGTGTGTGTGTGTGTGTGTGTGTGTGTGTGTGTGTGTGTGTGTGTGTGTGTGTGTGTGTGTGTGTGTGTGTGTGTGTGTGTGTGTGTGTGTGTGTGTGTGTGTGTGTGTGTGTGTGTGTGTGTGTGTGTGTGTGTGTGTGTGTGTGTGTGTGTGTGTGTGTGTGTGTGTGTGTGTGTGTGTGTGTGTGTGTGTGTGTGTGTGTGTGTGTGTGTGTGTGTGTGTGTGTGTGTGTGTGTGTGTGTGTGTGTGTGTGTGTGTGTGTGTGTGTGTGTGTGTGTGTGTGTGTGTGTGTGTGTGTGTGTGTGTGTGTGTGTGTGTGCTTGTGCGCTTGTGTGTTTTTTTCTGCGTCTGTGTAGCTGTTGTTGGAGCGGGCCTGGCTGGTACGGCCCGCAGCTGCGCCCGCCTCTGGGCGTACGGTCGAGGCATTAAGTCTGGCGCCCGGCCAGTACATCTGCCTACTCTTTCCACTCCCTGTAGTTGTATGCTCTTGCTCGAGCTCCCAATCGTTCCAGAACTCCGCCTTCCCACATCTGTGCATCTTGACGAAATAGGCAAGCGGTCACCTCTCTGGCTCCCTCCGACCTGTGGTGGCTGAATCAATGCAGCCATGCCAAGGCATATTCGCGTGTTGCGCAGGTCTGGGATAGCTCCACCATTGGTCTTATGTCACCGAACCGAATCTTGGCAAGGGACACTCATGCGGGGTATGGGGGGTAGGATAAACCCAAGGCCAAGGAAGCTTGGTGAAAATGTAGCTTGCCCGCTCGTTGCATTTGGGAACCTGCCCTCGTTGCATTCGTTCACCTTCAAGAATCTGCACAGAGTGAAGATGCAAACTAAGTACCGGGTGGGAGATTGGAATACAGGCTTTGGCCCAAAATGGGTAACCATCTGTTGCGTGCTTTTGAAGGAACACCGAAAGGAAGCAAGACACCTAGAGGGTCCCTCATTGTGATTCAGAAACTCATCGGATATGGTAGTGGCACGGCTCTGGTTTTGGGAGAAACGCGCCTTTCTACGGGCAGTTTAAGCCATGGACGCTCTGGTCAACTGCACCCTGCCGCCCCGGGCTACGAGAATCCGCGGATCCGGCGAATTGCACGCCGCCGTTGTCCGCCACGTCCCCAGGGACTTCTTCCTGACGACTCGTTTCGGAGCCCGTTTTTTCGAAAGCTGTACAAAAAAGCCCTGAACACTCCTTTTTCAAGGGCAAAATCTTAAGATGGAAAGGCCGAACTTATCTCGTCAACGAAAAGAGATTTTGATGGGTCCCTTGCCAATGCCACCCGCTTCAGTGCAAACCAAAAGGCAGCTGGGGAAATTTGAAAGGATCGCGCGTGGGATCTTGAAGTTGTCGCCAAAGGAGGCAGGGCAACTGTTCTGGACCCGGCGGACTCTTTGCGCGTCATCCAAAGTGGGAGCTGCAAAGTGGAGAAATATCTGGACATTCAGCCTACTCTGACCTCTCTGAGGCGAACATGCGCGGTCGTGTTGTCTGTGCGTTCAGGACTTCTATGAAAAGCTATCGCCACGATCCACCCAGGTTTCCAGCATGCCCTGCTGTTGCAGCGCAGCGCATGCCGAGCCTACTTCCCGCAGGCTGCATGTTTCGCGTTGGAGCTCTCTTGCCCACTCATGCAACATCTGAATGCCAGCAAGGTCGATGCACAGCTCCTCGCAGCTAATTTGCAAGGCTTGACCTTCAGAAGCTCTGCATGGCGCTTGGTTCCTGTGGATGTCCTTTGCATCTACTGTTCGCAACCAGTGAGTCAATTGTTGTGACTGGTCTTGCTTTGGACTGCAATCGCACACAGTCACGCAGTAGCAGCACAAGAATCAAGGCAGCACGTTTTCAAACAATCTCGAAGTTTCGCCACATGTGCCGCCTGGAAGATGCGCGGCAGTTTGCGACATGACGGTATGTCAAGAAAATGCCAAGTTTGAGGGCCTCCAAACGCTTGCTCTCCATGTAGCTCCAAATGCTTGCTGTCCGCGTAGTTGATAGTGACACACAACAATTAAAGGACTGTTCCCGGTTTCAATCCTTCGGATATCAGAAGGGTCTTTTCATGATCACGTACCCCCTTGCTGGCAAATCTGATGTCAAAATAAAAACAAGCAGGATTGCAACACATGAACTTCTGCTCGAAACTCACTCAACGCCTACCCTTAAGATACCCCAAGACAGCCTGACCAAGGCTTCTACTTCTGGGGAGCCCCTTCTTCAGATGATGGTTTTCCAACACCCTCCCCACTATTGGAAAGAGGAGCAAACTTTGCAAACCCCAGGTTTCTCCGAGAGACCGCGTCACGCCCAGGTGCTCTCGGCTCCAGCAAGCACAGCTTCGGCTGTGCTTTTGAGGGGGGGGGTGGGGTGGGGTAATATGATAACGTTCAGTGACAAGACCTTTCTGGCCCGGATTCCCTTTGTTTGGGGTGGGGTGGGGTGGGGTGGGGTGGGGTAATATGATAACGTTCACTGACAAGACCTTTCTGGCCCGGATTCCCTTTGTTTGGGGGTGGGGTGGGGTGGGGTGGGGTAATATGATAACGTTCGTTGACAAGACCTTCCTTGGAAACCTTTTTTTGTTTTTTTGGCTGGCTTCAGTGTGTTTCGGGTGGGGCAGAATGGCATTTCGCAAAGCCATGCTTCACGCTCACTGTCTACGTGTTGCTTCGCCTCGCTGGGGCGTCACTGCCACCGCTGGTATCTTCCTGGGGATCTTTCGGCATTCATGAGGTCGACCATTTGCATGAGGCACGAAGGGCTAACGAAGATGCACTACCCCCACTGGGCATTCCGATCTCGAAGCGCTGCAGGTCATGTGTGACCCCGCCGCCGACAGCAGCTCTGCTGCAGCGCAGGCTGCTTGCTTGGCAGCCTACCCGTGGCCGTGCCTGCTGAGAGGCATTCGGACCTTGTTAGATGCCTGGACGCGCTTTCAACGAGCTACAGTGCAAAGTCCACATCAAGGAGTCTGCGCTGCACTTGTGGTTTTGCGCGCCAGGCTTCTTCGCTTGGCTACGTCTGCTCCCTTTCGGGCAGACTCTTCGTGGATGATTCCGGATGAGCAGCTGTGGGCTCGCAGATGCGTAACCGCTGTGGAGCTTGCGCGTTTCGAGGTGGTCGAGGTGGTCGAGACCAGCCCGCTGCCCGCTGATAACACGTGCACAGTGGCCTCTGACACTCTGCCGCCGCAGCCCACAGGAGTTTCACTGAGATGGCGCAGAGGCGTGCTTCAGCCACCATCTGAGGCACGATGGACCTGCCCATTTTGACTTGGAGCCAGCAGACATCATGTGCTTGCCCCTTTTTTTCAATTGCTGGCAGATGCATGAGGCTGACAGAGCTTTTGGCTTGGATGATGGGATAGGCTTGGATGTTCCTGCTTGGGCTGAGACCTTGTTTGCTGACTCTTCATTTCCTTGGACAGAGGACTTGGTTTTGGCTCTTCGTGATGGATTGCTGAACGACCACGAAGACACCATGCCTCCGATTACGTGCCGTGCTATTATCATATATGATATTATGCCTGCGCCTTCATGCTCTCGGACTGCAAGGAGCCCTGGTCTACCAGAAGGCCGCGGGGTCGCAGGTCGGACGGCGCCTGCGCCGAGTCGTTCGAGTCGACGCGTTCAGCGCGGGCACGCGCAGCAGCCGAAGTATGGAGCTTGCTTGACGTGCCAAAAGCCTCTCCGACCAACTATGCCAGCCTCCGGCCGGTGGTGGGGCACTCTTACGGTGCTCAAGATGGTGGTTGCGCGGGCCAGCTGGCAGACGTCTCTGCTGGTATTGCACCTCACCTTGTGGGTACTTTTTGTTGCTCTCAGATTGTTTTCTTATTCTGTTCATGTCCTGTTAGACGCGATAGCAATCTGAGCAGGCAAGCCATTTGGCAAAGCGTCTACCTCTTTGCCCCGTAGCTTGCAGCGGAGACTGAGAGAAGTCAGATCTGACATTCGCTGGCAGCTTGCTCATCCCGGCACAGTCTGAACTTCAGAGCCGCATGGGGACCTTGGCAACAAAGAATCTGTGTGAACTTGCTGTGCATATATAACCGCACACGTGTTTTGCTGTAGTGGTCATGGAACTGTCCTTTCCATTTGTAATCAACCAGGGAATGTAGCAGTGTGAAGCATGTGTTTCTATGTCCTCCGCAGCTGTTTTCCTTTTCAGAGCGCTGCATTCTCCGAATGGGGAAGAAGGGTGTCAAGCGCAGTTTTTCTGCCAGTGCAAGTGAGAACACCGAGTGGAAGAAGCAAGGGCTCCAGTACTCGGCAGCTTCTTTGTCTGCATCTGGCACTCACACAGGCTTGCGGCCTTTGCGACAAATCAGTTACCATGACCTTTGCAGCTGGACTCAAGATCAAGCCTACCAGTACCTCTTGGACCATGGCGCGCTCTCGAAGATCCGCCACTGTGCTGGTCTTGCATGGAGGTCATGACCGCTGAGTCCCGCCAAGTCAATGCCACCTACGCGTGCAAGACCAAGAGCTGTTACTTGCATCCCAAGGTCACTTGTCCGCGGGAAGCATGGACGCCCTTGCACGGCGAGGTTCGACTGCTGGGCGATGCCGACTACAAGGGGTTTCTGCTGCGCTGTTACTTGGTTGGCGTCAAACTCCCCAATGACTCAGCCTTCCACTTGCTACCTGACGTACACTGGAACAAGGTCTCAAAGTGGTGCCAGCAAATACGACTGGCGTGTGCTACCGCAGAGTACTCGAACAGCATCTCCATGACTTTCGAGGAGGGCCTCATGGAGTTCGACACAGCTCTGACTTCTGTGGACCGAGACCCTTCCGCACAGAGTGTTGCGCAGGCGAGGGAGAAACGAGGTAATCCCTATTGTTTTTTGCTTACTAGGCTTTAAGGGCTGCTTTGGCTGCTTTTTGCTTTGACTTTCCCCAGGCGCGCCAGAGCCGCTTTCAAGCTGAGAGACGAGGAGCACGCCTGGCTGCGCGGAAAGATGTGGCTCCGACCAAGGCTGTTCGCAAGCGACCGGCTTCTCGGAAGCAGGCCATCCACCGTGGCCGCCATCTGGTGTTCGCGCTGCGGTCGAGTGGCCGTGAAATCTCCACACGCTGCTATGCTGTGCTTCCACTGCCCGCAAGGCTTGCCCAGCAGTCCTGTGCTCCCGGTCCTGAGTCATTCGAAGAGACCTTCGTACACGTGTCTCAAAAAGTGAGCCCTGCCAAGCATGTTGTTTGCGCGAATGGCAGCAAGAGCTTGCAGAAGTGCGCGTCAGTCTTGAAGGCTGCGTCTGCTGGCGGGGTCGCTCACTGGCGTTTCTTGTTCACGCCTCTGAGCAAGATCCCGAAGCGTGGGCTCTCTGCTGAGCCTTTGGCCTTGCTCCGAAAGATGAGCAAAAAGAAGCAGGGAAAGATTGCGATCGAGAAGCGGGACTCTTTCTGGCTGACAGGTGGTGACCAAGTCGCTGAGTGCATTGCCGGCATTGGGAAGCAGACTCTGAGACGGCTGGGGCAGTTGGGCAGAAACAAGGACAAGCTCGAGCATCGCAACATTTTGGCAGCCTACTACGTTCACCAAAATCCAGGACTGCAAAGTGTGCTGGCTGCATTGAAAATGCACCGCCAGAAATGCATGGGGCTGGTGGCCCCCACGAAGGCTTTCAAGCAGCCGCTGTGGAAAGTGTAGAAACTGCTGATGTGTGATTTTGACGCGGAAACAGGGCAACTGCACTTTTTTGCTGCTCAAGATCTGGTCAGACATTGATTCAATCTTGCAATTACAGTGGGATTTGAATGAGTGTTGAACATTGGATAACATTTTGGTCACCTGTTTTCATGTTGCTGAACACGGACTTTCGTGGTACTTTCGTGGTGTTAGTCCGTGCGCGTTCCATGTAGTGGCATGTGGTCTGCTGGTATGTCATGAGCTTAAACCACTGTAAATACTGGGTCCAAACACATGCGGGGACTCGTTTGCTCGTTTCTTGATGTTGATTCTTCGGAGAAACCCGGGGATTGGGCCTGGAAAGAGGATACACTCCAAAGCAACCCCTTACAGGCGCTCAACATAATTTTCATCTAGCCCCGTGCATCCTTAACATATCTGTGCCCCGGGCGCTGTCGGCGGAGATCGCGCGCAACGCCTCACGTGCTGACGGCTTCAAAGGGCCACAGGCGCCCTTTAAGGGCCACGGCGGGAAGAATGGAATGAAACACGCCACCTCCCCTCAGGTGCTTTTGGCTTTCCCTATCCTTCGACTTCTCTTTGATGGCCACGCATTCAACACTCAAGATTCCTCAGATTCACTCAACCAAATTGCCAGGGTCACTCACCCAAAGCTACTGTAACTCAGGCTGTTGCAAGTTAAGCTTTCGTGTGGCAAGGGGGTGTGTGCACCAAGCAAGGTTTGGTGGGAGGAGGAAGCTGATTTCAACCAGTGGGAAACTGACTGAACGACCTAAGGCTGCGACGAAACAACCTCGCGCACATATCCCATGTGCCACGTAGATGCTTCATTTTACCTATACCCCAGCTTGTGCCACCCGAATGGTCTCATATGCTTTGATTATGGTGTATATTGTTTTTTTCCTTAAGCTATACCATAAGTTCAAAACGATCCCAGGTGTCATCGTGCAAAAGGCACACTGACACCAGGGACTCAGACTTGCCCGAATTGTGATTTGAAGCTAGCCCTGTTCAACCAATTGGACCCATTTGGACACTATTGTTTGGCAGCCAAAAGGATAACAAGTGGTTCATTGTAAATATGTTTAAACAAGCAGACTGAACACGCCGAGCAGTCTTGGCATATGACGCGAGCAACTGAAATTTGGAGTTGATTCTGCATAGGCTAAGAATTGATTCAGGATGAGTGTCTGGTTCACTTGGGGTGTGCTGAGCTTTGAGTTTGGCATGGGCGTATAGTCTTGGCAGGTTCGACTAGGGGTGTTAAGTTCGAGAGCCTACTATGTAGGCCACAATCAAGCTTATAATATATATATATATACACATATATATATATATATTATATATAATATATATATATATATGTGTCAAGCAGGCACTGTTTTTTTAACTGGGAAATTCTATGCAGGCCACCCACTATTTTCCCCAACAGGAAAGCTTCAACTGGTGAACCCCGCAACGACCCGTTTGGCATGCTGCGGGAAATCACAGAGGTCAATTTCCTATTCCAAAAACGAGTATATGTATATGAGCCGAAATCATTACAAATAAGTTCACGGTTGTAAAGCGCCAAATTTAGTGTCGTGCTCATTGGAGTAAATCATAAGAACATATTTAGCCCCTTGCAATCTCACCGAAAGTTTTGGCAAAGGCTCGGAGCATTTCTTGAGCCCAATTACCCAGCCCGTTCAGTAGACAAAGAATTGGACGCATTTTTTGCGGGGTAGTTCCAGGTTCGTAACTCGTCCAATGGGACCGCCGTGCTGAACAAGTTGGGCCGTGGCCTCCAGGGCGTTCTCCTGCAACTCCGCCCAGGTGCGGTTGGAAAGCATGGCCTCACGTGGTGAAGTAGGTGGCTGTGAATTTCAATAGGGAACCCCTCAACATGGACATAAAACACTACGTCTACTGTAATATGCCCACTCAATTAAAATGCACACCCAAATGGCACAATGACCCCGTGGTTGTTTAATTTAATCATGCTCCCTTATTTGTCCATCTACTTTCAACCTGGTGTAGATTGGCCAAACATGCCGACGATCTGTTGCCCAAAAATTATATTCGAAAATATGATCCACATTTAGTGAAACTCAAAATGCAAAATCAGTTCAAAAAAGATCCTGGTCACCCGTCGACCCCCTGTGAAACCGACCAAGGGACTCGCTCAACGACAGGTTTGCACACTTTGTACAACTACAAAGGGCAAACAGACTGAGTGGAGATACGAGGGCGGATGGGTGAAGCTCACGTCAAGCAACAGAAGTTGGCTCAGGACGCAACCGTCGTTGCTCGTTTCGGGCCCTCGGGAACTTGTGCCAGAAGCAGTCAATTTGAGCAGAGGGGACAAGTAATGGAGGAAAAAAACAGTGAACGCAGGATAGAGTAAGCCAACGCTGCGCAATCAAACACACTTATGTGCGGCATTCGAGTGCTTTGGGGGCTCGAAAGGGTATGCTTCACCACAAAAAGGGGGGCGGGGTGACGTTTCACACTCTTCTCTAACTCAGGATGTGTGTGTGTGTGTGCGCGTGGGTGTGCGTATGCTCCCTGTTTGCGGGCATGAGAGGCGGTAGATTACCACTTGACACCTGCAAGCCTCATTGCTGTAAGCCCTCAGCTAATCGGCTAAGCAGGATTGGCGGCTAGGGGTCACATGAGGCATTCTGCAAAAACGGCCTGGCGGCTGGCTTGAATCATGCAGCGTTCACAATGCAATGCAACCGTCACCATAGCAAAAAAGCTGAATTTTGCTGGTAATCCTCGGGTCCAGATCCGAAGGCAAGTGCTGGGTTTCTGCTTGATGACATGATGTGCATGCTGCTTGCACCCTAGCTTTGAGCGGTTCGTGAGTTTGGTGACAGTTTTTTTTCTAGGGAGACATCTAGGTCATGAATCATGGCCAAACAATTGTACCAAGTCGATATGTATCACAATGCAACATCTGAACAATGGCCCAACATGAGTTAAAGTCGCAGGCGAAGAAGAGTGCACCAGATAGAAAGAGGCGGATTCATTGTTCTCACAATGGTGGTCCCCTAATCTTTTGGCTTTCGGCTAGCTACCAACCAAAAGGGGTCCATCATTTTTGGGAGCCCCCTTTACGTTGGCACATTGAGTGTAGCCAAGATGAGTTGCTCGCCATGTCAGACCCAAAGCGCTCCGGGCAGTTATGAAGTGGGCACATGACTACCCACTTACAAGGGCTTTTCCTCATACAGTTCCAAAGCGAGGGTCTCCATCAGCGGAATGCGGTGTGACACAGCATGTTCCGGCCTCAACATGGTTCAAAGGGATTTCCGACCGCGAGAAGGAATTGCAAGAACCCTCTAAAGCGTGTGTCTTTTGAGGGTACCCTTTCACCAAGATGAGACGCGCCCAATTCTGACACACAACTCAGTGCAACTGCTTCTTGCGGACCGCGCTCGCACGATGTGCTTTGCGCCCTTGTGCTTCGCGATGCGTGCCTGACTGTTGAACCATCGGGAAATCAGGAGGCTCGGCCTCCCCTGCTTATACGCGTACCCGTCTGTTTCCTTTTGATGTCCGTGTCCATTTTGAGAAACCCGCATACACTATGCTAAAACACAAGGGAAACCATTGGACATTCTGATCGAAAGGGCCCCCTTCGACTTGGGGCCGGGCTTCTCCCTATCAGGGCGGATGCTGAATGCACTGGAAGACCTGAAGAGCTCCAGGTTCCTCACGATTCTGTTTGAGAGGATTTAATTGTACGGCGTGGCTCTTAACACAAGACATTGAGGTTGCATTCTATATATACATATATATATACACACTATATTCATGTTCTTGATTGCTATAAAGTGGGTCAAGTCTTTGCCCCTCTTCATCCCAATTGCTGCCCCGCTCCCGGAACAAATCCAACTGCTAAAGCTCTGGCGATACTTTTGCCAAAGGCCCATATCGGGCGACACCCAGGATTCAAGCCAGAAAGCCAAAACCACATTTGTGTCGCAGATTCTTCAACTCATTAAGCTTCTGGTTAATCATGGCACTCTCCAGCACTGGGCTAAGAAACACAATTACCTTTGGCCAGACAGGAGCCAGAAAGCAAAGCGCCGGAGAGAGCTGGCAAGATCTGGATAAAAAGGAGGGTCGCGCAGACCCTCCGCAAAAAGAGTCAGGGGTTGGCAGCCGGTTGGCATTAGCGTTTATCCAGTCTTGTCCCCCCAACGATTCCAAAACCTTATGACAAGCTATTCAACATATAATCCAGACCCCTGGTGAAACACTGGGCTTCACTGATTTGCCTAGGTTGTGTTCATAGTAAAGGCCGTGTTTTGAACGCTTTTAAACCCAAGTAGGATGGGAACTATCTACCAAAATGGCGGCTCTTCACATCTCTCCGTGCTTCACCGCTCCCGAGAACTAATTGGGCTAAAGTTACAATCATAACCTGACACTAAAGGGGGTCTGCCCAAACCAATGTAAATAACTAAAAACGGC
Organism: Effrenium voratum; assembly: GCA_963377175.1. Taxonomy (NCBI): domain Eukaryota; class Dinophyceae; order Suessiales; family Symbiodiniaceae; genus Effrenium; species Effrenium voratum. The sequence goes on from CAUJNA010000291.1 coordinate 1,019,047, forward strand.
AGATATCGGAACCTGCTCAAGGTTGGGGCTCTGTCCCCCCACTAAAGAACGAAAAGGGAGTGGCTTCCTGTTGGTGTCCCATTTTACCAAAGCTTGTCCTTAAATAGGCGAACCCTCAAAATGGGCAGTTGTCCTTTGGCTCCAAATACAGCAGTTCCTTTTCTTTCCCTCCAGGTGGTTTCCAAAAAGGGGGCCAACTCCTATGTTGAGCTAGCTGGGCATTGGAAACCTCCACTTTGCTTGTTTGTCCATTGGTAAGTGGATACATTGACATGGTCATTCGCTGCTCGTTTGCGAGACCGACCCAAAACGAGGCGGGTAAGCCGAATGAGGCGCTGGCCACTGCCGCAGCGTTCCCCTTGGCCAACAAGGCCAAAGAGACGCAGCCCCGCAGCGCCAGCCTAACCGGGAGACCGCCCGGTGACTCTGGGGGAACCCTGTGGATGGACCGGATGGACAAAGTCCACTTTGCACCAGTCAGTAGGAGGTATTTAAACTTAACCCTGAAACCCTGAAATCCAAATTGACATAAAATATTTGGTTGAAAGTACAGGCACAATCCCAACAGATTCTTTACTTCCCCATGGAACTGTGCCATCTACTTCACACACCCAACTGTACCCTTGTTGGTTTGAGAAACCAACATTACCCTCCCTCCAACAATCATGGAAGCTGACAAGGGGGTTTTGGAAGACTATTTTCCTTCTGGGGAAGCCCCCCTGTTCATTTCCATGTTTGTTGGACAGATAGTATATGCTACATAGAGCTCTAAAACCCTCAAAAAGCTGCAAACAAAAGCACTGTGTGAAGCCTAATCAAGCAATGCCTGTGCAACAACTGGAGGTGGACGATCGGAGGGTGGAAGACTCTCCGTGGAATAGGCCCGAACAACTTTTGTCTAGTATTCCAAGTATGGCCTGCATCTTATCAGGTATGATACATTGACCGGGGACACGCTTGTGATGGACCGTGGTCAAGCGAAGGTGCCATAATGAAGAGGAATAGCACAGCATGGCACAGCATCATTCGAAAACCCCGCAAGTCACCAACAGCGACTGGCACCGCGCTGTGAGCCATGAATCCCTAGTTACAGTCTTAAAGGCACCCTTTTGGCCTCTTCAAGCCAATGTGGCACCAAACTGTTGCAAGCACTCATCCAGCCTCAGAAGCATGAGGCTGCTTTTGTCGATGGTTGACAGTATATGTCGTGAAATAACATCACTCGTAAGCAACAGGATTAATGTGTGTGTGTGTGTTGAAATGCGCACCATGAAAATCATGCCAGGATTGCTGTGTGTTGGTGCACTGGCTCTGACTGTGGCTTCATATGCTTGGCATAGGTGATTTGGTGCAGTTGGTCCTGGGCAAAAGGCAAAATGGAGGTCAAGCACAAGTTTGGGGTTGGAACACCAGGGTCCTTATGATCGAATCGTTGATGTATCGGCATCTTGGGCGAAGCATAGGTGTGTAAAGACAACTTTTGGTCAGACATGAAGGGCCGTCTACGCCTCTGATAAGGCAATTACAAAGGGCGTACGAGACTTGGGAAAGAACAGAGACCGGCATATCGGGCGCCCAGGCTCGTCGCTCTTGCGGTTCTCGTTCATGCCATCCAGAATCTCGGCGCAGAAGCCCGCTTAGGCTGCATCTTCAGGGCTCACCGGTTGCAACCACTGACCCTGGTAGTAAAAGTGAACCCTTTTTTGGGTTCATTTTCAGAGGGGAACCCACCAAAAAGGGAAAATTGGTGCAACTGAGCAACTGAGTTGAGCGGAAGCGCCAGGTTTTCTGGCACGGCACGCATAATGTGTGTCAGGTTCGGAGACCCTCGAACAAATAGCTTACTTTGTCACTTCAGAACATCCTGTAGCTCGTTTGTGCGAGGCTCAAGCAACTGAGTACCTACCAAGTCGGCAGCTTGGCTGCTTTTAGCAGGGGTACCCAAAGTTGGCAACCTTTGATCACGACGGTCACATGTCAAAGGAAACACACCAAGGTTGCAACCGCTTACATGCTTTGCCGCCCCGACATGCAACCTCTGGCGACTCCACGGGCCCAGATTGAATGCTCTGGTCCTTTAAAGGAAGCCAAACAACAATCGCCTTTTTGCGGGCTCCCTTTGCAAGCTGAGCCTTTGAGGGGGCTATGGGAAGCCAATGGAAACCATGTTCTGGGCCTTTCATGTGGCCCTTAACCATGGCACGGCTGACTAACCATACCAAGGTTTGGATGAGGGAAGTGTCGCGAGGTCAAGGTGTGAGAATGCCCCTCGCTGGCTAGTAAGGAACCACCTTTGCGGAGCGACAGGTTGTTGCTGCCGAGCCGAGCCTCATACTGTGGAATGGACAACCTGCACCAGTTGGGATGGACAAGTCAACATGCATAGTGGGACAAGCCACCTACAATATTGTGCCGGATTGTGTGCATCCACAGTATCATAGGATTGTACAACCACAAGGAAGGTTCGTGCACCCGTCAGCCTTTTGGCTGGTTTGGAACTTGAAACCATCTGGGTGAATGATGCTAGCTAAACAGAAGCGAGCCTTTTGCTCACGGAACATTGTGAAGGTTCTTGCAATTTTCGGATTATATACTAAGGAACAACACGCAAGCATTCTGGCAGTCTCGCCATTTGAGCCGAAATCAAAACCTAGGTCAGTCCCAACCATAAATAGGCGCCGCTATTTTCAGCCATTTTCACACAAATTGGTTCGTCTCCTTTAGTCCAAGCACCAGACTGTGATTGTTGACTCATTGGTGGTTGTACCCAAGTATTGAAACTATGCCTGTGAAAGGTCAGTCAGTTTGGATATGAGTCTGAGGTTGTTGAGCCACAGGTTCCCGGTTCTGCGGCACCATTGGGTGTCTTTTTCGAGGGTGCTTCTTTGGGATTGCTTCAAAATGAAAACCAAAGGAAAACCACACCGTTGCGGAGTCCCCATTTTTGGGACAGACCCACTTGGTTCTCCTCAGGGTTTGAGTCGCGTGAAGATGGCTTTCAGTCAAAGCCCCTCGCGCACCTGGCAAGGTGCCGGGAGTGAATAAACGAAACTGAGGGGTGCATGTGGTCAAAATGGCCGCCTAGACACCCACAACCTCGCTTTCTTCCAGCCTTCCACCCCGTTGATCCAGAGATCTGGCCAAGTATCAACCCCTTGCAGGCCTTGTCCGGTTCTCGCCCCTTCTGGTGGCTGGTTGGGTCCCCCGGCCGCTTCGATGGCCCCAGCTGAGATCACGTCTTCCTTGCCCTCCTTCAAAAGGCGGGACCGATCGGCTGAGCATGCGCCAAACGTTCCCATGGGCCTGGGACAGGGGTTCGGTTGAACAGTTACGCTGCAGGGCAAACTGTATGATTGAATATTGCGTCGTGACTAGAAGGGCATCCCCTACTGATGACTGTATTGTGGCACATTCAGATGAAGAACAATCTTGATGATGCAAACTTAAGCGTGTCTGTGCGCGCGTGTTTGTCGGCACAAAATGATGCGAATTGCTGATCTACTCGTAAAGACTTGCATATTGAAACAGACTCAGCCCCCTGCACAAGGTTAACTTGTTGGTCAACGGGGCAATGAAACACATCAACAGCGCAAGGGGCAAATGCTGCAGATACGTTCGGTGAGGCTTTGCTGGCAAAGTCCATCTCTGGGAGCATGGAAATTTCCTTTCCGGGAGGCCACAGCTTGTTGCAGCGGACTTCAGTTGGAAGCGCTGGGACTATTCCCAGAAAATGTTGGCGACTGCCAAGGGACCAGATGTGGTGTCGGTTGCTTATTGATACTATCCCTTGAGATAGCATAAGTGGGCCATCCCCCACTTCTTGTCGCACCAAAAAGGTGATTCCCTTGGTATCAGACCCCCTGCTCTCCCAGACCGTCTCCCTGCGCTCGCTCCGGGGAGAACTCCGCGATCAAGCGCAAGAGTTGGGTCGCCTCCTGCTGGACGTGGTTCTGCCTGGCAGGGAAAAGGCGCCCTTTGGGCAACCGGTGGGGTCTGTTGAGTTGCGCGACAAACACAAGCCCAAGTCTCAAAGAGTTCAGGTTGACATCAAAGAAGACAAGGGCGATAGTGCTTGAACAAAAGGCAATATTAAAGTTGTGGAAAAGCACCCATTCTGTGACACCGAAGTGGTTGATTCCCGGCCCCGCGAAGAGATTGCCCCATGGGGATGCGGAAAAAATGGTAGCTGCGGAACCTGGAGATTGGGATAGCCTCGTTCGCCCCATCGCGGTTTACGTCCCAAACCCGCATACACACCGCAGCGAGCAAGGAGCCCCCTCCGCCAAATGGAGAGACAGGCGGCAGCGACTGGCTGCGAACAGATATTGGGGAATTACGGCAAATCACGGGGACTATAAAAACGATGTAACAAGTGCTTGTCGTGTCTTTTGTCACTGGTCACAGCATCTCACTTCCTGAGTGGATTGGTCATAACAAGCACAGACTTGTCATTTACCAATTAAAATGGTCTTCCCAAAACAAATACTGTGCATATGCCGGGGAAGGGAGTCTGGCTTCCCCAGCAGGACCCTCATTAAGTTGGTCGAAACTCCTCATAGCGGAAATGGGGAGAATGAGGAGGCAGAGGCGCCATGCACCGCTTGAAAACGTGGTGGGCACGTTTTCTTGACAAGAAGACACTCTGAAAACAGCTCTTCAGGATCACTCTCCCGACTTTGGGGGGCAAACAAACCAGCCCTGTGCGACGGGGGGGGGGAAAACTTTGCCCGTTGAAAAGCACAGGCACAAGGCATAGTTGGCGCAGAGTTGAGACGCCTTACTTGTCGGGGACAATACCATTTCCAGACACTGCTTGGCACAAAGGCAGCGATTCAACCTCTCCCAACAAACAACCATCAGCCAAGAACAAACTGAGATGGAGTTCAGGTGTCTTGATGTGACGCAGAATTAGCTCAGCCTGCGCCCAAAAGCAGAGCAAACTCATTCCAGAGCTTTCCTGCGAGATATGTCGCAACGAAGAAGCATTCCTGAGGGTCACCAAGGATCCACGCCAGATCCTGTTTGACAATCAGCCAACACCACCTCTCCGTCACAGTGCCGCTTAAGAACATGGCCAACAGAAGGAAAGCTTGGCAACCTCCCAAGTGAACTTTTTGGCTCCCCGAACTGCCCAACAAAGCTGGTTTGGTGTTGCTAAAATAATAACTTATTGATTGCCTGCTCCCCCATGAAGCCAAGGCCCCAAAAAGGCCACCGAGACAAGCCGTAAGCTCCGCCGGCAGCACGCGGCATGCGCTCGCCTAAAGCAAGGAGCTCCATGACGGGGTTCCCAGGGAGTAGCTGTGGGGGGATGAATCTCACATTGGCTGCCCACATCGATATTGCCGGCGGGGAGGGGGAGAGCACTACAACAGTTGCCCCTTGAGCAGGTGAACCATCCAGAATTTCAGGTAATTCCCCCCATGTACCTGGCACAAACGCAGAATTGGTCATGCTAACTATTGTTGGGATTGCCCCAAAGTTGAACTGTGTGTGCTAGGTCAAACTGTTAGGAACGGCCCGTAGTGCCGACAAAAGTCGATGTTCACTGCATGATGGTTGCATATATGCCACATTGAGAGCTTGATGGCTGTACCTATGAAACCGCAGCATTGCTCAAGTCTACTGGCTTGGACGATATTTCGAGAACAAACTATGATGATCGCAGTCTAGCCATGCATACAACATAGGTGTTTGAACATTTAGCAATTGAATTGTTTGTTCATTGTCCCAAAGACCTTGGAATAAAAAGGCAAGGGCCTTCACAAAACATAGACCATAACGGGAAAACCACAAAATGTCGAAAGGTCAATTCGCCGCGTGAGGCGTCTTGTCCGATTCAACCCAGACCGTGAGTCCTCCTGGATTTATCCGCTTGTAGTCCGAGCAGTGACATACCATGACCGAGACGTCTTCGAAGAGCAGTTCGACAAACAGTTGCATCCGTCAGAACATACCCAAAGCCTGCCTACATCTCACAAGCCGGATTCAACAGCTGGAACTGGCCCCAACACCTAGGTTGGGCCCATGGTTTCCCTACACCAGGGACCTAGCTGTCAACCAAGGCCCCAGGCATGCCAGCCACCACTGCGGTGAGCCCGTCGCAGTTCAGAATCCTCGCTAAGACCCGAGAACGAAGTTGCCGATGCGGCTTCACTTTGAGGTCTCAATGACAATGTGTTGGCAAAGTACAAAAAAACTAAAATCGGAAACAGGGAATCCCAATGTAAGCTGGGCATGCTGGGCCATGGCATTTCTTTACACTTTGCAAATGCACATCAACAACGCTCAATACTCATCGTCAATTGTCATTCAGGGTAGTAAAGGGATGAAGGGGGAACTTACCAAACATATCACTAACTTGCAAATGAGGGCTACTCACCAAAATCCCATGTCATGTCCGAAACACAACGATAGCGACTGCGGTTCGCATTGGCATTGGTCTTGTTGATGACACTTCTTGCGGCTTCCTTCGTGCTGATCTTTGCAGCTTGCAATGCGCTGACAAACAACAACGCCTTGCTGGTCAGGTTGCATGACCATAGCGTTTGGCCGGTGTCAAAAGGAGGTTTGGCTTTCATCAGCTTCCCACACTCCAAACTCATGGACCCCTAATGGGGGCTATGGGGAGTGGGGGCTATCCTTTTTTGACCCCTTAATAAGGCCTCATTCAGGGCAATCTTTGGCTTATCCTAGGCTTATCCAGGGATAGCCAACCCCCCCCATAGCCCCCGAAGGCTCCGCGACAAACTAAGCAAAAACACATAAGATTACAAAAAAAGTACCCAGAAGCTTTATGGGCGAAGAAGCCCCGCAGATTACTGGCTGCAGACATGCCTTCACTGCTGTTATCCGAACCTGGCGCAAGCTTCAACACAAGCGCAAATATTGCCCTAGTCCCGCCGGGAGTCCTGAATCAAAGCTGACTTCTGGACGAAAACTATAGTCTGCCCCTTTCAGGGACGAGATAGATGTCACATTTCTTCAATTTCTAGCTGCGCCAGGACCAGCCACCGGGCAGCAACAAGTGTTGAGAGAAGCGACCATTCTGTGGTCACGTCTACCTACACAACTTTATGCTACATAACTCTATTACCAATCACTGGTCGCTCGACTGCAAGTCAAGGGTCAGTTCGACTGCAAGTCCGAGGGTCACTGGACTTCCCCTTCAAAACGCTTCCAACAAAATTGTCTACTTTCGGAGGTCCACAGAAGGAACATTGAGGTGAGATATCCCGGGCTGCGCCTCGGCAAGAGATTCGGCAAAGAACTGATATGGGTGCTAATTTTAATGGGGAACCACCTCATCTCGTCCCAGTTCCCACACAAATCCATACCCGTATATCTTCAGGCCAAAATGGAATAAACATGGACGACGAGGGAGAAATAGGGTCAGATCCCCGTCGAGTAGAAGTCGTTGCGCAGGCGGAATCGTGGCCCAAAGGCTGAGAACCCATCTAAGCCCATTCCGCGCGCTCAGCTCGGCCGGGCGCCCGACGCTTGGAAGAAGGAGGCGTCGTCGTTGCCAAAGGCTGCCAAAAGGCTGCAGCCTTCTCTTTGGACCTGCGGGAAGAAAAATAAGTCAGGCAGGCAGGCAGGCAGACAAACAAACAAACACACCTGCCCCTGCTTGCCTGCCCGCCCACCTCCAACCCACCAACCCACCCAACAACCCCACCACCCACCACCCAACCCAACCCAATCCAACCCAACCCAGCCTCACACACGCAAACACATGACGCTTGCTGAATTGCCACATCAGACTGCCGCCACCAAATTCCTTTGCACGACAACCAGCAGAGTGCTAAGGTCAACGGAACCTAAAGGAACAAAAAAATAAGGAAACAGTCAAACAGGTACTCCTCTGCAAAATAACATGGAACCCTAAATAGGGTCTGCATAGGACTTTTGTGGGTTCGACTCTATAAGAAGAGTTGCAAAAACTTCTACATGATGTTAACCTACCAACCACCAAAGCGGTGGTTGTTTGATCAACTTCCTGTGGAATGTTCGGTAGATAGTTTCTCGGGGGCAAGCCAAGTCAGACTTCAGCGTTCCGCGTCTGTCGACCCACCCAAACGGCAAACGCGTTTCTTGCCTCCATGCTGTCCACGCAAACCTGGCGAACGGGTCTGACCAACACGGAGCCCATGGAATCAGCCTGGCCCACACCTGGGGTACCCAGGTCTTGTTTTTCAGATGTTTCAGATTTAGTCTGCCATGAAATAGAAAATAGTTTTGGAGGAGACCAGTGTTCCATTGTTCCCTCTGGCCCTCTGATTGGTGGTTTAGAGCTCACTGGTTTGGAGATTTTCGGGGGTGGGAAACCCCAGTTGTCTAAGATCCAGGGGATCAAACCGTAAAACAATCCAAATCACCAAGTGAGGGTTTCCTGGAGAGCATTAAAGAATATCATAAAACGTTTCAACAAGAAACACACAATGAGTGATTTGGATGGGTCTGAAAAATAAGCAATCCACATACCTCTTTCAAACGTCTATAGGGGTCTTTGTTTGGCCTACTGGCAGAAGGTTCCTCTGGAGGTTCCTAAACGACCAATTTCCGCAGGCCATGTCCGCCGTAGGTGCCACGTACGTGCAGGACGGTCTCCTGTCGCGGCTAATTCTTTCAAAGCTGTGAGCTGGTCCATCTATACATATATAATATATATATATATATATATATGTATATATATATATATACACATATATAGATTCACTTGAGCAGACTGATCCGGCCCCTGGTAAAAAGTTAAGTGTTTGATGGAAAGAACCTAATAAGGGGGCAAAAGAGGGACAGGTTGAAGAAAGTCTGCCCGTTTACTGCTTGTTTGGGGTAAGCGTGGGAGGCAACCTCGCCCTGACTTAGTTTATCTGTCCGTAACGCGAATACTGGCACGGGTTGGATTCAGTGACGCCTGAATCAAATCTGCACGCGGCCTTTGAAGGGCCTATCAGCAAGAACCAGGGGCTATAGGGCTTCAAATCTCCAAAGCACCAAAGGGGTACCTGACTCCTTGACTCCTGCGCACCGCACCGCGCCTGCATCGCCTTCAGCACTAGCCGCAGACCGTCCGAAGCGAGGAGCTTCCGGGCGTCCGTGTCTTCTGGCGCTGCCGCCAGCTCAGCCAACAGCACCAGCCTCACCCGGCGCAACAAATATATAGATGAGGTTAACGGAAGGAACCCCGAAAAGGGTCGGGAGGTCTTACATACAGTAAAAGTTAGTCTATCTTTCCAACAATGGTTATGTTACGATGTCTTGTAATTTTATGTCGGCTCACCTGCAGGTAAACATGAAACCTCAAAACGCAAAAGGAAACACCAAAAAGGATAAGACGCGTCCAAGCATCATGCCTTTCTAGACAGGAATTCCCTGAATCAGCCAGTTGCTGAAATCTTGGTTGGTTCCCACGTGTTCACTCTTCCCTGTAGATCCGTGGGGTCAAACATGCATGGTGAAACGCTCAAAATGAAAGCATCTCTGCTCAAAGGACTGGCCCTACCAATCAACCATCCTCTCTGAGGGCCACACTCCGTGTGCCAGTCTCTGACCTCTGAGCCTCTGAGCCTCTGAGCCCTGCACGCCTTGCATTGCACTGCCCAGCAGTCGTGTTCCTGGCAAACATGGTCTCACTTCCTGGACACGCAGGGGAGTATTACAAGCGGTTAGCCCTTTGTCGCTGGTCAACACTCCTGTGGCACTTCCGAGTGCATTGGTCAGCAAAAGTCTGCATCGTGCATTTACGGCTAAGGCCTTCCCAAAAGTTGAAAGTCCACAAAATGGGGAAGTGAGTCGTATGGGGTCCGTATCATATGAAGCGATGCCAATTAGGGGTTCACGTAGCAGTGGCTGGAGTTGGTTCCGGAGGGTTCATGAGGCAGTTGTTTTTTGTTGGGCTCCAATGGTTCGGAGCCTAGGGTTCCGGGCTCCTGAAGGGCTCTGGATGTTGCTCTTGCAAAAATACCACCTGTTTTCTTGTTCTTGTTGACCAGGGCGAGTCCCCCTTTTCCGGGCTTCCCTAAACCTTGCGTCAACGTCGAACGCGCCTTCAGGGCACTGCATACGGCCTCCAGGCACCCGCTGTCCACCATCTCCTGGCGGGACTCCGGGCCCACGTCCACCAAGCCTCGGAATGAAGCGAAGCGAATGCGCCGAGAGCTCCGCGGCTTTGAGCGGCTGAGTTGGCCAAACGGGTGCGAGGCTCCAGATAGACGCCCCACTGAAAAACAATCCCAGGTGTCCCGACCCTTTCAAACCCTACCCTCCCATCTGCTCACATGGAGCCTGTGGTCGTGTGGTCTTCCAGGAGCCCCCCGGTGGCCGTGTTCCACGTTAATTGGTGGGTAGGATATGTCCCTTTAAGCCTCTGGGTTCCCTTTTGATGGGAAAAAGACAGCGCTTTGTTTCGCAGTCTGCTTCTTCAAGGGGAACCCCCTCAACAAAAAGAGAAAAAAGGGCGCCACAGGTCCACTGTGGGACTAATTCATTTGGAAGAGGAGGGAGCCAACCTCTTCAAGGCTGAAAGAGGGACCGTTGATGTCTTCTTGGTTACCAACGGGTTGTAAAGGGGCCAGTTGGTGCCTCATTAGTAGACGTTCAAGAATGATCAACCGATTTGCCCATACAGCCCCCCCAAAACGTCCATTGGCAACATTTTAAATACCACGCTATCCTAGCAATCGCTTCACAACCTCTTCATTTGGGGTCTCGTTGAAAGTCATTTAGCTTCCAGGAGGTTTTGGCTAATTTGTAGAAGGCTCCTTGAAGTTTCCAGAGGTTCCTTTGCAAAATCAAAGGCACGGGATGCTGCTGAAAATGACCGGCGAAAGGAAGCAAGCCAGCGTTTGTTTGTGACTGGCCTCTAAACCTGTTAGAGTCTGTGTTCGTTTTAGTACTTTAGATTTTGTTAGACTTTAGTTTCTCTTGTTTTCAAGGAGGGTACCAAGTGGGTCCTAGGATGCCGTGAGACGATTGCGGTTGGCTTTGAACGCTGCAAGCCCTACAGATTGAAACCTCAACCCCCAAACATCCGCTGGTCGACATGCTGACTCCGGATTGGATGGGATGGGGGGGGTGCAGCTCCCCCAAAAGTCATTCAGATCTCCTCTTGTAACTGTGGGCCTCCGCCCCAAGTTTCTTTAACCAAGGGTCTGGTGTTCTTCCCCAAACCACGCGTTTAGCATCACACGGGCGAATATCGCGCTCTGGCCGGGACTGTCCCTTGCTCGTGGCTTGATGGAGCTTTCAGCCCCGCAGCCCAACCCCTCAGCCGCGGGCTGAGCAACACCATGCAGGCGAGCTGCTGCAGCACGTCGGAGCCTAAAACGAACCAGCCTCTGACATTGTCGCCTCGTGTATTTGTCTCGTGTTGTCCTCACGCTTGGCAAGCTCTTGGTCTACAGGCTTCAAGAAGGCGTTGCAATCAATGCTGACACAGCCGTTCTGCTCCCAGTAAACGTCCGTAAACATTTGCAGAAGCTCACCTGTCGTTTTGTTCTGCTCGTACTAAATGTGTCTCACGCACTGGCGCCTTGTTTGCAGCTAGGGGTGTATGCAACACATGGTTTTCTCCATTTCCTCGCTGATGCCTGCCGCAAATGTTGTGCGGATGGTATGTAGTAAAAGTGAGTCTGTTGCCCAGCAGCCATGAAACACGAAGGACAACTTGCTGGAAGGCCCTTGCTTGTCACAAAGCAGAGTATGTCACAGGACTGCGGTGCAGCAAAACACAAACAACAGTTGGCAACTATTCTGGGCGAGCCCCTGCATTCTGTTTTCTAGTTGATCAAGCAGGCCGCCAGCCAGCATGCTCGCAAGTCTTTGTGTTTCGGCATTCAGGTATCGTCATGTAAATACAAGGGCATGTGCAACGGGAAACAAAAAAGGACCACTTCCTGCCAACCAACGTCGAACATCCGTAAATCCGATAACAGGCTCTCCAAAAGGGTTCCTCGGGCCCTTTTCGCCCGCTGAAGCGATTGAGAGCAAATTGAAGGCTCGCGTTTTCGCTTGCCCGGCCACACATGTTGCAGTGGGGATCTCGAATGGAAGGCTCAACGGGTCGAGGAACTGCAGGCTGGATCCCCCGTTTGTGAAAGCAGTGACTTTACAGCTCGGGCAAGCATCTGGCACGGTTTCCCTATGTCGGTTCATTCCTTCCCTTTGCTTACCCACATGAAGGGAATTGTGCCATCTATTATACTTTTACGCTGGTGTATGGCAATGCTTCTCAAATCAGAGGTGAACGGTTCGCATTCGCACATGAGCGTGAAGTGTGAATTGTTTGTTTGGGCATTGTCTCTGTCGCGGCGCGGCGCCGGCACGGCCTTGTTCTGTCATTCCAGCTGTCTCCAACTGCTGTGGAGCGGGCACCAAAGAAATCGAGTGCTAAAGAGTGATTCCTTTCTTTCAACCAGCGCCCCTTTCAAAAGCCAGCCCTTTCCCTGGGTTTTCTGGGCTTTCTGGGTTTTTAAGGAATCGAATTGAATGGGCGGATGCCGACAGCCTCTGTGCCGGCCCATGATGTCAACGATGAGCTGAATCAGGTGGCCTGATCGCGCGCGAAAAGAGGGCTGAGCGCATTGGCTTCATGCTACATTGTTTTCTGTTCGGCTGCAGTATTGGCTGGTGGTTTTTGTTATTGCGTTCCCTCCATGATCTCAGGTGGTGCTCGATTCTCAAGGACCAGGAATTGTGGCCACCATACTTAAGCTGCTGAAACAAACATGTTTACGTGTATACTAAAACTTAATAAACCGATACGCATTGTACACATGCATATTCTTAGGTGCACGTTCCTTCGAAGAGAGCAGCGTGGACATGGCAACAAGACTTGGCACCGTGCCTTTGATGAGCATGTCCTTGATGTCCGCGCCTGACGCGCCAAGAAATGGCGCCCCAGTTCAACTTGTCCACATCCCTTTCTACGTCCTCGTGGCCAAATTTAGAGAATGCGATTTAGACAAGATTCAGAAAATGCTGGGAAAAGTTACACCTCCAGGTGAGGAGGTGAACAGCGATGTGGAATAGCTGGCTCTTTAAAACCTGCTCAAGTCTCATAGTTTCAGTCTTGAACGTTCATTTGCAAAGGCATGGCCCATGCCTCAAAGCCTGGAGCGGTCAGCTCGCTCAGCAAAGCGAGTCGAACAATGGCTGCAGGGTTCCGATACAAAACTTCGGTCTGTTTGAAAGCTTCCTCAAATGGTGGACCCTTTTCGCTGGTATTTAAAGGGACACAACGGAAGCCCAGACAAGCCGAAGAAACCAGGGCGGCGGTCAGCGACTGATCCCCAGAATTCCAAGGTTCCGCGAATAGTGTGATGCCCGGCCGGGGCTGAATAAGGGGTCTGGCAAGGAGTGTTTGTGTTTGCTCCATGCTCTCTTGGTTTCCATTGAGGCAAATACCAAAGTAGCCCTCCGCCATACCCCGTCCGTGCACACCGTGTGAGCCAGCCCCCATGAAAAGGCCCAGAAGCATCCGTGGTCTCCGCCCACAATTATGGAAGGTGGACCGCCGGGGAAGTACCATCCTCTTTGTTGGTAGTCTGCTGTTGGTTTGGCGACGGGCCCCCAGTTCCCCTCAAACCAACGGTTGAGACCACCCACTCTTCCCCTGATGCCATACCATGTCCTCGGGGACATAATATATCGGTTTTCTGGGTGCTTCAGCCAGGTGCTGTGTGTGTCAATGAAAGGGTAACAAGGAGAGCCTTCAAGAGAGCCCCTGTTTGGTATGGAAGGTTGAGCAACCCCAACCACATAAATCCGCACATGTTTCAAGTTTCACACCGAAAACAGCTCGGAGATTCGAAGAACAGGTTTTCAGGTTTGCTGGAATTGCTAAAGCACGATGTATGGTGTTTCTGTGTTTTGCGGATGGCACAAAGCCACCTTATTCAACATGTCAGTTCCTGCTCGATGGCTCCCTTTCAGATTCTACTGAAAAAGCTAGCTACGGATGTTCTGTTTGCTGAGGCAGGTCCTAACACCGCTAGGGTAGATTCCGGGGCGAGGTGGCAGGAGCACAAACCTGATTGCAAACGGACAGCTTGCGTTTTCGAACACCGGGCGACCGTCCACTTCCCTCGTCCGAGGGCCCTCACTCCGCCGCGCCAGCTTCTCCGCCGCAACGCAGGACCTGATTTGGACCTCAGATCGTCTCCTGGGTCACATGGTTCCCTCTTTCCGACAAGAATGGTTTCATGTCGTGTTGGTCTGATCGTTTCGGTACTCCCCAGAAAGGACATATTTGGTCCTCCAAACCTCCCATCGCCGGCATCCATGAATCTTACAGCCTCAGAGGATTGCTTGTTTCGAGAGTCACACCAGGGTCCAAGCTAGCCTGCTGAGTTTATTGGCCCAGAGAAGTTCAAACTTGTTGGGCCCTATTAACTCAAGTTTGGCACTCAACAAGTAAGCAAAATGCTTTCAGAAAGAAGAATCTACCTCGACAGTGGCACCCTGACCAAGTGTAAGCCACAAGCCATGCGGAAGGTAGTTGATAATCCCCCGCTCCCCTCTCCAAAGTCGGTTGTTATTCTGGCCTTCTTCATCTAGTTGGGTATCTCTTGAAAACTGGCACCCCAGCTGGCTGGTTTCCTTTTGGCGCTCTTTCAAAACACGTGACACAAGGTGTTCTTGTGGTTGACTGTTGGAACGGTTGCAGTAGAGCGGCGTTGGGAGATTCACCAGATTCATTGTTAATTACGAACGCCGAACATGCCACCAACAGTTAGTCTTTGGTTTCCCGCCTTTACCTGACCTTACCCGCAAGAAGGCAGTTGTGGCTAGCCTTGAAACACATGTTCTTCTGTTCAGGCAAAACCTACCAAGGGTAGCCCCGACCATCTTGATCAGGCCACGACTGCCAAATTATAAGGTCTTCCTGGCCCAGCGTTCACAACTTGGATGCGGTCAGACATGGGGTTCAAGAATACCGAGCATCCTGTTGACAACAAAGGAACATGGCTCTTGAGCGTTGGGTCTAGCAGGTCATCATGTTTGGCCAAACGGCTTCTGTCGTTTCAACTCACAACGGGCCACCCCCCCAAATGAGATATAATATTCCTCTTGCCTGCCAGGACAAAGCCAATGACCACCTTACGCAAAAAGCAACTAGCCTTTCATATTTGATGGGCCCCCGGACATCCACATCCTGTGCGTGCGTGGCAAAGACCTGGTCCCATCAGCACGACGTCCACACGAGTTGCACCCAATTCTCCCATTGAGGTTGCCAAAGTGCCTAAACCCCTTGACTGTTTGTTCACGTAGAACCAACTACTCAAATGGCCCTTCGGGTTTTGGGCTCACACGCGCTTCGATCAATTAGGACTGTCGAACCTTGCGAGAAGCACTTTTACTCCAAGGAAGCAGAGCATCTTACTCAATTGGCCCAAATTAATTGAGGCTAAAAGGAAATTCGGGGCAAATCGGAAAAGCCCAGCAAGTTAAGGCTTAGCTCTTCTTTGGCCACGAGTGGGAGGTACGCTCACTGTGGCAAACCAGGCCGAATTCCACACGGCCCTGCAGCAGCGCGAAGCCGAAGCCAACGAAACTCATCAAACACAACCGAGTGGATAAACAAACACAGGTCGCTGCGGCTTTCTGGATGCTACCGCTCAATACAATTCTCAGGTATCAAGCAGGGATGCTAAAAAGGATACGGCACTAGTTTGCGACAAGTGGAAGCTCATGGTGCCTGCTTGGTCATTCGTAATGGGAACCCCAGAACAATCAGCGTCCCCCTGTCTGGCTGTGAGGCGCCATCGCCGGCATGGAACCCGAAAGGTTTCTCTACAACTTAAGTGATTTGGAGCCAGGAAGGCTGACCATGACAACGTTCCGCTTTCTATGCCCTTGCCTGTTATGGTTCTAAAAAACCATATTTGATAAAGTCCCACAAGGGCCTGTCCACATCCGGAACCCGTCAAATCACACCTACTCTTCCTTTGTCTGCTAGAAGTTTACAGGAGGGTCTCAGACTGGAAGCATGTGGATGTGTTTCTTTGAGGGTACTCGCTTCAGGTTGGTTTAAAGTGAAGCCAAGAGGAAAACCTTCATGCTTGGGATCCCACCAAACCCATGCCTGTTCTCATCTCACCAGCTTCTACCTGGCAGAGGGCCTGCCAAACCTCTGCGCACCCTCCCGCCTTGAGCAAGGACTCCACTCCTGGCAAAATGCAAAGCTTCGGTTGAATGGAAATAGACCCAACAGGCACGACATCAACAAGCGGAATTTTGTCGTCTGGGACATGCGCAACTCGCGAAAAGAGGAGGCTGTGAGATCCATGGCTGTCTCGAAGACGATAGCCTTGGGACGATCCATGAGCAGGCTAAGGTAGGAAAATGGAGCAGGGAGGTTTCCAACCCCCTGCCTTGAAAGCAGTCTTAAGGGACCCCACGAAATTCCCACCTCCTCCCTGCTCATCCATTTTCCCTGCTTGTCCAGCTTCTCCGAACAGGGCTCCCTAAATTTTCTATTGCCTGATACATCACTCTACCAAAAGGAACTCATCTTGAGCCCAACAAGTGACGTTTACCAACTTGTGGACCCCTGCCAAATGCGCCTCCGAAGACGATGACATCTTCGATGTTGTCATGCTCGCCTCAGTCTGTGTTTCGTGCAGACAAAGCCGTTTGTGGCGACCGTTTGTACTTGGGTGTTTGTGAACATATCACAACTCAGGTGGCAGGTGTCGAAGAAAAAGTTGTCCAAAAGGAATGCCATGCAAATGCAATCATGAAATCTGAGTATCCGGGCTTGGTTCGGTGTTCAGAAGCTCTTACGATGCTTGCTCTCTTGTCCCGCCGTTTTCTGAGGGCTTGTCCTGTTTTGCTCCACTGGTCAGAATCCAGGATCCCTTTTTGGGTATTGACTTCCGCCAAAGCGGCTGGCAGGAACATGACGCGGCAAGGGATGTTGCAGGGTCGTGGGAGCAACCAAGCTTCTATCCTGCCGTCTCCGTTCCAGTCTCTGCAAAGTGCAACAAGCTCATCGATTCAGAGGTGGCGGGCATTTGCTTGGTGGTTTCTCATCTCCGGTTTGTGGACTGCAACGCCCAAAACCCGTTGACTCTAGTTGTACTGCGATGATGGTTGATTTAGGGGAATATAGGCCTCACTACCCTTGTTAGACCAGGTATGACCACCTACAGTGAAGTGGAGCTGGTGTTCTCAGCGCCAGGCAGTCCCGTGTCTGGAGCTCTACCAGGTCACACCCGAAGACCTACAGGGCTCAAACAGATTCGTCCAGCTCCATGTTCCATGCCTTACGTCAAAATGGAACCCGTGACTGACTGCCTCTTCCCAGTCACAATTTAAGGCGTAGAGTGGAAAAGGAGCAAAGCAAGCGGCGTGTTGCGCCGAACCCAAGTGAAGTAGGGGAGGCATGCCGGGATTCGGTTTACAAAAGCTTACATGCGGTGCTACTTTACAGGATATGCATTTACAAATCCGAGAAACTGTGCGGATGGCCAACCTCCCCGCCTACTGCTGATGACATCTGTTTCATGTTTTAAGAGCCACCCCTAGCTTCTGAGCTGCTCGGAACGTCTTGCCACCAGAGCGCGCGTGCCTGCCTCTTAGACGAGAGGCAGGCGCATGTCAGCGGTAATTCGCCCTCTAAACCTAGTCCTGGGATTAGGCCTCGTTGCTCAACCCTCTCCCCCGCCTGCAGCTGCGGCAAGTCCTGGCGGGCCTGGCCGAATGGGCGTGCCAAAGGCGTGGTTCAGCAGCTATGGGGCGTGGGCCCTTTGTGTTTCAGCGTAATAGCTGGGGCTAAACAAGTAGAAGGGGGTTCAAATTTAGTTGTGGCTACAGCGGAATACTATTGGTAATCGTTTAGCTCCCCCATAATTTGATACATATCAAGCATCCACGGTGAGACTTGAAACATGGCTGTTGGAAATCGCATGTTTTCTGCGCAAGGGGAATTTGTTGTATGTCCACTTTGCAACTGCAAAACAGGTTTCGGTGGTATCACAAAAAGTGGCTGCAAACCCCAACTTTCCCCAACCAGGACTCGAAAACATCAGGGTTTCCAGCGGAGGCAAAGGCAGTACGGGTCCGCTCACATATATCGGGGCAGGGGGCTGTGTGGTCGGCTCGGTTTCAGCTGCTTCTAGCCATGCAAAGCCAAACTGCAATGCATGTGTGTGTGTGTATGTGTGCGTCCCAAGAAGCTGTCCAGGTTTTGAGAAGCTGTCCCAAATTTGCCGCCAAACCTCCTCGCAGGCCCCGACTCTGAACCGAAACCAGCCTGGACCTCAGTCATGATCTGCTTCCAGGTGCCCCGCACCGTCATCCGATGCCGGCTCCGGCCTGAGAAACCGCGCCCACATTTGGAGGGTGCCATGCCAATCGGGGTGGAGTCAAAGCAAACGCCTTGCACATAGCTTGATCTCCAACACTTGGTGAGGCTCCTCTCATGAGAGTTTCCCTTTCAGACTCCGTAAGCCGTGGCTCAAAACACCAAGCAATGCTCGCATGGATGCCATCAGCAGCTTTGCCCCCTGATCCCTGTCAACAATTGCCCAATCGAAAGGCAGCCGGTTGTCTTGCAAGTGGCCGGCAAATATCCAACTTTCCACCAGTGAATTCCAAGCTTAGATACGGAGTCTTTGGAAGCTGGGTTGAGGGCTTGGGGGCGGTCAGGGTGAGACATTCAAGTGGATGTCGTTGACACCATATTCCGTTCAGACATTCAAGTGGTGTCTGAAGACCTTTAGCGGGAATAAGGTATGTCGTTGACACCATATTCTGTTCGACTGCCGTTGGCCTCCCTGGTGCTACCCACCCAAACGAAATAGACTTTATCGACCTTCAGCTGAAGGCTCTCAAAACATTATATTTCGCAAAAACCAAGGGGCCAATTAAGGGGCCTCCATGATGGGTCAGCTCGTCACTTTGCCCAGAGGGATGCCCAAGCCTCGTGCAAAAACTTCCCTTCGACCCGCGAAACGCAGCGAAGGTGCGGTTCGCGGCAAGATCTCGGTAGGCCGCCAGGATTATCTCCTGGCCGGCTTAAGTCAGAACAAGGAAGGAACCGTTCCGGAACCTGCGACTCCTCTCGGGAAGCAATGTGGCCCACAAAATCCCACACCACGGCAAAATCACCAGACAGAACTACAGCGAGCTCATTCGATAAACCCGACATCCTTCCGCCTACATATATATATATATATATATATGTAAACCAATGTCACCCTCCAACGCCAAGAAACAAGGACAATAATGAAGCCTACCGCGAGTGGTCGACCATAATGTTCACTACGACATATCAAAGTTTCAAGATGCTTCCCAGTATGTGCCCTGCAAAGGCCAAGGGGAAAGAAAAATACCCTCTCTTGCTTGGGAAGGCAAGCTATCCTGAAACTGGCCCCGAAAACAAACTTCGGATGTCAGAATCAGGAAGTCGCTCGGTGTTGGCAGGCACACCTCAGGCGTCTGTTTTGTAGTTGCTTCTTGGCAAAGTCTTGGGTACACCCAAATGAATATGCTCAGATTGCCCTTCATATAGCGTCGAAGTTGAAATATACAGTCAGCGGAGACCTATTTTTGGTCATACTTAATTCGCAGGGGGGTACCAAGCAACGCCAATTCGGAAAAAGACACCGTGCTAAGTCTCCCCCCGAAACATCGCACCACCAAGTGGAAAGCCACGGGCAATCACGTGCAAGCGGGCTGGGTGGAACCTTCATCTCTTCGGGGGTAGAGGATGGGAAAACTGTGATGGTTGCGTGTAGAGATCCCAGCAAACCCGAAGCCAGGGCTAAGCGACCACTGGGATTGTCTTACAAAAAACAGGGTGTTACGCATATCCAAAGTAAGGGCACCCAACCCCTGTCAAGTCCCTTGTGAAGTGCCCTTTGATTCTCTGTCTGTGGGGTGCCGAATCAACAAACTCCCCAACCTGTGACCATACCGGAGAACAACTCCAACTCAGCGGTACACCACACATCCATCGGATTCTGGCCCATATTTCCATCAACCTATTTGCGCATTGATACCCCGAATACGAGATCTCGGGCCGGCGCCGCTCCTGCAGCTCGGGCTCTTTGAAGGTGTCCAGAGAGCCCATGAGGAGCTCCACCACACCCAGGGCTGTGCTCCTATCCGCCCGAATCGATGGGCGAGTGGGAGATTGAGCCTGTTCCGAAATCCCAAACATGGAAATGCACAGGGCACGCTTTTTAAGGAGGCGGTCCTTCAAAAGGGGTACGGTACTGTATGTGCATCGTTGTTGGTGGGAGAGTTATTGGCGACTGAAAGGACACTTACAATTTGGAGCAGTATGTAGTATCAAGCTTGGACACACACACACACACACCACATGCTTGAAGAAAGTAACTTTCCTACTGTAACTTTCCTACGGAATGCTATGTTGAACCATTGTGTTTGCTGTATTCCGGTTCTACGTGAGTACTCCTGATTCACAGAGTGCGTCTGTCCTAGACATTCCAGCCTCATGATCTCAGCTAATAAAATCTGCGGGTGCAAAAGTGCAGAGTGACAATTGACCCGGAACATGCGCACATGACTATGACGAACTACAGGTACTTCATCTTTTGCCTCCAACCAAACATGTTGCTTGATGTTGGTTCGAATTTAGTGAATCTCAAATCAAATCAAACAAGAACTCGGAAAGCTTCCATGTCAATGAAATCAAACTGGGTTCCTATGAACTGACAGTGGCCCAAGACAAAGCAACCATGATGCAACAATATAGCATTGCTGCGGTTGTAAGACAAGGCGCTGAATATTTCGCGCTTGAACATCATCCCGGACGAAACTCGCTCAAAAGTGGCATGACAAAGGTGATGCTCAAGCGGGCTTTTCGCAGGGAAGTATAGACACGCAGGCTGTTCCCTTCACATCACCATTTGAAATACATTGGAACATTTTGAGGGTGTCGCTTGAATGTAACCAAGTATGGATGAAACCAAGACATTCAGCAGCTGTTTCTTGCTCTGTGGGTTCTTTTTCCAAGATGACCTTATCCTCCTCAAGGATGCGTAGTTTGGATGGGTTCCCTGCTGGTGACTTGTCCTCGGTGGTTTGCAAAGTTGCAAGGCCCAAACTCTGCAATTCCCGGAACGCAGACTAGTACTGTTGCCGGGTTGGATCTTGATGATTGGGCCTTGGTGTTCGTGGTACTTGGGGTGTGGGCCCAGGAGGAATGCAGTTACAAGACATTGAGGCCAACGACGGAGTCAACTGGACGTGTAGCACGACGTATTGTCACTCATCACTAGGGTTAGAGTACTTCCTGTGACTGGAGCAGGCCGGATTCAGCACCTGTGGAAAGAGCCTCCCCCTTTGAAGTGCAGCAATCCGCATCTGACAAAGGGGTGCCGCTCGTCTGAAAAACAGTGTGCCCCTTTTGCCTTCGAGAGAGACCTGGAACAAATAAAAGCACACTCTCCAAACAAAGCATCAATGAGCAAGTTTGCGGTAGAAACTGATTCCACCGGAAACATGCTCCAATTAGCTCCGCCCAACCCAGCAGCACGTTCTGCCGCAAAGCGCGATTTTGGGGCAATCGACGAATTATATGCTCCGCTCAAGGGCTGGAGGAAGCAAACTGCTCTGCAATGCTTCCTTCCTTCATCCCTCCCGCTATGCAAATTGGCCACCTGCACCTTTCAACTGCGTTCCACGACATGTGCTATTTGGTAGTAACACCTTGGTTCCAAATCAAGCCATTTCGCTTGTGCATGCAAAGGCCGGTGTTCGAATGGTGGTCAAAATTCAACGAGGCGTCGCTCATAACAATGGCAACAGAAGTCCATTTGCCGAAAAAGCAGACTCACCAACATCAGTCAGCAGGCATTTGCTCAATGTATAATTTTGATCTAGAAATGAACAAATAAATAGGAGGTCCCGTTTCAGGGGCATGTGCTCACTTATGGGATCAGGTTGATTCATCCAATATCGACATGACCACAAGAATTCTCCTCCTGAGAAACACACATCCCAATGTTCTGTCCTGCTGCAAACAAATCTGACTTCCGTGCGAATTAATACAATGCCGCAAGCATTGAATGCTTTGCGGGGCCCAAGAGATTGCAACTCTTTGGGCAAGGCAAAAACGGGGCGGGTTGCAGGATGAGGCGGAGGAAGGGTCGCCCAAAACAGCCGGCTTTCAGGGTGTCCCTTTCAAGGGAAAACCAAACATGGCGCCAGCGTAAAACGAATTCAAGCTGATTCAGTTCACCCCGTCCTGCGAAAGAGGGGGATTTCATTATCCACAGCTCGTAGATTGAAACCACACTCCACATTGGCAGCATCGCTGCTGACTTCCAGATGAGCCACGCGCCACCGTCATAGTTTGCGCTTACCGTATAGGACATGGACAAATTGATGAGTGCCCTGGTTTTGTGAGAGCTTTTGTGAGCCACCCACGTCCCTCCAAAGCGGAGAGTGGTCTACCGAAAATTTGGATCAAACCTCAAATGAACATTTTGCAGGCTTCAAGCCACCGTGCTGACAAGGACATTGATGTGGGCAACTGACAGGGAGACAGGTACGGGCAAAGCTGCTATGGCCAGCCTTAACAAAGACCCCGGGTTTGCATGAATCCACAGTTTTCATAGTAAAAAGACGACAAGATGTTTACCCTCCCGCCAACTAGCATGGAACCTCACTGGTAGCCTTTGGAAGACCGTCTTCCCTGTTTCCAGCAGCCTTGTGGGTTCCATGTTAGCCGGTGGGAGGCTACTTTCACCATCTTCGGCGACTCCCAAAGAGCTGATCCACGCAAGAAACCCCCATCCCAACCAGCCGATCCTTCCAGAACCGGGCAAAGGTCCAAACAAACTTGCATTTGCATGGCTTACCCAACCCGAAAGCCTGTTTGGTGGATTTCATTGCTCCAAACGCTCTCACACACCCAGGACTTCATCCGCTGAACTTGTCGGCTCTCAACGTAAAAGCTCCAAATTCAAACCAATCCTCAGTCCCATGATGCTTCCCACCAGGCGTCTACAGCTGCCTGGTGAAGTCACTCACCAGCCTGCAACAATATTGAATCACTAGTCACTGAAGCAAACACGGCCTGGCGAAAGCACAGGCTATAAGCAAGTTGCTAAAGCAATCTAAAGCAAGGCTGGAACACTGCTCAATCAAGTTTTTTGACCAACAAATGCAACCAATTCATCTCTTCATTACGTAGTGTTCCAGACAAAACGCCTGACATATTGAAGGGCCCCATACTTATTCTTAGAAGCAAAGGACCACCTCAAAGGCACACTCGCAAACATACTGTCAAAACAACAGATTGCCCTGCAATTCAACACAGCCGCTGAGTGGGGAAGGCTCACGTTTGGTTCATCTGGTTCATTTCGTCCATCTACCGGCGGGGAGGGAAAACACAGCTCTCTAAGATTCAAGAGCGCGGCAGCACGCCCACCGGCAGGTGCCAGGGTTGCTTAGGCCAGCAACTCTCGCTGGGCACCCCGGTTCAGGGTTTCAATTGCCTCACAACGTGCATCCGATGCAAACATTGCTGTCCAGCAACCCCGGAAGCTCAAAGCAGCCAAGGCCAAAGATGGACCACGACCATTTGGCAGGTCGTGGCCTATAGCGGCCACTCGCTGATTACTGCAGAGGGCCCCTTGAGGGCCAACTTGGCATGCAATGTGTTCATTCGCGACAGGCCAAACAAGCTGCGAGAGGTGCTCTGAGTACGCTGGAACATCCAATGCATGGTGGAAATGCAACGGTTGGCATAAGCGTTGCTCGCACAAGCGTTTGCTCACAGTCTCCAGAACAACTGCCCGGGCACCCTGTTTCCTGCCGCATTGGACTGCTCACGTGCTGAAAGCCTGACCAAAAAAAGCCAGGCCATGCCATTCTGACACGTCCAGGCCACATGCTGCGCTCACTTCGTAGTCTACGCGGTCAAAAGGATTTGTTCATGGTTCATGGCTCGAAATCCAGCCAACTTGCTTCGCCGCTCACAAATTCTTCGGGAAAAACGTAGTTGCATGCGATCGCTAAGTGCTAAGTGCGGCGTCCAACATGTAGATCCATGACATGGCATGTGGCGTCTGACTGTAAGAAGGCAGTTCTGAACCTCCACAATTGTGTGCAGGTCAGCAAAAAATCGTCTTGCGGAAAGTTCCATCACTTACCACAAGGATTGCGCACTACTAAACACTGAGCCAACGGAGGTCGAAGACCGCAGGCTCGCCTGCCCGTCCGCTACGCCGAAGGCTTCGGGTCTAATTCCGGGCGCCCAGCTGGGGAGCGCGGGCGTCGAGGGAGAT
Source organism: Effrenium voratum (assembly GCA_963377175.1). Classification (NCBI taxonomy): domain Eukaryota; class Dinophyceae; order Suessiales; family Symbiodiniaceae; genus Effrenium; species Effrenium voratum. Next base: position 1,043,316 of record CAUJNA010000291.1, read on the forward strand.
CGTCACCCGCTGGTCTCCCAACAACACCTGGCTCTCGGAGGCACGGTTCAGGCACTCCAAGGCCTCCTGCGAAGCGGCGCTGGGGTTGGGAACGGGTGCGGGGAGCGTTGGTCAAGCCCAGGTTGATTATATACTCCCCCTAGCCTCGCCCATCAGCACAGAACGGCTTCTCGTGGGATGCAGTCCGATGCGTGGGAAGAAGGAGGGGGAAGTAGATTGCCAGCTTCGCCTATTCTGGAATGAAGAGCCCATCCTGTGTTCCTATCCGCTGCCAAAAGCGATAGTCAACACGTTGTGCGAGGCTGGTCAGGGCCCTCTCACGCGAAAGTTTTGCATTCCACAAGAGTGCTCAACTTGTCTGCAAGTGTTACAATAATTCCAGAGCCCGACATGAGGAATCCGAAAGTCAGGGCCCCACATGGGTTGGTTTTGTTTTTTTCACCCCCGGGTTTGGTAGAATCGACTCGCTCGTCATAAAGCAAGACCTTCCCACTGAGTCCTGGGAGAGCTCGCCGATCCAAAAGAGCGGCTGCGGGACCAGTGCCGGGCCCTGGTGACGGCAGAAATCGGGGTACTTGCTGGTCACCTGAGTCAAAGGCCTTCATGCCCAAAGGACCTGCAAGAGACAAGTCTTGGTCCAACCAGGGTACGCCAAAAAAAAGACATGCGCCAGATTGGCTTGGATTTGTGGCGGAAGTGAAGCGTTTGTACACTCCTGCAAATTTTACATGGAACCCTTAAAGAAGGATTGGCTTTCACAGAAATCTCTGTTTGGGTTTGGGGACCCAGTTTTCCTTGGTCTATGTTAATTTGCAGGGGAGTAAGCCACTGTTGCCAACTGGGATGATTGATTGCAGAAGCCCAGGGGCTGGTAGTCTGATAGCTGGTGGTCTCACAGGATCTCTTGTCCAGAAAACGGTTTGGATTCGCGTTTTGTGGGTTTCACCAGTTCTTGATATGAAGAATGAAATGATGAATGAAGACATCCTAATAAAAGCATACTATCTTATTATCATTTCATCTGTCCGGCTCCAATTTTCGCCTAAGAGCTGGTAAGGGTTAGGTGATAGTGGCCAAACTCATCTCATTCCTTCTCTAATTATATTTTCCCTCTCTTTCCATTCCCAAGCTAGACAAATAAAAGAAGCTTAGTCCTTGCTTTGTACTCTTTTAGTACTCTTTAATATCCTACAGGGGGTGGATCCACAAAAGCCACGTCCAAACCGTTTTCTAGATTTTGGGCGCCTATTCTGGGCGGGGCTTCTGCCAGTTGACTGGGTTGAAGCTGGAGCGTTCTCCCCGCAACGCTGCC
>CAUJNA010000291.1:1049627-1054627 GCA_963377175.1 Effrenium voratum
TGTGTCTGCCTGCGTCTGCGTGTGTCTGTGTGTGTCTGTGTGTGTGTCTGTGTGTGTGTCTGTGTGTGTGTCTGTGTGTGTCTGTGTGTGTGTCTGTGTGTGTGTGTCTGTGTGTGTGTCTGTCTGTGTGTGTGTGGTGTGTGTGTGTGTCTGTGTGTGTCTGTGTGTGTGTCTGTGTGTGTGTGTCTGTGTGTGTGTCTGCGTGTGTGTGTGTGTGCGTGTGTCTGTGTGTGAGTCTGTGTGTGTGTGTGTCTGTGTGTGTGTCTGTGTGTGTCTGTGTGTGTGTGTGTGTCTGTGTGTGTGTCTGTGTGTGTCTGTGTGTGTCTGTGTGTGTGTGTCTCTGTGTGTGTCTGTGTGTGTCTGTGTGTGTTTGTGTGTGCGTCTGTGCGTCTGTGCGTCTGTGCGTCTGGGCGTCTGGGCGTCTGGGCGTCTGGGCGTCTGCGCGTCTGTGCGTCTGTGCGTCTGTGCGTCTGTGCGTCTGTGCGTCTGTGCGTCTGTGCGTCTGTGCGTCTGTGCGTCTCCGCGTCTGCGCGTCTGCGCGTCTGCGCGTCTGGGCGTCTGCGCGTCTGTGCGTCTGGGCGTCTGGGCGTCTGTGCGTCTGTGCGTGTGTGCGTCTGTGCGTCTGTGCGTCTGTGCGTCTGTCCGTCTGTGCGTCTGTGCGTCTGTGCGTCTGTGCGTCTGTGCGCCTATGCGTCTCTGCGCCTGTGCGTCTGTGCGTCTGTGCGTCTGTGCGTCTGTGCGTCTGTGCGCCTGTGCGCCTGTGCGCCTGTGCGCCTGTGCGCCTGTGCGCCTGTGCGCCTGTGCGCCTGTGCGCCTGTGCGCCTGTGCGCCTGTGCGCCTGTGCGCCTGTGCGCGGGTGCGCGGGTGCGCGGGTGCGCGCGTGCGCGCGTGCGCTCGTGCGCGCGTGCGCGCGTGCGCGCGTGCGCGCGTGCGCGCGCGGGCGGGCGGGCGGGCGAGCGTGCGTTCGTGCGTTCCGTGCCTGCGTGCGTGCGTGCGTGCGTGCATGTGTGCTTGCGTGTGGCTGTGCGTGTGCGTGTGCGTGTGCGTGCGTGTGCGTTCGTGTGCGTGTGCGTGGCGTGTGCGTGTGTGTGTGTGGGGTGGGTGTGGGTGTGGGTGTGGGTGTGGGTGGGTGGGTGTGGGTGTGGGTGTGGGTGTGGTGGGGTGGGTGCGTGGCGTGCGGCGTGCGTGCGTGTGTGCGTGCGTGCGTGCGTGCGTGCGCGCGTGCGTGCGTGCGTGCCGTGCGTGCGTGCATGCGGTGCGGCGTGCGTGCGCGTGCGTGCGCGTGTGTGCCCGTGTGCCCGTGTGAGCGTGCGCGTGCGCGTGCCGCGGTGGCGCGTGGCGCGTGGCGCGTGGGCGCGTGGGCGCGTGCGCGGTGGGCGCGTGGCGCGTGCGCGTGCATGCGCGTGCGCGTGCGCGTGCGCGTGCGCGGGCGGGCGGCGGTGCGCGCGGGCGGGCGGGCGGGCGCAGCGGGCGGGCGGGCGGGCGGGCGGGCGGGCGGGCGGGCGGGCGGGCGGGTGGGTGGGTGGGTGGGTGGGTGGGTGTGTGTGTGTGTTTGTGTGTGTGTGTGTGTATATTTTGTGTGTGTGTGTGTCTGCGTCCCTGTGTGTCTGTGTGTCTGCGTGTTTGCGTGTGTGTCTGTGTGTCTGTGTGTCTGTGTGTCTGTGAGTGTCTGTGTGTCTGTGTGTCTGTGGGTCTGTGTGTCTGTGTGTCTGTGTGTGTCTGTGTGTGTGTGTCTGTGTGTCTGTGTGTCTGTGTGCCTCTGTGTCTGTGTGTGTGTGTCTGTGTGTGAGTCTCTGTGTGTGTGTCTGTGTGTGTCTGTGTGTGTCTCTGTGTGTCTGTGTGTCTGTGTGTCTGTGTGTCTGTGTGTGTCTGTGTGTGTGTGTCTGTGTGTCTGTGTGTCTGTGTGCCTCTGTGTCTGTGTGTGTGTGTCTGTGTGTGTCTCTGTGTGTGTGTCTGTGTGTGTCTGTGTGTGTCTCTGTGTGTCTGTGTGTGTCTGTGTGTGTCTGTGTGTCTCTGTGTGTCTCTGCGTGTGTCTGTGTGTCTCTGTGTCTGTGTGTCTGTGTGTCTGTGAGTCTGTGTCTGTGTGTCTGTGTGTGTGTCTCCGTGTGTGTCTACGTGTGTGTCTCCGTGCGTGTCTCCGTGTGTGTCTCCATGTGTGTCTCCGTGTGTGTCTGTGTGTGTCTCCGTGTGTGTCTCCGTGTGTGTGTGTGTGTCTCCGTGTGTGTCTCTCTGTGTTTCTCTCTGTGTGTCTCTCTGTGTGTCTGTCTGTGTGTCGCTCTGTGTGTCTCTCTGTGTGTCTCTCTGTGTGTCTCTCTGTGTGTCTCTCTGTGTCTCTCTCTGTGTGTCTCTCTGTGTCTCTCTCTGCGTGTCTGTCTGCGTGTCTCTGTGTGTCTCTGTGTCTCTGTGTGTCTCTGTGTGTCTCTCTGTGTGTCTCTCTGCGTGTCTGTCTGCGTGTCGTGTCTCCGTGTCTCTGTGTGTCTCTGTGTGTCTCTGTGTGTCTCTGTGTGTCTCTGTGTGCCTCTGTGTCTCTGTGTGTCTCTGTGTGTCTCTGTGTGTCTCTGTGTGTCTCTGTGTGTCTCTGTGTGTCTGTGTGTGTCTCTGTGTGTCTCTGTGTGTCTCTGTGTGTCTGTGTGTCTGTGTGTCTGTGTGTCTGTGTGTGTGTCTGTGTGTGTCTGTGTGCCTGTGTGTCTGTGTGTGTGTGTGTCTGTGTGTTGTGTGTGTGTCTGTGTGTGTGTGTCTCTGTGTGTGTCTCTGTGTGTCTCTGTGTGTGTGTGTCGCTGTGTGTCTGTGTGTCTGTGTCTGTGTGTCTCTGCGGTGTCTGTGTGTGTGTCTGCGTGTGTGTGTCTGTGTGTGTGTGTCTGTGTGTGTGTGTCTGTGTGTGTGTGTCTCTTTGTGTCTCTGTGTGTCTCTGTCTGTGTGTGTGTGTCTCTGTGTGTGTGTCTCTATGTGCCTGTGTGTATGTGTGTGTCTGTGTGTGTGTGTGTCTGTGTGTGTGTGTCTGTGTATGTGTGTCTGTGTGTGTGTGTGTCTGTGTGTGTGTCTGTGTGTGTGTCTCTGCGTGTGTCTGTGTGTGTGTGCCTGTGTGTGTGTCTCTGCGTGTGTCTGTGTGTGTGTGTGTGCCTGTGTGTGTGTGTCTGTGTGTGTGTGTCTCTGTGTGTGTGTGTGCCTGTGCGTGTGCGTGTGCGTGTTCGTGGTGCGTGTGCGTGTTCGTGGTGCTTGTTGTGTGCTGTGTTGTGCTGTGCTGTGCTGTGTTGTGTTGTGTTGTGTTGTGTTGTGTTGTGTTGTGTTGTGTTGTGTTGCGGTGTCGTGTCGTGTGGTGTGGTGTGGTGTGGTGTGTGGGGTGTGGGGTGTGGTGCGCGGTGCGCGGTGCGTGGTGCGTAGTTTGTGGTGTGTGGGGTGCGGGGTGTGGGGCGTGAAGTGTGAGGCGTGGGGTGTGGGGCGTGGGATGCGGGGTGTGGGGTGTGCGCGCGTATGCGCGCGGGTGTGTGTGTGTGTGTGCTATACGTGTGCGCGCGCGCGTGGGATGGTGGGTGGGTGGGTGTGTGTGTGTGTGCGCGTGCGCGCACACGTGGGTTTGTGTGTGCTGCATGCACGTGTGAAAATATATAGATATATCCGCCGACATTGCTCGGCGTGTCGGACACCTAAGAGAGGATAGAGGATAACCCCCCCCCCCTAACCCCCCCCCCGCCCGACGTCTATTACGTAGGTTTTTTTTTGGGGGGGGGGAGGGGGGGGCCCCCCCACGTACCGCACGGCAATTTGATGACGTTCCACTAAACGTAGTCTTCGGGGAGCCGGTGTTGCAAAACAGGGGTCCCAGGCTCGATTCCCCCTGCCGGCTTTTTTGCTGGCTTGGGCTTCCTGCATCCTTTTGCCGAAAATCTGGCAAAACTCTGTGTTTTTGGACATCCTCTTTGCGAAAACGCGAAAAAAACGTGTATTTTGCGGGAAATACTGGGGAGCAAAGGGGAAGTGCAAGGATCATGCATGCATGCATGCATACATACATACATACATTACATACATACATACATACATTACATGAATACATGCATACATACATACATACATGCATACATACGTACATACATACATTGCATGCATTGCATACATACATACATACATACATACATACATACATACATACATACATACATACATACATACATACATACATACATTACATACATACATACATACATACATACATACATACATACATACATACATACATACATACATACATACATACATACATACATACATACATACATACATACATACAATACATACATAACATACATACATACATACATACATACATACATACATACATACATACATACATACATTACATACAAACATACATACATACATACATACATACATACATACATACATACATACATACATACATACATACATACATTACATACATACATACATACATACATACATACATACATACATACATACATACATACATTACATACAGTACATACATACATACATACATACATACATACATACATACATACATACATACATACATACATAAATAAATTCATACATACATACATACATACATACATACATACATACATACATACATACATACATACATACATTACATACATACATACATACATACATACATACATACATACATTACATACATACATACACACATTACATACATACAAGCATACATACATACATACATACATTACATTACATTACATTACATTACATTACATTACATTACATTACATACATACACACATACATACATACCATTACATACATACATACATACATACATACATACATACATACATACATACATACATACATACATACATACATACATACATTACATACATACTTACATACATTACATACATACATACATACATACATACATACATACATACATACATACATACATACATACATACATACATACATACATACATACATACATACATACATACATT
>CAUJNA010000291.1:1057127-1124627 GCA_963377175.1 Effrenium voratum
ATTGACAAAACAGATTCCGTTTTGAAATGCCTTCTTGCAGACATAGTAAAATATGAAAAATTGCAAAAGCACTGTGTTTTTTTTTGCTATGGGTGGTAAAGAAGCGCCTGTTTTTAGCATTTTTGAGTAATTTCCAAGCTGTGAACACCATATTTGTTTGACAAAAAACTCGCGGAAACCAAATAAACCAAACAAATCGAGCACACCAAAAAAGGCAAAAATCTGCGGAGAATCTTGGGTTTGGCCCATGTTTGTTGTTTTCGATTTTGTTTATCACAAAGCCAAAAAAACCCAAGGTTTTTTGGTTTTCCAAGTGGGTGGGCCCAGAAAACAAAACACCCAAGGCTTTTCTTGGTTTTGGCCCTAAAAGCCACAAACGAGGAAAACCAAAAAATCTAAGGAGAATCTTGGGTTTGGCTATTTTTTGGGTTTTCTCGAGTTTTTCCGAGTTTTTTTCATTTTTCACAAAACCAAAAAAATCAATGCTTTTTTGGTTTTCCAAGCGGGTGGGCCCAGAAAAAAAACATGTTTTTTGGTTTCCAAGTGGGTTGGCCCAGAAAACCAAAAACACCCAGGATTTTTTTGGGTTTTCCAAGTGGAGGTGCCCAGAAAATCAAAAGAGCCTTGGTTTTTCTCCTCAGAATTTTGTGTTGGTTTTCTCGGGCTGTTTTTTGCTTTCTTGGTTTTCCTCGAGTTTTTGGCTTGTAGGGCCAAAGCAAAAAAAACCTTGGGTTTTTTGGTTTTGTGATAATAAAAAACAACAGCTCGAGGAAAACCAGAAGAACAAAAATACTTAAAATCTAAAGCAACATAGGCATTCAAATTGAATTATTTCATTCTTCAGTTCTATCAGACTTCTAATTATATATTTAATCACATCTGATTCAACATGAGTCACATTTGCTTTGTAGCTAACATAGCACATCATATTTGACTTATTCCCTTGTTAAGCTCTTTTCCTGGAAAGGATGCCTTTTTGGGTTCTAATTGAAGATGGAAAGTACAGTGGAACTCCTTCGTCTATTCTACTACTTAGTATTGATTTAATGTCGAAAGGAATTTCCTTGCACATTGTCTGTAAAAAAGAAAAATGTAATTGAATTGTTTGTTGTTTACAATCTAATTAAACTTCGATCATAATCAAACTTGGCACCCTTGACGGAAGCTTATAAGGAGCTTTATTAGGAACTGTGTAAGGAGCCTTATAGGCAGCTTTTCAAGGAGTATAAGGAGATAAGGACTTTGAAAGGAGCCATATAATTTTCAAGGAATTGCAAGCCTTAAATAAAGCTTCATAAGGAGTCGCACGAGGGAGAGCTTTTCAAGGTGAAGAAGGAGCTTTGATAAGGATCCTTATAAGCTCTTCAAGGAGCCTTCTAAGGAGCTTTGCAAGCATCTTTGCAAGGAGTTGCGCAAGGGGCCTTATAAGGAGCCAAACTTCATAAGGAGCCGGGTAAGGAGCTTCATAGGGAGCTGTTAAATGAGGAGCTCTATAGGAAGTCTTGTTAGCAGCTTAACAAGTGAGCTTTAAAATGCTTAGAGACGGGGTATAAGGCCAACCTCTGCACCACCTCCTTCTCCTTGAGCTCACTTGGGGACACTTCGCCAGACACGAGAGCTGATTGGAAATCACAAAGGGGCAGTTTAATCTCGAGTCATTCTGATGGCTGCGGGCCACTCCAATACTCCCACACAGCCTGTATGTATCCAAATGGTGAGCTTGAGACATTGCCCTTCAGATAAGTAAGCAGAATAGTTGCCCTTCAGATAAGTAGAATTCTTGACCATTGCAACAGAACCCAAATGGTAGTTCCTGGGGGGGGGGCCTGAGCATATATATATATATGTGTGTGTGACACAGACGCAGAGACACACACACACACAGACACACACACACACAGAGACACACAGGCACACAGACACACAGACACACACACACACAGACAAACAGACACACACACACACACACCGACACACACAGACACACACACACACACAAACACACACACAGACACACACAGACACACAAACAGACACACACACACAAACACACACACACACACACACTCACACTCACACTCACACTTTCACACTCTCACGCACACACACACACACACAGACGCACGCAGACGCACACGTGTGGAGTGTTTCTCAAAAAAGAGGTCCCCATTGAGTGCCCTGAAAATACACACCCAAAATGGTGGGTCCACCATTTTGAGAAACTCTTTGAGGATTGGTTCAAAGGCAACCCAAGAAGATGCATTTCTTTTTCAAGGTGGGAGTACCCCAATTTTTGGGTGCATGAATGGCCGCCTTTGGCCACGGAAATTTGCCCTGCGCCACGTTCCTTCAACCGCTTCACAGCCAGGCGCCGCCAGCATCAGCGGCACCGGGGCCTCCCCACGGCCGCCCTCCGCATGCCCGGAGCCGCGGCCCCGGAGACGGATCTTGCAGCCTCCGGTCGGCTAGTCGGTGGCCGCTTGGGGTTGGTTGCAATGCCACCAAAAATGGGATCAGGAATCACAAGTAGGTACCCTAGGATGGCTTTTGGCGGGATACATGAGGTACTGAGAAGGTACTAAAAATGCCCAGGGATCTGCTATCCAGCAAACAAACACGGTGTTGAATTGGGGGGGTGGGCTGGAAAAATGTGAACAATGACCCACCTCCCTTTGGTTCCTCTGGGTAAATGAAAGAATGCTGTGTAGCACCTAGCTGGGACAAGATCCCCAAAACAAGTTCTGCTCAACTTGTTGTTTGACTTGCTGATATATATATATATATATATATGGTGCCCCCCCCCCCCCCAATGTCGACCTTTTTGTCTGTCTTCATCTGTGATGCCCAGTACATCTGACTCCGCAAAGGAAAAATACTCTCCAACTCAGCCATTTGAACCGTTTAAACCGGTTGAACCCTTTCTCAAAGGAAAGGTCTGGGCCCAAAACCGTTTGAACCGTTTCAACCGTTTAAACCATTTCTCAGAGAAGAGGTCTGGGCCCAAGACCGAAACCGTTTAAACCGTTTAAACCCTCTCTCAGAGGAAAGGTGTCGGCCCAAAACCGTTTAAACCGTTTAAACCGTTTGAACCGTTTGAACCCTCTCTCAGATGGAACCCTGGGGGGGAGGGGCTTTCATTTGAGAGAGGCTTTCCTCTGAGAAAGGGTTAACACGGCTTAAACGGTTGTAGGCCTTGGGGGGGGGGGTCTTTCCTCTGAGAAAGGCGTTAAACGGATTGGGGCCCAATTGGGGGGGGGGAGGCTTTCCTCTCAGAAAGGGGGAAAATGGTGCAAAAGGTTTGGCGCCCTGACTCTCTTCTTTGCTGTTGTTTTTGGCATCTTCTGACCAAACCTCAGCTTAAAAATAGGAAAGAGGTAGATCCAAACCGACGAAATTGTCTTTGGACATGTGCTCTTATTTTGCTGCTTTCCCAAATCCCCAAAAAAGCAGAAAACACTGCAAATATACCTATGAAAAAGTAATCTAAATAGGATATCCTTTTCAAAGACTATTTTCAATTCGAATGTTTATCTCACATTTGACTTCAAAGGCGGTATCATTTTCCTCTTTTAAACTTAATAAGGACATACTCCTAGTAGGATGTTCCAGTTAAAGGGAATCTAAATAGGCTTTCCTGTTCAAACAAGATTTGTAATCAATCCAACTAAAGCCCTTCTTTTAAGACAAGCGTATCCAAAATATTGTTACAACCAGACACTCTACTAGAATTCTGTCATTACGATCAAACGATAAAATTGAAAACGTTTGAAATAATAATTTCGATTCTTTCAATTTAGACTCTAAAGGGGGTCTCTGTTACTAGGATCGTGTATTAAATTATCTATAAACTTTGAGTGGAGTTTAGTCAGGAATAATCCTGGTACGATTGCTAGTTTAGAGCGAGTCTGAATAGGTGCCCTCAAAATCGAGTTTGAAATTGGAGTTTAAACCATGTTCTAGTTGCATTGTTTGATCAGACATTAAATAGAACTTAATAAGGAAATCTAGTAGAGTGTCTAGTTTCAACGAGAACTTAAGTCGTTTGTTAAAATAATATTCTTAATTGAAATTGTTATTTCAAATTCTACTTGAAGCGGGTTTCTTTTTCTGGGATTGAAATGTCCCATGAATTTAGACAAACATTAACAGTGAAACATCCTAATACAAAGTCTAGTCTTAAAGATGATGCAAATAGGATTTACTGTTGGAAGAATGTGTTTAACCGTAATGCTTACTTCAAATTAGAATCTAAAGAGGACGTTCTTTCCCAGGATGGTTTTCCCAGTTTCAAATTAGAATCTAAATAGATTTAAATAAGGCACTTTTTTCTCCTGCTTTCCCCAAAGCACAAAACAGGCATAAAACACCGCAAATAGCATTGAAACCAACAAAAAGGTCGACATTCGGGCGGGGGTAGCATACATATATTATACATATATACAAAAATCGACCTTTCTCTGTCTTCATTTGTTCTACATCTGACTCTGCAAAAGGGAAAACACTCTCCAACTCAACCATTTGAACTGTTTGAACCCTCACAGGAAAGGCCTGGGCCCAAAACCGTTCAAACCGTTTAAACCCCTCTTCAGAGGAACGGTCTGGACCCAAAACCCAAAAACATTGAAACCGCTTAAACCGTTCAAACCTTCTCTCAAACAAAAGGTCTGGGGGTCTGGGCCCAAAACCGTTTAAACCAATTAAAGCCTTTGAACCGTTTGAACCGTTTGAACCCTCTCTCAGGTAGAATCCTGGGGGGGGGGGGGGTCCTTGGGAGAAGGGTTTAAACGGTTTAAACGGTCCTGTTTAAACTGTTTAAACGGTTTAAACGGTTTTGGCCCCCTGACCCTTGGGTGGGGGCGGGGGGCTTTCCTTTGAGAAAGGGTTTAAACGGTGTTGGGCCTTGGGAGGCGGGGGGGGGGGGGGTCTGAGAAAGGGTTTAAACGGTTTGAACGGTTCAATCGGTTTGGGCCCCTGACCCTTGGGGGGGGACCTTTGCTCTGAAAAAAGGGTTCAAGCGGATTAAAGGGTTCAAACGGTTTGGGGCCTGACTCTCTGTTAGGCATCTTCTGGCCAAACCTCAGCGTAGATCCAAGCCGACTGAAATTCATTCGGGCCGGGGTTTAAGATTCCCTGCAAAAAGTTTGGAGCCTGAAGCTTCCAGATTGTCTTTGGAAATGAGCCCTTTTCTTGCTGCTTTCCCCAAAGCCCAAAACGGGCAGAACACACCGCACATACCTGTGAATCCTGGAAAAGTAACTTAAATAAGATCGCCTTTTCAAAGACTCTTTTCAATTGGACTGTTTTTTCAATTTAGATTATTCTTTTGAATTGATGAGGAAATCATCCTATTGGATTTCTAGCATAAAGATAATCTGAATAGGATTTGTTGTTCAAATAATATTAGTAATTAAACGTCTAACTTATTTGACATTAGACTCAGAACCGGTTTCCAATTTTGTTTGTTGATCAAGTACTTAATGGAATTGTTATAAGAAAATAACTCTAGAAGAGCGTCTAAATCATTTAGATAGGCGTGTTTTAAAATGGCAGTATTATTTCAATTTAGATTCTAAAGGGGGTCTCTTTTCTGCAATGTGTTTTCCATGTTCTAATTGGAATTGAAGTGGAATTTAATAAGGACATACTCCCAGTAGGATTTCTACGACAGAGGGGTCTCTTTTGCTACGACAGAGTTTTTCAATGCTCTCATTGCAATCCACATAGAAATTAACAGTGACACATCCAAATGTTGCTTCTAGATTTAAAGATGATGTAAATAGGAGTTCCTTTTGGAAGAACATGTTTAATTGTGATTCTTGCTTCAAATAAATTAATTAGACTTTACAGAGGACTTCCTGTCCCAGGATATGTTTCCAGTTTCTAGATAGAATTTGAAATAGATGTTAATAAGGCACTCTTTCTCTGCTGCTTTCCCCAAAGCACAAAAAAGGCAGAACAAGCCGCAAATACCATTGAACCCAACAAAATGGTAGACATTTGGGGAGGGGTAGCATATTTCTTAACATAAATCTTTCTGCTTCACATTGAGCTTCTTTGGCTTCAGTTTGGGATGCCTGGATTTCCCAACAGTTGAAAAGTTGTTGTTTGGCCCAGCCATTAATGTGCCCTCTTTATTTGGTCGTTTCAAGGGAAACCCCCTGAAGAAGAAGCAATTGTGAGAACCCTCACAATGCGATCGCTTTACCCCAGAGGTTCCTGGCCGACCAAATTCTCGGGTGGATGTCCATGGGAGAAAATGCACGAGCTTGTGGGTCACTGAAAGAAGGAACAAACATCTCTCTCGCTGGTCTGGATTGTTGGCTGCGTAAACTGTGATCAGGGACTCAGAATACCAAGATATCGTGGGGCCGATTCAGGGCTAAGAAGCCCAGAGTGGCGCCGAACAGGATGGGGGGTCAAAGGTAAGCCCCTGCAGTTAGCGCGGTGTGAAGTACTTCTCCGGGGTCATGGTCGGGGGTCCCTTAGGAAGCCTGCCCAAACCCTGATAGGAAGACTCGAAGATGGAAGACCCACCAATCACGTCTTTCGACCCTCAACACCCTACATCGCATATCTCCAGGGCAGCAGCCCTTAGAGCCATAAAGATGTTGGAGGAACATACGAGATTCTTCAGGGGGCATCCTTCATGGGCTTGACCAGTTTAAGTGGGGAGGCCACCAGTCAAATACGGGAAAAAGGGTGCACTGAATATCTGCGTGTTGCATGGGTTGCTCCCAGTGCGAATCTCACGAAACCAACATGGCCCCAGTCCCACCCCTTGCTTTGCTTCTGAACGCCTCACAGCGTGGGTAAATCGGTGATACCCTCCCGAAGCAACCGCTCTTGATTCCCTAACTCCAACTGGAAATTACGCGCCTGTCTTCTCGTAGATACGCTTGGTGTTGGCCCCGCCGTGGCCAATTAGCTTCTTGTTCACCTGGCTGTGTCTCAAACTTAGCCAACACTAAATCCTAATTGAGGCATCAAAGGAAGTTCAGCAGAACTTCTGTGGCACGGAACTTTGCTGTCGGCAGACCCTCAAGATCGCACGTGCAGTGACAGAAGTGCCAACATGTGGGAATTTCCAGAAACGCTCAGAAATGGTGCTGCTTTCCCGCAGTTCCACATGATGCTATGAAACCCAGCCCCTTCAAGATCGGAGATGGCCGCATTGGCATGGCCGCGTACGTTTTTTTTGAACTATCAGCATGCTCTGCGCACTTTGCAAAAGAGCCGTGTTTCCGTTGGCTTTCCAAATAGTATGGCGCAACCTGTGCACAACTTTCTTAGGTGCCGGTCAACCTTCAAAAGCCTGGTGTGTTGCGTTGTTCAATGCACAAGTAGCAAAAAGCCTCGTTGAACTATACTTCTTGTACTCTTGCGTGATTTTGATACTTCAGATGCCCACTTACCCAGCTTTCGCTTTCGGCTCAGTCTCAGTTGGCCTCCCTCGCCCTTGTTAGTTGAGACTTTCCCTTTTTTGCGCGCAGACAAGCCCAAGCCGGTTGCCAAACCCATACCTCAAAGCCGTTCCGCAGCATGGATGGCTCGATGAAGAAGTGCGTCCAGATCTTTGCTGGCGGGTGCCTTTTGCCCCTTGTCCTGCACGCACTCTTACCACATCTTGCCACTGTTGTGTGGATATGTGTCACAGGGGGACCCCTGTGAATAGTTTCCCGTTTTGCGCGTTTAAGAACAGCTGAAAAGAGTGGCGTGCCCTGACAAATAGAAACACTCACATGTTGAGGATGAGCAAAGTTCCGAGAAATTCAACCGTTTGTCATGACCAGAACCGCATTGCACACCCATCAACCTGGAAATACAATGATGCCAAAAAAGGAAGACGGAGCCGTTCCCCAACAAAAACAGACCGCACAACGGACGCCTCAAAAGCCTAATTGTCCTTGTGGCAAATTGTTAAAACCTCTCAAACTGAGACTAGTGCCACCTATGTTCAACCAAACTGCTGGAGGCTGACAGGAAGTTGTGGGAACACTTCTTTCTGTGGGGGACTTCCTGTCCACTTCCGTGATTGGAAAGACGGTAAAAGGACACCAATGCTCAGGGCTGCTCCAAAATCTCTGGCAAAAGGAGGGAAATTGGAAGACAAACCAGTGGAAACCAAATCAATTGTAGTATTGACACCGGACTAACCACACCAGTGAAGAATCCCATCGAAAATCGGACACCTGACACCCCTCGATCAACATCCGAGGGCCTGGCCTTCTTAAGGGTCAACATTACTCAGGTTTGAGCCATCAATTTTCACCCAAGCCAAGGGAAACCGATCACCATGCCTTGAGGTTTTCTCTCAGCTGGGAGAACATGGCACGTTTTTGGACGGCCGCCGTGTGCCGACTTTTGAGTGGGATACCAAAAAAGGGCCTGAGAGTGGAAGCAACCCATAATAGCACGGCCTTCTTGGTGTATTTCTCAAGCAAACAGCCAGCGTCAGTAAGATCTGGCTGTATTGAAGTTGTCCGTTTCGGTCTTATGCTGTCAGAACGAAGACTGGAAAGAGGCTGACCACATGAGCCCCTGCAATTGCAATGCTGCAAAGCTTCTTCCAAGTAGCCGTCTTCAATAGCAACAGGTGTACTATTTGATTGGTGTGCTATTGGCAAAGAACTGAACTACTTTTGATTTAGAGTGGGACACTGCTTGGCAACTGGTGTAGCATGTAGTTGTGTACTTTGGCGACATGTTGGTTCAGCATTGGTGCAGTGTCGATTCAGTGGTGCAGCGTTGGTGTTGGCCTAGAGCTTTTATTTAAGAGGCCCACGATTCACCCCACTAACATGACCCCACCAAAAGAAAACTCATTTTAAGTTGGCCCAAAAACAAATGTAAAAAACAAAACAACATATTGTGGACATTCCTGAGTTGGGCTCACCTTTTAGCTTCCTTCGCCTTTGCCGCGGAGCCCCATCTCCTGGTGGTCTTCTGGTCCGCCGGCGAGGCCGGCGACGCCGGGGAGGTCGGGCAGGAGTCGCTTGCGAGGAAGCGCTCCTGCAGAAGAAGCCACCCCCGACTGGGGAATCAACGTGGGGAGTGATACATGTTTTCCTCCATACATGGGAAACAAAGGAGAACACATTAAAACATAAAAACATGTGGGAACAAACATTACCCTCCACTCATGATTTCCCTGGTATCCACTCAAGAGGAGATGGTCCATTAAGGGGGTAGGGACGACAAAAGCAATCACCAACGCTTGCCCCAAGAGTTGTCTGACCATCTTCAGGACACACTTAGCATTTCCCAAAGCTCTCCCCCGTCGATAACAGACCGGTGGGGACAAACTCCCCCCACAAGTTACGTTGAGAGTTAAAAAGGGGGGGTTAAAAGAGTGGTTCCCTAATTCAACATGTGTTCATTTGAATGCAACGTTGCCCTAAGAGGAGATCCGTACATGATGGCCATTGGGATCCCTGTTGTTCTAAGCTTCCTCGGGCCTCGCCTCCGGCTGCGTACTCAGCACTGGCAAGGGTGCTGCATTTGCCTCGAGGGCAATCTCGCGCCAAAGGAAAATGAGGAGACCCGTTCCGCCCATTGAGCAGACCCCTCCCTCCACTCATGCAAGGGAAAGAACCCATGGGTGTAAGTCTGGCTTGGGGGCAATCAAAGAATGGCAGCAAAAGTGGAACTCTTTGTTAGGTTTCACCGTCTTGTGTTAATTGAATCAGGGGGTGCCACTGATTTGCTGGGCTTCTCAAGAAAGGCATGGAGAGGGACAAGCGGCCTTGAGAAGAAAAGCGTTGGATTGAAACAATCCAAAGTGTCCTGCAAACTCCACGCGTAGTCCGGGCCTTTTGATTCAGGCATGGTGTTTCTCAGAGTCACGGTGCAGTCTGCAGCGCTCCCCTGAGACTCATTTTCCCCGCGACCACGCGAGTGGCAAAAATCCAAACATGAGGGCGGGCAGAGCTGCGAACACAGCCTCCTGGCTGTGTCAGCTTCCTGCCGGCCCTCACATGATAGGGGTATTTTCATACCCCCTCGTTCCGCGTAAGTCCGTGTTAAACTGAAACCCGGTCTCGCGGTAATCCGCGTTAAACTGAAATCCATTCTCACAGTAGTTCCGGAATCGTAGAGACTCCAGAACCATGCTAAGACCATACTAAGTAAGAACCACTATGAAAAACCAGCCCAAGTTTCCTGGCAATGGTGGAGAAAAACCCAGACCTTCAGCATACCCCCCAAGCTACAGCAGTCGAGCCAGCCGGCATGAGAGGATGTCTTGGACGGCGTCCCTGGCGTGCGCCCTGGCTAGAGTGGTGCCAACCGGCCGAGGGAGGGGCTACCCTTTGGTGGCCTTGTCCTGCGACTGGACATCCTGAGGTCCGGCAGAAGTATCCAGGACGGCGTAAAGTCATCCACCACCAAGACTCGTCGATGCATGTCAAAGCCAGTGAAGTCCAGGTAAGTGAGCTGGTCCGCCCATACATTGGAACATCGTTTGACATGGTGGAGTGAAGCGAAAACTGCCCGTTCTTGTTCCTGCGCTGAGCGTTTTGAGGCAGCAGTTGTCCGTCCGAATGGCGTCGAGGCAGCGAATCTTGTCGTCCAGGGTCTTCGGGGGCTCCTTCTGCGCCAACGCCGGGGACTCCGATTTTAAGAGGTTCGGGTGGTACATGGATGCGATGCGATGGGCCGCGTCATCCGCCTCCTTCGTGGATGGGCTATTCTCCCACTGTTGGGCAGTGCGCCAGGATCTGGGGCCGTTCTCCCCGACTGTGTGGACTTCCATGAAGGATGGCTGCTGGATGGGTGTCCAAACCAGGTGGTCCGCGGTCAGCTCCACTGCATGGGCCGGTTGGTCTTTCTAGGTGCTGGGGCGTGAGTTTCCTCTTGACCGGAGAGTGCTATCATGTGCTCCTGAGAGAAGCGGCCTGGTCGCAACCGCTGCCAAGGCCACTCCTTCCTCAAAGACTGTCTTCTCCACCGCATTCCAAGCCTCCACTGCCTTCTGCTCGGCTCCGTGTTGGCGCCGCTAGAGCCTTCTGCGACTGAGGCGGCTGGGGAACAGCAGGGTAGCGTGCTGGGTAAAACCGGCAGCAGCATGTGGCCACACAAAAGCCATTTCACCCTCCCATTCTCAATCCAGCTCCACACCTCGGTGCCGCAGATGTAGGGGGGGGCCTGCTGCGCCTCCATCCTCTCCCTCGAAGGCGCCCCAAAGCCTGCAGCTTCGCAGACTGGATTCGCTGCCGCAAATGGCCCCCAAGTTCTTCAAGTCTCCTCGACGTCCACGCCGTCCCCCTTCCATGCCTGGCTGGAACTTGGCTAACACCGTTTTCGGCGGCGCCTAAGTGTGCCTGCTGTCTCGCTGTCGAAGAGCTTGGTGGGAAAGTGGTCTGGCTCCTTCTTCGCGTCGTGGGCCTGCGCCACACACGTGTCTGTGTCCTGCAGGTCCTCCTCCGTCAGGGCGTGGTAGGAATCCTGCAGAGAATGGGAATTTGCGCCGGCATCTTCAGGGTTTTCCGCTTGGAGATGAGGTCCAACAGGGCCGCATCCGGGTCGCGGACAGGGTGTTAATTGGTTCTGGGGGAAAAGGTCAATGATGCCCATTTCCGCATCCTCGCCCAGGACTGCTTGAAGGCCTCAGTGGGGACTGCCTTGTCCATCACCTTCCGCTGAATCCAGGCCACCAGGTCGGCAGTGGTGGGTCCACAAGACTCATCTGTGTCCACATAATGCCATGGACCTCAAGGATGCCAACTCAATCCGAGCTTCAAGCGCCGTATCCGGGGTGAGGGGAAGTGGGGTGTGCCTCCAAGCTAGAGTCTGGGGGGGAGACAGCGCTAGGAGCAGCCGTCCCCAACCTCGCTCCGCTGCAGTTGGCTCCGCATCTACTTCCATGGCCGCCAGACCAGACCTCGGCGTTGTCGCCTGGGCAGCTTCCTCCTTCACGGCTTCTCGAGCTGCCTCCTGGCGAGCATCATGCCTGGCATCCGCAACGGCGTCCATGGCATGTTCCAATCTACCTGGGAAGAAAAATCAAATAAACCGATCCGAGATCGAAACCAGGGATCAAGTCAAGGACTTGAGCCAAAATGGCCCCGAGAAAGAAATCACCGAGTTAGAGTCAAACGGGGCCAGGGGGACTAACAGCACTTGGCCCCATGACATCTCAGTTTTCCCAAAATCCATATTTCTTGGTCAATGATCAACCCTAAACCTAGGATTCAGGATTGAACTATTATTTGTTCATTATTTGATCAAGGTTTCTGTTTGGCTCCCCCTTGTTTGGGAACCATCCCTCTTTCACTCTTTCACGCTTGCATCTCGGCGTGGTGCATTGCACGCGGCAACCGTCCAAGAAAGGTGGCCCTGTTCCCTCACCCCATCAGATGGGCCCTTTCGCAGCGTTCCTTACGCCACCCAACACAAACTTGGTCCGCACACAAACACCCGTCCACAGACACCTGTTTCAATGCGATTCACTCACATCATGAATCTCCTTAAGAGGCACCGACTTTGCCCGATCGTTTCCTGAGCGAACTATCATGACCATCATAGAGGAAACTTCCCCCTTTTTTCCAAATGCTGTCACTTGGGCCCAAAAGAACCTAGTGCCATCACTGGCCTCATTGTTTTACCATTCCAGTCACCCCCCAAAGTAGGTTTACAGGGAAACATAGATAAGTCTCAAGTCAAACGAATGAACCCAGCACCGCCCTTGTCGTAGAGTCCTCGCCTCTGGGAGCAGTAGGTGCCCGAAGGGTGCGTTGGGCATGGCACGCAGGGCGTCGATCAGGCGCTGGGTCTCGTCCATGGAGGGCATGGGCAAGGCTTCCTGGAGCGCGGAGCACGTTTCTCAAAATCGGGGCAACATGGTGTGTTTCAGCCACGGAGCAGCGCATGGCTTCCATTAGCCCGGAAAGGGTTCAATATCCATCATGTTCAGCCCCCAGCTTGGGCCTGGGTACCTTCGACTGGATTATGACCATAGCTAAACGTAAACCAACCCCTTTTGTCCCACCCTTTATGACCTGCCTCAGTAGGCTGAACAGTTTGAGGAGTTCAACTTGCTATTGGCACCCGTTGGTTTACCTTAACTTAAAGTCGCCATTTAGAGGATAGTGTTGAGCATGTCATCTTAATGGACCGAGTGGAACCAGCGTGCCTGTTCACATAACTGCTTAAGACTCTCTCTCTCTCTCTCTCTTTCTTATTCCCCAACAGCAACCGCTGTGGGGTCAGTCGGGTGTGGCTTTATTCTCTTGACCCATTGACTATAGTGCAGGTTCTTGCGGATCTTAGGCTCTGTCCTGTTTCCGAAAATTGCAACCAACGAGTTTCATCGGTTCAGGACAGGCCACATTGCGGGGAGCGACACACCTTGCCTGACAATGTCGCGGGATTCGGATGAAGCCCTTGGAAAGTGAGACTTTGAAGCATGTTTATCCGCCAGTTGCTCCACGGTAGCTTGATTAGCGGAGACCCTGCACAGAAATCTACCAAAAAAACACAGCGTCAATTCATGAGGTGTCCAAGCTGCTCCTCTACCACCCCACAACATTCTAAAAGAAATACGGGTCCCACCCATTTCTGGTTGGGACTGTCCCCTACTATAGTCCAATTGGCGTTCAGCTGACAGAGTTGGAGTCATTCACGGGCAACACAAAACACGTATCCCTCGAACAAGCCACAGAACCTTCGTCATATTCCTGGCTTCAAGGAATCCATGAATTCACTTCAAGTCTAAACACTGACACTGTTTGAGCAGCCCCGGCAATCATAGCAAATTACAGCTTAGCAAAGGCGTCTATCTTTGTCAGAGTCAATTCCAAGACTCCAAAGCAGCGGGACACCAGATGAGCACTTTTTGACTCAGGGAAAGAACCAACGATACCAGCAGTTCGGAACAGTCATGTGCGCTGAACACATGAACAGGATGCAACTCCCCAAGCTTCTCACCTCGTAGCCGTAGCCTAGCGTGTTGGTCAGCGTGTTGGGCAGTGTGCCAGGGGGTGTCATCAGCGTGTGCTCCTCACACGCCTTCAGGGTTGGACGATTCACGCTAGCATGGCTTAAGCCACCAAACTGTTGAAACAACCTCCTTTTCGTTTGCCTTTGAAGTGGACCAAGGCTTCGCTGTTTAAAGATGTCCAAACCACCAACCCAAACTGAACAAACATCCTCCTTCGGGATCCCCCGAAGTTTCCATGGCTTGGAACATGTTCTCCAAAGCCTCCAGCGCCGAGCTTGCGCTGGCAGAGCTACTCGAGAGCCCTTCACTCCTGCCGTATGATAACTCGGTTCATGGTGGTTAGCTGCTTGTTGGTTCTCAGCAGGGAATCGACCGAGATTTGAAAAATGAACCCAGGGATCCCTTGAAGGAAATCACTGGGGAAGGCTCATATGGGGTCGTTCCCTCATTCCTGCCCCGCTGCTCTGGGATCCCGAATCACTTCCCTAAACCGAGTTGGAGGCATCCAAGGCATTTGTTTTGAGTTAATGAGTGGAAGAAGGTCCCGTGCACTTTGCAAGGTTCAAGGTGAACGGTATTAATCCGGAAGAAAACCCTCCGGATTGTTCAACCATGGACGTCCAAATATGCCAATTGTTCCTGTCGAATTCCAACTATTTGCTTTCACGTATTGAAATCGCAACAGGAAGGCAATTGATTTTGGGTCAGTTGGGGAACGATCTCTATTGTCAGCTCAAAGCTGTGTCCGACTTTCAAGGTGTCCTGCTCACATCTTACTCACCGATTTGGCGTCTGCCAGTCGCATCGGCAGAAAAAGGCCTGGAGCCCTCCTTTGAGCTTAGCTTCCTGGGTGTTTCCTTCTCCCCACTGACCTCTGGGGGTGGGGGATTCTCAAAATGTTTGATTCTCCCAAAATGGCAAGGGAATCCGTTTGGGTTTCCTTATATATACCAACCAAACGGGGATTCCACTGGCTCAAGCTTCCCTTCCAGAAGTGTTAGATTCCTGTATTAAAAACCAACCGGGGGAGGAAACAAACGTATTCTGAAACGCACGGGGATGGATGAAAAACCTTGTGGGGGTGGTTTAAAAGGAAAACAAAAGGAAAGCCACCATTTTGTTGGTCCCCAAAAAACGCACATGTGCTGGAAACGTTCTCCCAAAGCATGGCCCGCTCCGCCCACCGCCGCCCGACTCCTCCGGCGTGCGTAGAGCTCTGGGCAGGTCGCGGCCTCCGCGGTCAAGGTGGACTCGTTGGAGCTCGGGTTGTCGCGGACGATGTCGTCGAGGAAGCCGTTCTTCACCTCGGTGTGAGTTTGACTGGCTGCTGCATAAAAACCTCCCGTTTGCTCGCTTCCCGTGTGTAGACGTTGGTCGTGTGGCAGCCCCATAGCGAACTGCACACGGATGTGGGGCCAGCCGATGCCGACCCCGCCGCCCGTTCAAGGTCGAGCAACCATGAAACATGGAGCCGGCCACCAACCACCAACCAGCCAAGCCGAACCACCAACCAAGCCCACCAACGCCCGCACCGCAGCAGCAAACAGCAGCCAGTTGATAGTGGACCCTTTGGTGGACATCATCTAGGTGGGGATTGTCCATCTGCGACTGTTGAGTTGGTTCCCAATGTAAATTCATAGGCACCTGTGGCTCACAAACAGGGAAGCACCAAAGTTAGTGATCATGGTCATGGTTCCGTGTTACAACGCCTTTACACTACCGCTCTAACACCCCCAAAGGTCAATGGACACGCAAGTAACACTGTGCGTGTCTAAAAATGGGGGAGCCCCAGGGGGGGGCCTTCCGTGGGCGTGCCCTTTGAAACGGCACGTACAAAAAGAGAACTGCACCCACCAAGAGAAGGCCGGATCGCCGGGTTCATGGCTGACTCACCAACCGAAGTGACCCTAAATGAAAACGGGCGATGCAAAGGACATGGGAAAATGCGGAGGTCGTCCCCTGGTTTTTGGACCATGAACAAATCAGGAGATGCTAATACCGAACCTTGCTTTCTGGAGCCCGAGGGAGCTTCGGGGACGGTGGTCTCAATAAGTCAAAACATTGGCAAACCCAAGGTGAAGTACCGTGAGTTGAAGTTCCAAGGGCAAGAATAAACCATCTTGTTTCCTCCAAACCGTGCGTTCTCCTTCGAAGTTGACAAGGGTCAGACGCTGGGGTTCTTTCTCTTTCACCCGCTCCGCCGCTCGGCTGACTTAACAGGGTTCCCTACATTCCAAGAACTAAACATCGCTGGTTTGTGGCAGGGCACCTTCACGTACTCGCCACAGAGCATCAGCATATTCGTCTGCGCCACGCTGAACGGTGTTCTAGACATGGCACCAAGGCACCAAGGCAGCCGCCCAAAAGGAGAGGTGAACAGAGAGCTGAAACTGCGAGCAGACCCGTCGAGCTGCAAACAAGCAAGGGCTCTCATGAGCTGCACCTTCCAGGGCTCAAAAGGTAAGTTAAATGTGTTGAACACCAAGCAACATCAGTCAAAATTCGGAAGTCACGATTTGCTTTGGGAAACTGAGATGTTGCAGTACATGATGCCGATAGGGGCCTGGACATGTTAAAAGCATGGTTTCCTTTAGGGGATGCTCAAAATATTGCGATCAAACTCACGAATTTACTGGGCTTCCAACTCGTCCCTGGCAATACCCCTCGACTCAGAAGAAAGCCGTCCGCCCCGAGATCCTGGTGGCCACATCCGCAGAGTACCTCCGCAGCTCCTGAGGCACCAACCAGAGCGCTGCCACTTGCCACGTGGCAAGTTGCAAGAGAAACACAAACGGAATTGTGTTGTGCTTCGACTCAGTGAGATGGCTGTCAATCGCCAACCTCACCCCACAAGCTGCTCCCAACTCATCCGAAAGCGTCTCCTGCCTGCATGAGGGTTTCAGCCTGGCTGAAGAAACTGCACATGGTTCTGACGGGGGCGATCTTCCCAAGGACTCGGTGGTGGTTCCCCTTCGAATTGGGGGCACTTGATCCGGTCAAGTTGTTCAGCAGAAAAAGGCAGATGGTACTAGGCGCTGTACCATTCTCACCACGCAAAAGGCAAGGAAGAAAGAGCCGGACGAGGCTAAGCAAGCAATGGTGGCGTCTGATTAAGTAAACTTGCACCTCTACTTGCGGATTTGTGAAAAGTGATCTGGTTTGCGCTTACCACAAAGAGGAGTCCAGCATCAACCATTTCTGCCACTAAAGCAAACTACAATAAAGCATGTTGTGTATCCAACGATGGCCGCTGCAGAACGCGCTTCAGCTTTGGAACACACAGCAACCGCTTCAAAGGCAGCAACCGTCCTGTGAAGGGGCAAAGAAGGCACCTTTGACATAAAATAATTGCCAATGGACAGCGTGTGATGAAATGGGCATTACAGGTAAACCCTTCTAACTCTACAGAAATGGGGCGTCGGGATCTGCCAAGCTGCAAGGTTCCCCCGCTTTTTCGCCTTGCATGTCAGAGCGCCTGACATCGACCTCCACGCTCTATGTGCGCTTTGGAGGGGGAGCTATGGAAAAGGATGCAGCCACGGCTCCTGGGCCCTAAGGTAAGCCCAGCCACGTGGGAGAAACCCAAACCCCCAGACGGGGTTTCTGGTGAGCTGCTTCTGAAAGCCAACGTCTGAAGGAAACATGGATATTGGTTGGCTAAAGATTCTGGATCCACAAGTTTCACCACGTGGCACATTCGTGAAGCAGTGCACTGGAATTCCCTCCGCTCAACGCTCTCTGAGGTTGGAATGCTTCAAAGTATCCGCAAACTGAACGCAAAGCATCCTAGCCAAATACCCCTTCAGGCCATCTGGCATCTGCTTCCAGCCAGGAACATGCTGCCAGTCCTTGCAATGTGCGCTTGCTGTGCTGGACCACCTCAATGTGCCACCATTGTCTAAAAATGGCTTCTACCCGAAACCATCTCCCCCAGGAAGCATCTATCCTTTACGTAGTGGCCCTAAAGTGGTTGTATGGCCTATTTAACCCTGGAACCAGTGGTTTGGGGTGGAGCGCCTCTTAGACAGCTTGTTGCCTCGAGGTCCTGTTGCTTTGTTGTCTAAAGCTGAGCGAGTTGTTGGCCATCCAAGCACTTGCGCATGGGATTCCGATGCCAAACATATTCAAACATTGAGAGCGAAATGTGTTTGCGAGTGCAAAACAACTCCATCAACATGCCAAACTGCCAACTTCAGTGAGTACAGGTACCACTGATGACAAATAAGAAATCAAAATCAAGCGCTGCCAAATATACACAATACATTAGATTATTTGTATACATATCATATATATATATACATATATGTATGTATCAAGAGAGAGAGAGAGAGAGAAAAAAAGAGAGAGACAAAGAGAGAGAGAGAGAGAGAGACAAAGAAAGCCAACGGCACAGAAGCTCCATTGCCCAGGGTCCACCGAAAATACGAGGCACAGGTGGCTTGCCCTCACTGGGGAGCTTCGACCAGCTGACTAGGATCGCTCCAATACATCGGTCTTCCCTGAGCATCAGCGCTATTTTTTCGAGTGCCTTGGTCCCCTGTCTAGGTCCACAAAGTGACATCCTCAAAATTACCCCTCTTTACCTGGAACCTGAAGCAACCTTTTACAAATTGTGCTTTCCCAGAACAGTTGATGGAAAGTGGTAGTTTGGGAACATCCGTTTGCCAATGATTCTTTCAGGCTCCAGGAATGGTGGTTTGAAGGTTAACGTCAACCCCTCAAAACCTTCACTTTAAGGGACAGTCTCGTCCCGTCCCGTCCTCGTAGCGCAAGATCCACACCTCCGCAGGGGGGCCCAGCAGGGAGGAAACAATCAGCTTCGGCTGCAGTTGCTCGTCCCGGACCTGACGTGGACATCTGAACCTGAACCATGGAACATCCGAGTGTTGGTAAAAGCTGGACCCTCCCGACACAGGGTTGTCCCCTGATGATTACCCCGCCAAAAGGAAATTCACTTCAAGCTGATGTTCAAAATCGACAACAAAAGGCTATCTGAGGACCCCCGTCCCAAAGGGGTATGAAATCGAAACGGGTTGGACGTTTTTGGGCGGCCAGTTCCTAAAGGGAATCGATATGACACTTATATTGGAATATTGACGGGTTCTGTTGGACAAATTTCTAAGCTAGCACTTCGGTGGCCCTCTAAATGCGTGAACTACCGTTACCAAAAGGGGCAACACAAAAAATGACAGACGGGCTTCCAGAAACACGAACCCTCCTTTGCCCGGTGGCAATGGGTAAAAGGCAAGCGGCTGCCTTGGTTTGTTGAAAGTGCCCTTGAACAACAAGGATTCGCACCCAAAAGCGCGGTCACAAATGTTCAACAATTTGGACATTGTCGTTGGGAATTCGTGGTTTGCTCGCGGATCCCACCACAAGGACGAGGGACAACCTCCCTGATTGGCCTTGCCGCGCACCCTTGCCCAGGTGTTGCTGACCACCAGGAGGGCGCTCGACTGAAGATCCTTTTGTCCAGCTCAACTGGTACTCCCCCGCAGATTGACATGGGACTCCCAAAAGCCTTGGGGGAATCTCCTCTTGGAGGCCCCCTTTTGTAGGTTCCTTCTGCTAATTTGCAGGGAAGCAACAAGTGCACGGGTCCCAAATTCCAATCTCTGGAGCTTTTCCAAAAAGTTAGAGTCTGAACATCCAACCAACAGCGTTAAAGGTCCAACCTAGCAGCCAAGCTCATTCCGGGTCCCTAAGCGCCTGCTTGTGGAACTTAAAGAAGATCTCGATGCCCGCCACGTGGCCGGGCGGGTAGCGCGTCAAGAGGCGCTTGCCCTGAGACGTACGGTGCTAAATGGCCCATTTGTAAGTTGCCCCAAGGGAAACCACAAGGGCATGGGCAAATTGTTTCCCCCCCACCCCCCAACCCCTCCCTATTTACGTAGCACCCAGTCACAATGGGAATTGGGAATTGATGAAACGCTGCTCCATTGCTGAACCGGGTGACCCGTTGAAGAGGTTGTAACAAATGGGTTCCTTTCTGACACGCGTTATTGTTCTGTGGTGCAGGCTGGAACCGTGTATTAGAGCCCGTTTACAGGCCTCTGAATTGCAGCCCGTTTTTGGGTTGGGAAGTTGGGAAAGGGATTCTCGAAAGTGTGGTCTGCAAATTAACGGAAGGAAACCAACAAGTCTGTTTCCGAAAAAGAAATTCGCCTAAAATAACGTAGGGGAGTGGCTCTGCCGGATGTTGGACTGGTTCTGTGTGTATGTATGTTCGCATCACTGGGGGTTGGGGTTGGTCCAATAAGCCAACCAAAGCATCCAAACAGGGCCACTTGATGACCCATGTGGCCGCCTGAGACCTGGATTTTGACTTATTCCGCACAAAAGCACCTGCGCAAAGCCAAGAACCAGCCCATGCAGTGTGCTTCACCCTTGCACCCTCAACCCTTCGCAAGCCAAGCTTGAAACAACACACGAGCACGAGAACAATGTGCTTGCCCACTCAATAGGAACTCCATGCTTACTATTAACATTACTCATTCGATTACTGGCAATGTTATTCTAATCTAGGGCAAGGGCATACCTTGAAGCAAATCAGAACCATTTGTCCATAGATCAGCCATACCTTAGTCAATAAACTAGCAAATGCTATCAACAAGCCCCCCCCCCCGCCCCCGGGTTCCCTCCCCCCTCTCACTGCGGCTTCGCGCGGCATCGCTCGGACCGGCCTGGCGGAAGCTGAAGGCGGCCCTGGGCTCCAGCGCGTCCGTCTTCTCGGCCACCGGGACCATCTGCACCAAGGAGATCGCCCCCTGGCGTGGGCAGAACAGGTGCCTTCAACGCCCCGGAAAATGCTTGGTTGAAACAAAGGCATGTTTAAAGCATGCAAATGAAACCACCAAACCGTTACGAACACAAATTGGTGTCCCTTCAACTTCGAAGGGGGCCAAGGTCTTGTTTTTAAACAAATGTTGCCCAACATTGCCACTGATTCAAGTACGGGCATGTGTGGTGTTTTGGAGACAGACTACATGCACGCGAGTGCCATAGACTCAGATTAACATGCTTCCGGGGAACACGCTATATGCACATGCAAAAGCACCCCCGCCCGATTGATCAACCAAGGGGTTAAAACTCCTGGGTTCAAATTCAACTTGCCCTTTCACCCTAATTAGAGACGTGCAATTCCACCTCAGCCCCAAATGGGTGCTCGACAAGCTCAACTACAACCTAAGCGAAATTGGGAGAAATGCGTTGTTTAGGTTGGGGGAAAATGCAGATCAGCCGCAGGAATATTGAGATGTTCATGAGGCGAAGCGATTCACTTCCGTGAATCCAATTGTTCGCAACCACCGTCGCCGTTCTTTGCACAAACCCACAAACCAGCCCTTGTGGACTTTGGCGGTTTTCTGAAACAAAGGATCCTTGAAAAGCATCGAGAAGTTGCTCCTCGCAATATGCCAAACGCTGCAGCAATGCCTCAGCTGTCAGCCATCATTCCCTTGTCCAACGTTGGAAAGGGTGCTGGACGCGGCGGCCAGCAAAGGTTGGGGATCCCTTTTGGTGGACACCATATACATCAGTATTTAAGCCCACCGGGCATTTTGGAGGGCCCAGAGGATTCAGGGCCTTTTTTGAAGGCCCCATGAAAGTTCATAGCTGGCCTTGAGGATGAAGCACATGGCCCGCGTCATGCAGGGCAGCTCGTCCGACAGGTTTCGGCCCGGGGGCTCGTTCTCGCGCACCTCGCAGAACTTCCGGAGCTGACCCATGAAGCCGCCCGGCAGGTCGTTCCTCAGCCAAAACAACTCACTAAATAAACAACTTGTGCGATCTCAACACAAAGGCCTTCATTATGGTTTGCTTGAAACACGAACGGCCGGGCTACGGGGACCTGGTTGGTTTTCCAACCTGAAACTGTTCGTCTTTTGAGCCCATAAACCAAAGGGTAAATCAAAGGTCAACAAAAAGGCTTCGGCAGGAGGCTTGTAGGAATTGCAACCACCTTTCAAATGACTAAGTGTCCTTTTAAAGGTTTCGAAGTGGGAACCAAGCCCTCAGTGCCTCTGCCAACAACACTTGTCTCATGACTCAAAGTCGGCCCCGCATGTGGAAGGTTTGGTATAGAAGTGGACCTTGACTTCCGCAACCCTGCCAGTCAGGCAGTAGGTTAAAGGGACATGACATGACCCGTACTCTCTGGCTTTGATAGCCCCAGAAACAGTCAACACCATGGGCTCTGCAGCAGCTTGAGAAGTAGGTGCACTGTGAGTCGCGGGTTTGGGTTCAATCCGAGTCGGGGGCTTGGGTTCAATCCAACCATCTTGGAGAGCTGTTGCTCACTTCAGAGATGACTCAAGTCTATGTCGTGCTTAATATGTGGCATGCTCAAAACTCGGGGTATCAAGGTTGCGTTTGATGCTTCGACTGGCCGGCCTAATAGCTGTGCCAATTCGATCCCAATGTTTCTAACCCAAGCAGCCAATGGAAACATGGACGCCAATAGAGCCACTGCAAACGTATGGAAACCCAATGGGAGCAGATGGAAAGCCAGGCGACATACCGGAACCCACCAGGAAACCACTAGGCCGCCCTCCCACGGGTCAAAGGTTTTCGAGGCGCATCCGCTCGAAGGCGTTGTCGGAGAGCCGGAGCTCGGGGTTTCGGATCACCTCCCGGTACTCGCGCATGTAGGGCTCCAGCGGATGCGTGGGAAACGGCACCTCACAGAAAGTGGACTTCAAGTGAAAACGAAACAACGCTAGCTCAGGGCAAGGCCTGACCGTCATTCTCATGGAAGCCTAGGGCCTCTCTATCAACTTTGACCATGCATTGCTGCATGCCCGCACATTTAAGCGAATGTTCAGATCTTTCATACTTCCCAACCACTGTTTCTTCATCAAAGCTCAGACGGAATCCGCTGGGGGGGACAGTTACCTTGATGTTGAGAAGAGGATCTTAATTCCATGATGGTATCAAGAGTAGCAACATCTCAACTCATAATTCTTTACTGGCAACATATGGGTTTGTGCTTTCTTGAGGCCCCTTTCACCTTGGATTGAAAGGAAACCAAGAAAAGGGGTTCGCTATTTTGATACATGCCCAACTGAGGGGCGGGTACACTCAAGGGGTTGATTGTTTGCTACCAAGGTGTAGACTGAAATCCAGCGGGGGTTGGGGAAACCAACTGCCACGACATCGATTTGGGTGATCTTTATGCTCTTTACGTGTGATCCGGTGTAAGCACCCGTGTCATGTCCTGTCGGTCAGTTTACTGCTCCTAGGGGTTAAATACAAAACATGGCCACCTCTGAAAGACTCAACAGTCAATCAAAAGGCAACCTTGCATTTGGTTGGAAGTGCGTCTCTTCCTTTCAATCATTGAAACACATTCCGAAGGCTTGAATGCTTCTACAGTCAAAGCAATTGACTCGCACTGCAGCCGCTTGCCATGTTCTCTCATGTCTCCTAGTCGTCGCCGCCAATTGAAATCTGTCAACTTCCGGTTCGGGGCCGTGCATTGCTTTCCCAGAGCTTGGATTGATCACCACACTCTTTCCAATCATCGCGAAAGCTGGGAGAAGGGCTTTTGGAAGACTAGACCTCTTGGAAAGGCCCCTGTCCACTTCCATAATTGTCCAGAGCCCACTGGTGTTGATCGCTGCTCCCCTTGATTTGTTTTTTTGTTTCGCATGGTTTGCAGCAACTCTTCTACAAGGGATGTGAACAAGGCAAACCGGGGCGTGCGTTTGCTCCGACAGCGCCTCATAGCTGAAGTTCTGCACCAAGTACTCGTCGCAGTAATCCAGTCCTTGACACAGTGCTTGTTCTCTCTCATTTCCCATGAAATAAATACTTCTGGCCTATATCTAACACCGTTCTGCAGAAACACCAACTGAGAGCTATCATATGTTTCCGTTCCCAAGTGGCTGCAGCAGGTGCTGGCTGCGGCTTCGTACTGTCCAAAGACACATTCCACGACTTTACAGATGTGCCAGGCGCTGCTTGATGTTGAACCCTTTCAGTAAAGAACCCGAATCTTGGCCAAACACAATCAAGAAAACTCCAAAGGAACAAAACAAAGCGGTAAAATACGTTGATGGAAAATCATGCAGCTTCAAGTGAGCTAGTTGTTTGACGCACCACGAACCCCGCCTTAACTTGGCTTGCTGCTGCTGCCGAGGTCTCATTCGGCAAATCATTACATCCGGCCCTGCTAACAATCATTGGCAGTTGGGTTGAAATGAAGCTTAGTCCGGTTCGTGAGTTGAAACGATATGTGCTCTGTTTTACAAGCATTTTTCAGCAGGGAATACGTTTCTCTTTAGGCTGCGCTGAAAATGCAAAACTTGACCTGCCAAAAAAATGGATCACTGTAGCCCTCTTTGGGCGAAGGGAGCCAAGACACCGTCCGTCTCGTGGAAGAATGCGTCGGGGTGGTTCTGCTCCGGTAACTCTAGCTGCACAAAGCCCCGCAGGCGCCAGCCCAGCGTCTGAATCCTCGCGATTGCAAAAAGGCGTCATTCCCCGAAGTCGAATAGTGTTCTTTTTGACACCCGGACGGTTTCTCTACCATGGGAGAAAACGAGGCGCATGCTCTCCATATCTGCCGCCAACTAACGGCGCGTTGGACACAAAATGCTCTTTACGTGCGACCATTTCCCCTTACCCGCCACGTACCACCCGGTGATTCCAGACGTTCGTAGACGAAATCCTTTCAGACGACGGGTGTGCAGGACACGGCTGCGTACAAACCTTCTGGCCATTGTCCAACATCCCCAGCATCGTTTTTGCATCCTAAGCAGCGCCAGCGCGACATGGATGAGGTGGTGATTGCGGGCTGGAGCTGGGAGTCACTATGGCAGAGGCTTCGGCCCTGGCCCCGGCGATCCGCAAAACGGTCGCCGGCAAACAGGAGCGAGGAATTTGCAAACAGAAGCCTGCAGGCATTCTGAGCTGGAAACAACTCTTGGAAAACAGGAGCAAGCAGGGTCAAACGAAAGGTACAAGGGTTGGAGGGACATTTCCCAAGTGGCCGAAAAAAACTGCAGACAGAGAGAGAAACCTACTTGCGGACCGGGCTGTCCGGACTGGCGCGAGATACTGTTTATTGGGGGGTCGTTTTGGCACCTCAGCCATTGCAACGGCAGCATCCGCATCCGGAGCCCGATTTGCAGTGACAAGGGAGTCCGCATCTTGGACACTTTCACTGTGAACGCACCGCCCTGCGCATTGGGCACGTACGCGTGTCCGCCGGTTTCGACACCGAAAATCGCCAGAAGGCATCGAAATTCAAAGTGTGGCGCTCCGACCAACACTATGATGCCCAAGTGTCAGCGCAAGAGAACAGAGTTTGTCCTAAACCTGAAATTCGACGGCGTGGGTCCGGCTCAGAAGACCCCATACGGCCGCGCAACTCTCCGCCGCTGCTCGGACCATTGCGTCAGCAGCCACGCTCAAGGCCACCGCTGCAGCGCGCGCTGCCGCGGGCTCCACGTCCACCTCGACGGCCAAGCGTCACGCAACGGCGCCCGGCTCCGTGTGACAAAGCCTGGCCTTGAAAAGTCCCCAGCGCCGTCACCAAGTCCAAGTAGCGCCTGTAACAATGCCAATCTTCCCGGTCTGATCCGGAGAAACAGGGAACCGGCACTCTGCAGACGACGAATTCTGTTCGTATGCTCTTCATGAGTCCTCATTGCAAGTGGAACAAAGGCCCAGCGATGTCACGTTGAAGTGAGACCGCAGGATTTTCCGGCAATCTCACCATTCAGCTGAACTTTGTCAACGTGCGTTCTATGGCTGCAGAAGGCCCTGTCGCAAGAGCAGCTGTCACGAGGCAGGGAAACGCTTTGCTGCCTTGCACGGCGAACCATGCAAGAGGAGATTCGTCAAGGACTATGCCAAGGCTGGAGAAAAAAGCGCCCGCTTGCGCTTTCGCGTTCCGCCGCTGCGGCTCAATGTCACCTGCTCTTCAAATGCGCTCAAGTCCAGCCCTTGCACTTTTCTCTTCTTCAGCGCCTTGGATGCTCTCTTTGGACATGGCCCTGGCATGCTGCTGTGGGGGGGCTCAAAAGTCTCAGAATGGAAATGGCCCCGTAATGCTGCCTCGAAGGATCCAAAACCCACGGCATGGCCCCTTCAGAGGTTTCAAGCCCTTCGGCTCGGCCCTACCATGGTGCCCCTGTGCGCCTGTTTGGGCTTCCTTGCCTGTTGTAAAACCCTGGCGCCCCGGCATGGAACGCCCCAAATGAGGTTGTGGGAGGCTCAAGCCAAGACGGACTTGGAGCCACAGAGGCAGTCTTCGCAGGCTCAGCCAGCCTCCCAAAGCCCAAGCCCGCAACGAAACCAAAACTGTTGTGTTGAGAGGTACGGACGGGGATCTGAAAACGATGTTTGTCGCGCAATGGATCCCCTACGCAACAACAGGATGGTACGGAGGCCTTATCTGGCTGGCACAGCTGTCAGGGTCACTATGTCCCTGGGTCTATCTCACAACAGGTAGAGCTAGGATCAAGTGATGGACGTAGAAGAAGTTCAGGACATGTCCTGGTTACATGATGTCCTACATTACATTGTGTAAGCGCAAGCAACTATAGCTCTATTGAACACACTGTCTACTCCGTACGCAAGAAGGGCCTTGAGCCCTTAAATGGTTATGTGAGACATGTGATTGTCCGAAGCTGTGTGCGAGACAGAGAGCACACACCCTTTACGACACATGCAAGAAAGCAGGCCTGTAATGTGGCGGTCGGAATCGGAGGTGTTAAAGTATTGGTGATTTCAAGTTATGTGGATACGGTGGCTGTATATCCCAATCAACCCGTGGAGGTAGTGGCTTGGCGTAGCGGAAACAATCTTAAAACGATTCTGTTCCCTGTTTCCCACCAGGCATGGAATTTGGTGAGAGAACCCCATTTGCTTTGAGAAATCAGAAAGTGGAATCAGGAGATCCTGAAAGGAACCTTCTTCGTGTGTGGACGAATGAAGAACAAAATCAGACTGCCTGGGTCTCCATCTTTCGGAATAAAGCACGATCCAGGAATGAGAGAGAACACGAACCTATTGCCAGCTTTAAGGAATGATGGACACCCGTCCAAAATTTGTCAAGGTTGAAGAGTTCTATGCAACCTCAAATGGGATGAGTTCATACGTCGCCTTACGCCGAAATTGGTGCCAATCCAAACCATCAACTAAGGGTGTCCTACATAAGGCTCTGTGTCCAAAAAAAAAATCATGAGACCTCCTCCTTCAGTTGAGCACCTTTGTTTTTTGACGGCTGCCAGAGAGTATTCCAAATCAAATTGGCACTGCAACCATGGCTGAACTTGGCTCCACTCACTAGCCGAGCACAAACAATCCATCTAGGGGCCGATGCAGCCAAAAGTAAGTGACCCCATGGACTACCCGCGGAGGGCATCGCCTCTCGTCCGCTCGTCCTGGACAGCAGCTCCGGGGCAGGGTACTTCACCGCCCCGGCCGCGCACAGAGTCCCGAAGACCTCCAGGCGATGGCAGGGGGTTCCCAGTTTCCATTGCCCTAAAGTCACCTAAAAATTGGCTCAGAAGGTGATGCTTTGAACTCGCACAAAAGGCAAATATCAGTACCCCTGACCACAGGAGGGTTCAACCCCCAAGTTGACAGGTTCCAAATACAGAAATGCAAAGCTCACCTCCCCAGTCTGGATGAACTAGAGTAAGTTTACTATCCATCCACCAACCTGAGCCTTGAAGACTCCAGGACGCATAGTTGTTTGATGTTGTTTGATTACCCTTCCAGGTGAGGTAGCCATCATTTGCCCAAGCAGGCGTTTTGAGGTTTTGCGGATGGTTTGTTGCTAGCCATAAACAGGCCCGACTGACTCTGTGTTTGTATCTTTCTAGTACTGAAAGGCGAACCCAAAGCAGAGGAGAGGTGGGTAGCCCACCTGCTCGTTCATGCGCGCGTGGATGACGTGGCAACCAAACTTGGAGATCTTGTCCTCAGGTCGACCCAGATTCAACCCTACCCTGACCGCGCGGCACGCTAGATTTCTCCACATAAGCTCATGTGATATCCCCAACAGCATGCGGTGCTCTGTTTAGTGCTCGCACCACCCCGCAGCCCTCGCAGAACCTCGAGGAACGCTAGTGGAACGCTAGTGGAACCCTGGTGGAACCCTGGTGGAACCCTCGTGAAACCTTACCTTGGGGCCGCCCTGGACCACCCCGGAGCCTATCTGGGCTGAGACCCCAAACCAAAGCTTTCAGCTGTTGGGGCTGCAAGCTACGGCGCTGCTTTGGGCGAACAAGGAGAAGGGAGTTTAGGGGCGCACTTGAATTCAATGAGTCTAGGCAGACTCTTGCTCCAGCTGCAACCCTCGGGATTGCGGGAAGGAACCCTGGGCGGTTCACGTGGACGACGGGACTTTGCTCAGGGATTTGATTCCATTAGGAGAGTACCAATGACAATGATTGACAAGGCATCTCACCGGCTTTGGTCCTGTGCCAGCTTGATGTTCTCCGCCGCTGATGGGTCAATCAACGGCACTCGGGCATAGCTCAAGATCACAAACCTCGAGCAGAGTGGGCGGGCGAGACCATAACCTCGCCTGCTTCTTTTTGGGTGCTTGTTGGTCCTATGTTATCATGTGCAGGGCAATCCACCAATCAACACACCTGATCACCCGTCCAAAAAATCCGAGCCAGCCAGGAGCCAGCCAGCCGAGCTCTGACCTGCAGTCCACTCAGAGTCCAAAATCCAAATGGCAAAACCTCACACTTCCAACCTGTTTTCGACGCAAAACGTTTCGCGAAACCCTCTGTTGTATGACCTTGACATCCTCCCCATCCAAGATCGTCGCGGATCAAATGACCTCGCAACAGCTGTCTAGATGTTGCAAGCAGAAGCCAGGCAACCAACCATCATCAACCATGTGCTGAAATCACAGCCGAACCCTCGCTGCCTTGGTCCATTGGTTCTTGCTTCCTTTTCAGAGACTTTTCTGTTTCCTTTGAACCCGGCCAAGGCGTCCAAAGGCCCTCGCCCTCGCCCCCCTTTTTTCCCGCCGGACCCCGTTCGCATCACCCAACCCCCCCCCCCACCACCCCTCCGACCGCGTCGAAGGGCTCAATGCGGGAGTCCGCGGCAGCGGCCTCAAGGTTCGCCGTGAGCTGCAACATCCTCAGCGGTCAGCGGACGAAAGGGCACCCGTTGCCCACAAGGAAGAAGTCGCTCATGATTTCTTTTGACAAGACACACCCACACAAACACATGGGTATCTCTCCTTTGAGAATCATACAAAATAGGGTAAGTACGCTCGACCAAAACACAAACCAACATGGTGGATGACATCCGTGGGCAGTAAATGGCACAGGAACATTGTGTGTCAGAGCTCTGAGCATGCCACTCACTCTTTGTGTGCATTGGTTAAATGGTGCGTGACAGCAAACTGCCAAGCAGTTTGAAAGGGATGAGGGTGAAACAAGCACAACACGAGCGCGGCACCGGGCCCTGGTGCAAGCGTCGACCCGAAGAAGAGTTGGCCCTGCAGGTAGAGTAGCCGGATCCGATCCCCCTGGCTCAGCGCGGCCAAGACGCCCTTCGGCATGCCGCAGCCCAGTGGCCCGAAGGGCAAAACGAGACCCTTGATTTGGTCCATTCTTAGAGGGGACATCAGGAAACGACTGCATAAGGGGCTTCGAGTCATTGTTGCTTTTGTGCAGCTTTGAGAGGTCAAGTTCATCTGCCATTCGCCCATCCGCCCTCAACCTCCTACCTTTTTCCATGCTGAAACCACTGTATGATACGTGTCCAATGCACTATTGGGGTGAACATTCCACTGTTGACAGGGAGGGGTACAGGTGGGTATGATTTTGAGTTGCTTGGACTCTTTTGTAGACATCGTTGACATTGGGATTGATGTCCACCAATGGGACAACCAGTCCGAACGGCGGAACCCTCTTTAAAGCCAACTCCCCAAAAGGCAACATAAGGAGGTTGACTCTCCTGATTTCATGCGGACCTTCATTGGAGCCTCTGTAGAAACTTGGCTAGGTGTCCATTTGTCCTTTTTTTGAACAAG
Source organism: Effrenium voratum (assembly GCA_963377175.1). Lineage (NCBI taxonomy): Eukaryota > Dinophyceae > Suessiales > Symbiodiniaceae > Effrenium > Effrenium voratum. The sequence goes on from CAUJNA010000291.1 coordinate 1,087,079, forward strand.
GGTAAGGATTTCAATCCAAGGACCCAAAGTAAATTGGGTATGTGTCAAAATAGGAGGGAACTCAACCATGCTGGTTCTCCTGTTGGGTTCCCTTTAAACCAACCCGAAAAAGAGTAACCCCCAAAAAACTCACCCCTATAATATCAAGCCACTCTTGAAAACCCCTCCAACTGAACGACACCCATAGCCCGAGCCTCCTAGTCCCCAGTCCCGTGAGCCCGAACCTCGGCGGCCAGCACGCTCATCTCCCACCAGGGCCGCTTCGTGCGGCTCACCACGTGTTGGCCATCCACCACGGTGCTCAGCGGCGAGGTGGACATGCCGTCCAGCAGAAACAGCAGGATGCCTTCACACGTCTTCGGGTTTTCCGGGTTTCGACGGTTCGTGTCTGGGAACTAGCAACCTAAACTGACTGGTGTTTTTTTCCCCGCCCGACGGACCACACGGGCCAGGTTCCTTTGTCATTTTGAGCGTCCCAAAGGGAACTTTGACCCCCCTGAATCCTCAACACCGACCCCCAGCTTGAATGGATATGTTATATGTCATGCATGTCTCATGCTCACCTGCAACTGACAACCCGATCGTCTGAACCAACCCTCCAGTGGCCAGGCGGGCAAACGGGAAGAAACGACACCCGCTGCATTGGCTGGTGGATGTTGAAAGGGTCCCCTATGTTCCCCCTCTAACCGTAACCGCGCCAAAACAAAAGCTGTTTACATGGCGGCTAGCCGTCCAAAAAAAGGATCCGAGTCGCTCAGGCAGAGGCCGGCAAGGATGGAGGTGGTGGGGCTGAAGTAGAGTGCCATGAGCACGCAAACGGTGGATATCCCGTACTGCGGGCTGACCAGCTGGAAGCCCCGCCAGTTCACCTGAGTCATGCCTGACACTAAAGTGGTCTACCCAAACCCATGTAAAGAACTACGACATTCCGCACCTAATCAGAGAGCCCTTTGGGTGAAGGTTTGGGACTTGCACGGTGGCTGGAGCAAAGGAATCCAGCTGGTTCCAGTCGAACAGGAACTGGCTGTGACCTTCAACCATCCAAACCACAGCAAAGGGATTGACGGAGTGAACCTTTAGCCCATTCCACAAAGACATCAGTCGACAAACACCAATCAACAAAGTCAGTCAACCAACCGACCAGCCAGCCAGTGCAAAACTAACCAATGAATCAGCCAACCAGTCAGCCAAACTGACTGACCAACCAATCAGCCCGGAAACCAACCAGCCAGCCAGCCAGCCAACCAACTAATCAAAGCAATGCTGGCCATCCCAAGAAGAAAGGCAATAGCAACACGGCTTTCACATGGTTGTTTCTCTGGTGTGCCTACAACCCTGAAGAAACTGCAGCAGAGTCACGGTGCTCAGGTTCTGGTAGGACAGCAAAGTCTTCTTCAAGAATGACCAGCCAGTGTTCATGAACAAGCCTGGGCACGCCACTCGAACACATCTGCAAACAGCAAATGTCAAATATGCGCGACGTTTTATGGTATCCTTGAGTTTCCTGAAACCTGATTGGCAGTAAGGTCAAACTCAAGCAGAGTCCGGGTATTGCAACAGGGATTCATCGGGGACTCATTGAGCGATCTCGCATGGATCCTCTGGAAAAGGTCGCCCTGTTTCAATAGGATCCTGAACCACCCACACATCAGTTCGTTGCCTAGCCGTTTTTGTGGTTCGTTGACTGTCTCATTTTCAGGGGGGCGCCCTTGGCACGGCAGGACCTCAAACCCCATTCCAACCACTCGCCGTCCCCGTCAAGGCACCCCCGAGGAACCACTTGGGCACGTAGGACCCGATGGGGCACCCGAAAACAAACAGACTCCCAGCCACCACTGCGATGGCCAGCACGGCCACGCGGTGAGTGCCTCCGTCCTCCGCAAAGGACTTGGAGTGGGGGGTTCTGAACTCTGACAGGTGAATTTCCATGGGGAAATGGTCGTCTAGTGTGGAAGGTCTCGGATGACCACTGTTTCGAATCTGAAAAAACTTGAGACAAACTTGGACCGATCTGCCCAAACAAAGCGTTGTCATCCACCCCGCATTTGCGGTGTCGGTCCTCCCGGAGCTGGATCACCGAGAATTTGTGGAAGATCAAATTTCCTGCCGAGCGTCGCTCGCTTCAGGAAGCGAGCAACTACTCGCAAGTGCTTGCATAAACAAATCGGATTGCGACGGAGAGCGAATCCGCATTGGAGACAAAAGTCAATGGAATTGATTTGCTTCTGACAGCTGGGGATCATCCTTCATCTCTTTGTCTGCGTGCTAGTTGCAATTGCTTGCTGGCTGGATGGCTGGCTGGCCTGCTGGCTGGCTTGCTCTTGATTTCTTTGTTGCTTCAGTTCTTACCTCGTTTTATTGGATTTCAGGGAGAGATTTCGGCAACAGCGGTCGAGACAGGAACACCTCCCAATTGGCGGTTAGAGTTCCACCAAGGCCCAGGGTGGCAATATGTAGCTAGGGACGCTGGCGTCCTTGGGCTGTTGACAGGCCCACCTTGCAGCCCCCACGCAAATCACCTGAGAAAAGTGCCAGGCAGTCATACTGCTGCTCATGCACCGCCCTCAAACGGATTGGCTTGAACTTTTCGGATCCCGTCCGGAGCTTCGCGAATTGCTCAAAGTATCAGCTGGCCCAACCAGAATGCGTGCGTGCGTGCGTGCGTGCGTGCGTGCGTGCGTGCGTGCGTGCGTGCGTGCGTGCGTGCGTGCGTGCGTGCGTGCGTGCGTGCGTGCGTGCGTGCGTGCGTGCGTGCGTGCGTGCGTGCGTGCGTGCGTGCGTGCGTGCGTGCGTGCGTGCGTGCGTGCGTGCGTGCGTGCGTGCGTGCGTGCGTGCGTGCGTGCGTGCGTGCGTGCGTGCGTGCGTGCGTGCGTGCGTGCGTGCGTGCGTGCGTGCGTGCGTGCGTGCGTGCGTGCGTGCGTGCGTGCGTGCGTGCGTGCGTGCGTGCGTGCGTGCGTGCGTGCGTGCGTGCGTGCGTGCGTGCGTGCGTGCGTGCGTGCGTGCGTGCGTGCGTGCGTGCGTGCGTGCGTGCGTGCGTGCGTGCGTGCGTGCGTGCGTGCGTGCGTGCGTGCGTGCGTGCGTGCGTGCGTGCGTGCGTGCGTGCGTGCGTGCGTGCGTGCGTGCGTGCGTGCGTGCGTGCGTGCGTGCGTGCGTGCGTGCGTGCGTGCGTGCGTGCGTGCGTGCGTGCGTGCGTGCGTGCGTGCGTGCGTGCGTGCGTGCGTGCGTGCGTGCGTGCGTGCGTGCGTGCGTGCGTGCGTGCGTGCGTGCGTGCGTGCGTGTGTGTGTGTGTGTGTGCGCATGTGTGTCGGTGTATATGCGTGTTGTTTGTCTGAGGGGGAAGTTGTTTTGCGGTTGAAAGCCCGAAGGGTACGATGTCATTGACTATAAAAGAGTAGTATGAACAAAATAAAAAAATAAAAATAGAAAGCCTGCCTGTTCAAACAAAATCCTGAAAAACATGCATATTTGGAGTAGGGATAGTACCCAAACTCAACTGGCTGGAAATTGGAAACTTCCACATCGCTCGTTGTTCGTTGGTAAGTGGGTAAAATAGACAAGCCCTGCTCGTCTTGCTCATCCCTTAAACTCAGCCAGTTGGAATACACATTTCCCAAATGACTACGGCTGTTGATAATTAGGGAACCACCCCAATTAAAGTGATTGGTGAACCTTTGTATGCCCACCGAAACGATGTCCACCCAAGGGTGCCCCATTGAACTTCACTTAAATGAAGTTCACACCCTTCGCAGTTTACAGCCCTTCCTCCGGTGCACCCGAGGAAGATGGAGGCGTAGCCCACAGTCACCAGCTCCGCGTTGAAGTCCAGGGGGTCGTCCGGCTGTGGGTCCCCCGGCGGGCCTAGCTTCGGGGAAAGCTTGGAAACCCAACAGGAACCAATTGGATTCATGTCCACCAAGCACTTTCGAGGTGGTTCCCTCTTAGCCATAGAAGTGGAAAAGGGCACCCCAAAATGAAGTAGTCTTCTACAACCATCCTGTGAGCTTCCAAAATTGATGGAGGGAGGGTGGAAAGCCCATCTGCGATGGAACCTGACTGGGGTTCATTTCCTTCAAGGGCCCTGTGGTGGGTTCCAACGCGGTCAGGAGGGTGCTTTAAAGCAGCATCGAAGGGCCCAATGCAAAAAACAGCGTAGGTACTCGAAAACAGCACCGAAGGGGCTCCAATAAAAACCGAAACGGAACCAAACGAAACGCGCAACAAGCCCCGGAAGCGAATTCTGAATTCGCCAACGTTCGAGGCGCCGGTGGGATATCTGCCAGTGATGGCCAGCGCTCCCAGCATGGTGCACAAGATGGCCATGGCCACTAGCGCTACGATGTCCATCGAGAAGACCACCTCAGGATCATGCTTTCAATAAGACCGATCGAAGGCAGGTGACTGAAGGTGATGTTTCTTTAAGTTTTACATAGGTTCATAGGTGTGCGAGTGTCAAAATGAGGGGGGCCGCCATTTTGTGTGTCCCACAGTTTGACACACACACACACACAGTTGTTGCAAGTTGGGAGTGTGGAAACAATAGGCTCGGTTTTTCATTTAAGCCACATAAGGACAAGCGTGCATTTCCCCAATCCATTTATCCAACCGCCAAATAAGGGTACTCTGATATGTTGGGATAAAGTAGGACAGGTTGGACAGGTTGTGGGAAACACTGGTTTATTCTCACACATCTCTAGAATCATGGGATAGGGGGGAGGGGGGAAGTGTCTTACACCGTGGCAGTCGGCCATGTATCCAATAAAAGCATGGATAAGGCTTGCGCTTCCACGTGTCACATGGAGAAGGCTCGTGGGTGGCTCTCTGAATGGGACAGTAAACTAGCACATGGGCGGCGTTGGCGACACACACACACACACAAGCCATCTCAAGGTGATGGGGACCCGTTCGCTTTTCCAACCCCAAGCTGTGTGGGCCCATAAAAACAAAGGTGAGGTGGAGGTCAACAACAAAAAACGGCTCGCTTCGGGCTGCAACAGCAGGGTTTCGCGTGCTACTTTGCCGCTTGTGAGCTTCTCTTCGTCTGCCATGGTTCCTCCTGTTCGTCTATTCCGGTAAATTCTGAACTCTATATAGACCAGAAGTCAGCTAGGTGTCTAGTAACCATGATTTGGGTTTTCTTCAAGTTGACGAACCCCTAAAATGATTGGTTTCCTCTGTTGTCCCTTTAAAACAACTCCAACAGGGGTCCATCAAAAAACTCCACTTGATTAGCTAGCTTTCCCGGCAGACTAAGCACAAACTCCCATTCCCATCTGCGTTCGTGGCCAACGCGTTCTTTGCAGCCCCTCAAAGGTTGCAACGTGCTGCAACTCAACTTGCAATCAAACCTTCCTCAGCTTGTACTGCCTACCCAAAAACAAGATGTTTGATACCGATCCATATTTAGTCTAATGAAGAACTCAGTAACATCAGTGGACAATTCCGACCAAGCCTGGACTACGGCCACAAACAAAATTTGAACCCCAAACCAAAAGACGACCCTCTAATCCAAGGTCAATCCAAAAGACACAAATCCCGGACAAAAAAAGGCCCCAATCCGCGCTTCTTTAAGCCCCGGCCTGCCAAACCACGTGGAGGTCCACGTCCCTGGCGCTGTAGGTGGTCCAAAAGCCCTTACTCACTGGCGGGCTGGGGTAGGTCCACCCGTGCGCCGCCAGCTGTGCCATGGTGATGCCACACCACCAAACCACTCCGTAGAACAAAAACAGAGGGGCCTCGGCTTTCGAATCACAAGCAGGCAACCACCCAAAACAGTGGGGTCCCTAAACAGAAGAAGCACCCAAATTTGCGACCAAAGCACATCAAAACAAGATGTTTGGATCCTCTGCAATTGGTGTTGGTTTGGTGATTAGGTTTGGGGGGCTGCCCATATACCATTTACAAGAACCAACAGTTGGAAACCCACCATCAGCGCGAATCAAACTGCAAGCTTTGGTTCGCTTCCCTGTCCTACAAACGCACCAAACTCAGATGGTTCCCACTTCAAAATTGGGAAACAATCATTACCCAACCAGAAACACTGCCCCTCAGGGGAAACCAGGTACTTGGTTACTCACCCTTTATATAGTGGCCATATGGCGGCTGCATAGTGGGTTGTCTAGTAGCCAATTTGTGGCAATGGTTGTATACATCAAATCCCTGCAGAGTCGTGGTTTGGGGGTAGCCAAATCCTGGAAATAATCGTTTTTGACACCGGAATTTCTACTCAACCACTCCACAACCTTTGGGATGAAGAGCCAACTAATGTGAATTCACGCAGCTTGCCAAGTCAAGCAATGGGAAATGTCTCAAAAATGCTCGCGCATTTCAAGCCTGCGAAATGCTCAGGGTGGAAGTTCGATACCTGCAAACAGCCCACCAGCTGGAACGGAGCACATTGAGGAGAGTCGGCTACCCACTGGTGCATCAGCCGCCCTCTAATTGGTTGCGATTGGTGATTTGAAGGTTAGGGAGCAGTTCCCCATTTACTCTACAAGAACAAGGCGTTCAAACTCCCAAACCACCAATTAAGGTCTGCCTCATACTTAAAGTTTGGGACATGCTTAACGGGCCCCTTTGATCATCCACCGAATCTTGGGTGTGACCAACTTCTCAAGCTAATTTCAGAGCAATGAACCAGTCAGCGACGATCGTTCTGCTTGAAGGCTGAATGAATGAACCCATGCCGCTTGGCTAAGTGCCGAATTTCAATTGAGTCAAGCTATCATTGATTCTTCATGAGTAATTAGGTTTTAGGTTCATATTATGTGAAGTAAGTCGTTTGTGCTCCATGGTGGCTCTGGCGGTAGACACATCCCTGGCAACTGGAACAAGGAACCTGAATAAGGGGTATGTGCACTTTGAGTTGGGTTGCAACGCCCTTGAAACCCTTGTTCGCCGACATCGGTTGGAGTTGGGGCAGTTTGAACTTCAGTTGAAGGCGTTCACATGCGCTCACCTTCTGCGCCTCTGTTGAAAAAAGACCAACTCTGGCGAGGCTTGTCTTCCAAGATTGGGGCTGCGCTGTTTTGTCGACACCGTTCTGGGATCGGGCGAATGTTCATTTGGTCAAGACCCCCAGTTCGGTCCACAGTCCCTGATGGCGAAACTCTTTTGCCCAGGTGCCAGCTGGCAGGCAAGGCCTGCATACTTCTTCACGCCGTCCTGCCATTTACCACAGGTTTCGGTCAACATAGGGGGGGCATCTTCCTTTTGGTTGAAACCAACTTGAAAAGGGTAGCCGCAAACAAAAAACAGGCCCAGGCGACGTCCCACTGCGCTCAGCACCCGCTTTCTGCGTCGTGCCGCTGTTTAGATATGAACGGGCAACGAAAAACCAAACCATTCGGCGGAGTTGGAATCCCGCGGCTTGTCCTTGAGGTTCGGACGTCGATGAGTCCGCAGCAGGCAGTGGCAGAGATCCGGGCCGTTGCGGATGAAGACAAAGTGAAGAAACATGCAGGACACCTCCATGCCATGCATTGAAATGTCAACCAGATCCTGGCATATGGGTTTAAGCAAGGGCTGGTCACCCCGTTTCCACACATCAAAACCCTTGGATCCGACGCCTGTCTGGATTTAATAGAAAAAGCCCACACTTGTTGCCCGCTGAAAAGATCTTCCAATGGCTCTCACTTTTCACCCCTGCTTTGGGACCGACCCTGGTGGAAACAGGGAACCTGTTTTGGGGTTGATCATGTTTAGCAGGAAAGCAACCAAGCTGAAAGGATGTAAAAGGAAAAAACGGCTGCGACTGAACAACTGATTTGTGGCGCGAAAACAAGATGTTTCTTCCTGCGCCAGCGGCTATCATAGGTAGCTACAAACCTGCTGGCGCAGCAGCTTCTAGCTGCATTGCTTGAGCTGAGATATCGTGCATTCGCAAACGTTCACTACAACTCACAAACATAACATAAGCATGATGCCAGCAGGTACTTACACCAAGATATAACAGCAAGAAAAACCCAGCTTCACCAAACCCTCATGCGCGCTACTTAAATACCAGCCCCACTTTGACGGCTTCCGGCCGCCAAACCGATGCCTGCAGGAGCCGATCCTGGGAGGCGCAAAAGGCTTCCAAGCCCATGTCCGGCCAGAAGTGGTGAAAGGCCACTCCCGAGGCGGTCTTCAGCGCTGCCTTAGGCAGGGAGCGGCGAAGGCAGGGCAACTTCGGGGAGGTTCGGCGCGTGCGTTCAGTGGGGAAGACGCAAAACGCCCGCGCGGAATCCCGAAATCACGGCCTAAGCTGAATTCCACCTTGGACAAAAATGGATGGGCATGTTTATGGTCGAGGTCGAGGGGGTAGGGGGGGAGAAATGCCGAGAAGTCCCCCTTCCACCCGCAGGATTGACAAGGCCCGGGTTACAATCCTCGGGAGAAGAACGAGCAAAACATCTTCCCAGGCAGGACAAATACCTGATAAACAGCAGAAAGGCGACAAAGGGACGAGTGATCTCTTGGCCAAGAGGCCTTGCTCAGTTTGTGCATGCTGATGCTACCCCATACAGCTTGCCAAGCATGCAGATTAGGTGGCTGTAATGCTTCTTGGAAGCCCTTATGAAGAGCTCCAGCCGAGTTTCGCATTCATCGGCAGGTCAAGGGGCGGGGGTGGTTTAGGGGGTTGGCCATCCAATTCTTCAAGGAACCTAACCTGCATCTCTTCCATGTTATTCTCCAATTAATGGCTCCTTTTGGCATCGTGTCAACCTTCGACAAGAGCCAGGATACAACGATTTGACTCAAGCCCATCCCGGCCAAAACCCCACATCAAACAAATGCATACTTGCATGCTCCCATGGAACAGCCCTGGGATCCTCATGTTGAATAGTGTTGACAAGAAACCACAGGAAACCAACAGAATTCCGAAGGGCCCATATGGGTACATGCTGAAACCAAATGCCCCTAAATGGCCTCTAAACGCTCAATGTCATGTAAGTCTCCTTGGCGTGAACCAACACATGTGTGTTGCTGGTTTGATCCACTCACTCACCCGGGCGTTTCTTTGTGGCCTTCTTTCCTGGAAAATCAACCTATAAGGTTCCCTTAAAACGAACACCATTGGGTGTCCCGCGTTAAAACGAATACCATTGGGTGTCCCGCGTTTACATCGGCCAGAGATCTGATGGCGTGGGTCCTGGTTTGGACCATTTTCCTATAGTTCGGCCGGCCCTTTGGTGCGTTCCACGGCAACTTGGGTAGGAGGGTATGTCAAGTGTAGTATTCGTGTTGGTTAGGAGGGTATCCCTCATTCACACCAACCGCCTTCAACCTCAACAAAAACAGAAAGAACAAAAACAACGCCAAAACCACCCACCATCACCCAGCACCCCACCACCACCCACCCACCACCCCTACCCACCTGCCTGCAGCACCACCACCCCGATGGCTCCCAGGAAGCCGCTCACCACTGGCTTGGGGATCATCAGCCTGACATCTTCTTCGCTTTGTATTTGCATTAATTGTGTCTAATGTCTCCTTTCAAACTTTTGGCACAAAGAAGCACCCAAACTCGGAACTCACGAGTAGTCACTGTACTTTCAGCACACGTGAGCATGCCTCCCGCCCACACATGGAACCCACCAAAGGGTCCCTTTCAGAGAAACATGGTCTTCCCGACCCCACCCCTGAGGGTATCTACATGTAGAAATGTGTAGGCAGGCACCTCCATCCTTACATGTATATGTAGTATATGATATGTATAGGTTGTTTCCTGTAGATGTATATGTATGTGTATGTGTGCATTAATATATGCATATATACATAGATATGATTGTGATATATGTGGATGCCCCGCAACAATTGTCTGGTCACCAGCTTAAGAATCCCTGGCAAAATTGATGCGAACGTCTAAACCGAGGCGAAAAAAACACCTCTCTCCATCTGCACAGCGCTGTACATACCATTGGGCAAAGGTGCAAAGCTTGGCTCAACTCGCTTGCCCAATGGCCATACGCCATAATCATAGCAATAGTTATACAATTCTAAACATACACACCAGGATGCTTGATGTTGTGTGGGTGTGTGTGTGTGTGAGTTGTGCAATGACCGTATCCTGAACTGGCGCCTTGGATTGGTGGTTTGAGACCCAAAGCAAGAACACCCTAGCACTCCTGCAGCATAACCCCCAACACCTTGCATATGTGCAGAGGAATCACCTGCGATCACTGTTGCAAAGAAAAACAAACGGGGAACCCGCAAAGGAAAAAACACAAAAAGGAAAAGTAAGACCACAGAAATAAGAAATGGCAAGGAAAACAACCCCAAAGAGGGACACAGAAAAATAGCGCACAACACAAAGAAGAGAAAACGCAAAGAAAGGAAGAACACTAAAAGTCACTTTAAAAAAATGGACCAACCGCCCAGCAGAAAAACACAACGGAACGGATGAGGGCGACCGACTTGGCCGAGCGGCATCGAGGTTGCCCAGCAGAGCTTGCCCACGATGACGGAGACCAGGCCCGTCAAGGCCGCGCTGAGGCAAATGATGGCCACCACTGTGGCCGGGATCCTGGTGGGGCGTCGTTTGGAAAGCGTGACTTTCGTGCACGGAACATGTATGTTTCAGGTAAGACAGAGAGAGAGAGAGAGAGAGAGACTCAGAGAGAGATATATATATAATATATATATATATATATATGTATACATGCCCCTTCAAAAGCGGTCATAAACTAGGAATCCATGAAAAGGGTTCCATGGTATGCTTTTTTTGGTGACCAGAGGTGTTTCATGCAGGTCAGTTGGCCCTTTTTCGGGGGCATACCCCTTTTTTTGCCAGAATCATGAAAGTGGATCAAGGGCCTTTTCAAGAGGATGGTACTCTTCTGAAATCCTGCTTTGGAAAGAGCGTATCCTTGCGATTTTCAGATGGAATTTGGGTTTTTTGTTGTGGGTTCCCGTTTCTCCCTCCCACCAAAGGAGCCAAAGCAATCAAATTGTCAAAGGGTATTCTCAGGAACTTTCATCAGGCCTGAGCTCGTTTTACCTGGTGAGCTCGCGCTATTGCGGAGGCATCCCCCCAAGGAAAAGAATGGGCAAGAAATGGCAAAGTAACCTGAGCTTGACACCTCTATCCGTTTGCTGGATGAGGGAAAAATGGACAGATTGCTTGCTAGAGAACGAAGAACAGAACCCAGACATCACAAAACAAACGTGTAGATCGAAAGGGAATCCCATCCTAGATCAAACAGTTGCCTACTGTTCGGCACCTTCCTATTCCAACCAGCCCCTATGATGAAAGCTGTTTGCTGAGAAATGGCTGGAACCGCGAAGCCGACCCCCCCCCCCCCCCGCCCCGACAAAAAACCATAAATAAATAGAGGACAACACCAAGCACCTTGTCAAGGACAAAGAAAAGCTCTCGCCCCAAAGCTCCCGCCACAAAAGCCCCGGTCGCCCGGTCGCTTCCGCCTCTCAGGGCTGTCTCGGAGCTGCATCGCTGCTCTTGAGGCCAGCTGGGCTTGTAGGATGCAAATCAGGTCCTGGCGATCAAAAGGCCCTCCGGAAAATAGCGCGGGCCGTGCAAAAAGAGTACTGTAGCCTCCTGTTGGTTCTCCCAAAGCACACAAATCCCAAAAAGGGTCTCGAGCCTCCAAAAGACAAGCCCATTTAAGCCCGTTTCTGGGCTGTGCAAAATGCAGGTTGTTGGCCAATCCTGAGCTTTAATCTGTAGAGACAAACTGCTACAAAGCAGACTCCTTATGTGAGGGAAGGATTGAGGATTGCATTTGCACAGCCAAGTTGTTTGCCTTTTTTTAAGCAAGATTCTTTATTCGAGTTTGTGTCAAAATGGAATACGGGTGTGTAATTGGTTTGGGAACTTCGTTTGGGATACCGCCCGTCTGGGGGGTTCCCCGGATTTTGAGACAAACCAACTTGCCAGGTAGCGCTGACCCGTAATTAAAACCTGTGGTCTAGGAAACGGCTTGGATGCGGCTTTTGTGGATCCACCGCTGCTCCACCCCCGCAGGATAGTAAAAGAGTACCAAGAGAGTACTGTGGTAGAACAACATGGAGAAAACCACAAAAGGCGCATCCAATCCGTTGGCTGGATGTGGGATGAGTTGGAGCCATTTTCACCCCAACCCCAAAGGTGAAGGATTCGTTCTAAAATCGGACAGCTCCATGGGCATTGTTTATCTCGGGACACGCTCTCCCAATTCCTGAGTGGATTCTCCAAAAACCGCCAGAACTTATTTACCACTAACATATTCTGTAATGGTCTTTCCAATATGCTTCAAGTCCATCAACTAAGGGAGTGAGATCTTGTCCAGTTCGGCAGTTGGTTGGGTCAAGAACAAACCCTTCTGCACAGCTCTCATTGAAATCCTCGGATGCCCCCTTATTCCACGGACTGGTACTCAAGTAAGACCCTTGCGAGGGGTTGGGAGTTTGGCGGGACATATAACGGGCGTGCCTTTCCGGAGAGATGAAATATGGCAGGTACAAGTGTGCTTGATCAAAGGCAAAGCCGCAAGTGAAACAGTCTGCAAGCAATTAAAGCAAAATAAGCCAAAACTCTCAATGCCCCCTCCCCTCCAGCCCCAGGAACATATTGCCAACCACTGACGCACACACACACAAACACACATGAAAAATATAATGGCAATCTATGAAACGATAAATGTTCAAAGTGTTGGTACCAAGCTGGGTCCGCAAGCTACAAGCTTCACCTTCCACCAGCTCCATTCACCAGTGGCCCCTTTTTCCCTTGCTCAACCACCCCTCCGGCTGAAAATTTCACATCACACCCGGATGGGAAAGCATCGCCCACATCCCAATCAGAAATGACCTATATAGGACTTCAGCATCCCTATCGAAAAATACGCCTCTGCCACAGCGCCAGAGATTGTATTCAAAACATCGTGACCATGGCTCATGTGGGTGTCTGCAAATTGGGAGGCCCGCTTCAGATTGACGAATCCCTTTTGCACTCCTGTCCTGAACAACTGGGTTTCATTGTTGTTGTTGTTTGAAAGAAAAAACATCTGGCGAGTTTCCTTTTGAACACCAAGCAACGTGCACGAAGCGGAAGCTTCTAGGAAACCATCTTTTGGTATGCTCCCCTCTTTTCGGCCATTTCGGATGCCGCAATTACGGTCTGCTGCTGCTGTGCTCTGGCGCCTAAAGTTCCAACCGATTTGCAACTGGGGACACTTGTTTGGCAATTGACAATGCAAGCCGGGCCCGAAACTTCTAGTAGCTGTTTGATGAGACATGGTCGGAGTTGGAACTCACAAATACCGATATCGAAAACACAAAGCAAACAAAGACAAAATCAAGCCTTACCTGCTTGCGCCTCTTCTCCGCAAATTCTGGGCAGCGGGGCCTAATCACATGTCAAGAAAAGACTTGTTCGCAACCTTTGGGCAAAAATTGTGGCACTTTGTGGATTTGTTGAAAGATGGAGAGCTCAATTCATCTGTGGCTGCATGGATGTCGACGAAAATGTGTTTACCCTTTCGCCAACGACCGTAAGCCGGTATGATTCCACCCCTGACTAAAAACGGGCAGCATTTACTGGACACACCTGCATCAAAGTATATCAGTATACATCGGGTTTCCCCAAACCATGGCTTTCCACAACATGGTATTCAGCATATACCTACCCTAATACTAGTGGTCAGCCATGTGTACAGTCCTGCTGAGTGCCGTAGCCATACTGCAGCCGCCCAAACACGGCGTACCACAGCACGCCCACGCTCATGGTGTAGAGCGTCATGCTGATGCCAAACCTAACCAGCGACCAACAAAACAAAATGGCAATTCTGCGACTAGAACAATATCGCAATGAATATTTTAGAGGGAAGCACCTCACAAGTGGCTGGTGGACATGAACTCCCGCCTAAACGATGTTCACCAACGGGCCGCCCATTGAGTTTCACAGCCTTATTTGCGAGATCCCTCAAGTATCATTGTAGCGTCCTTGGCGTGGATATGTATTTACGTACGGTTTGTGCGCATTGCTGGAGCTTTTGCAACTGTCGCGACTGTCCGTGTTCCTGTTCAATAAAAACTACAAAAGATACAAGCAGGCCTTGTATCAGGTCTGTCAGAATGCAAACTCTGCCTGTGTGTGTGTGTGTCGTCCTCGCCCGCAAACAGAGGCGCTAAATGCGGACAGCTTGCTGTGGAAGGTCAAATTAAGTTGGATCTAAACTGGGTCAGCTCAGCTCTGATCAAAACAGTGCAAACCACCGTGGCAGAGAAAGCAAGTATAGAGGTCCAACCCCAATCAACAACCAAGACCAAATCAATACTGCACGAATATTACATGAATCCATGCCAAACAGTGTCAACTCGAAGACTAGTCAAAGGGGACCAACCCCGTGTCCGCAAAGATTTGTGTTTTCGGCGATTGGCGATTTCCAAATTCTGCGCAAGGAGCTCATTTACTAATCGGTCACCCGCATTCAGCAGCTGCCTGTTTGCTCGTAATTATCTGCGCATGAGCCGAAAATTTGCCATCCACCCTTGTTTTGTTCTTCATACATCAAGGCTACCATAATGGAAGTGGGTGCAAGGGTTTTGGAAGACCGCAATCCGACATGGGACAAGAACCTGTCAAACCTATATAGGTCCCCGAGTTGAGGAAACCGGTCCTGCAAAAAACCAATACATCCACCGCGCCATTTGGCTTCTTCATCCCACCCGGCCCGACCAAAACTTGCCCGGACTCTGCGTGGTCCGAAGCGCTGGAGCATGGATGATATCTCCGGGTTGTCCGCGGAGAAGACCAAACTCGCAGAGACGATGCCGCCTAGTGCCTCCCGAGCGAGTCATGGAAATGGGATCGGAAGTTCCGCTGATTGGCACGAAAAGGGGGTTCTGGTGGCTACGGCAACAGCAGCAACGGGCTTGGAGTGGTGCAACCGAGAAACTTGCCACTGCAAGCACCACAACTGGCACAACATGAGAAAAGGTCATCCATCCTCGACGGCAAGAACTAACCAGCAGCAGCGGTCAGTCGTTGGCAACCAGCACAAAGCGCGACGTCAGCACGCTCCCCCCCCCCCACGCGCGGAGCAAAAAACACGACATTGACTGCAAAACAGCTCGCAGGACACACAAGCGAGCAGAAGCAAGCGCCCTACCTTGCCTGGACCAGAAAGCAACACAGGAGCCACATCAAGCCACGGCAACAAGGCACTCGAACACAATCACCGCCATTGGCAACTACCATGTTGCACAACAGTCGGTGAGCAATGTGGGCAAGAAATGTGGGCAAGCAACGCAGAAACTCTCAAACACCAATCAATATGGAGGATGAAAGGAAAACTGAAACGACAAAAGCAACTCTCGCCTGCCATGAGGCAAGCTTTGCAACATGCGCAATACACAGACAGCGAATGTTGAACACGGCAGCGTGCAAGCAAACAAGCAAGCAAGCAAGCAAAGCAAAGCAAGCAGGCAAGCAAGCGAGCAAGCGAGCAAGCAAGCAAGCAAAACAAACAAACAAACAAACAAAACAACAAACAAGCACGCAAGCGAACAAACAAACAAAGGAACAAACAAACAACAAACCGACAAACTAACGGCTCAACGCGCCAATGGACCAACAAACTAACAATCTAACGAACACACGTGCATGATTGGGCCAACCATTGATGCAGTGTCTTGCTCAATGAAGAAGATTGAAGCAGACTGAAGCTGAAGCGGATACAAGCAAAAGCAAGCAGATTGAAGATGGTTAAAGAAGAACAATTACATCGCCCAATCTAAACAGCGAACAGCCATTGGAGGCAACAGCTACCAATCAACAAGCAGCATCCCCTGGCAACCGAGGGAAATAGGGGACCTGCAAAATGGTGTTGTTCCTTTTGGTTTTGCTGTAGAACCACCCAAAAAGGTATCCTTAAAACATATTCATAGACACACCAACATCAACATCAACATCAAAAACCAACAAACGTACGCCAAAGGCGCTGGGCGCCCAAATTGGTGTGACTTTTGTGGCGAGTAACCTCCTATGTTGAAGGATGTCAAAGGGAAACCACGCATTTAGGGGGGAATTCCCATTTGGACACAAACTGAAATGGGACCCCCACATTGTCGTCCTCGGGCCTCGCGGACGCCCATGATGAGCCCCGCCAGAAGGTTCACTCCCAAGGTGCCCCAGTCTGGAGGGCCAGTGCTCTTGTTGGGTGGTAGCGGCACCTGAGCCACGATTCTGGATTCATTCGACAAGGCCATTTGCACAGGTACTGACATTCGTCACACTTTGGACCTTGCTTTTTCCCAGGGTTGGCAACGACCTGAGGAAACTTTTACGGCGCTCATCAGCAAAGGAACCGACACTCGCCTTGTATCAGCCTCCCTACGTAGTGTTTGTGGGGAATCGCCGATGTCCATCCCACACGGACCATAGACTACTGGAGTGTTTTACCAAACCTCACCTGAGGTCGCAAAGAACTGGGTCCATCAGGAGACATCCTCAGAATTGCCCGAGCTAAAGTGTCTAGAGAGTAACCACCGGGAACATGTTCAGAGCCCTCAAGATGATCATCTAGCGATGCTGCACTTGGTACGGAAATGAAGGCCCCTGTTGACAACGCACCGGAAAGCAACCATTCGCAGAGGTTTCGAACCGTTGGACACATAGCCACCAAGAGCCTTCCCACACTTCTCAGGTCAAATCTTTGCCGTGCCAGCCAAATCTGTAGCGAGTTGGCTGGGTTTGCCTTTTCCAATAGTAGCTCCGACTGCCATCCTTATCCTTCCAGGCTAAGATTTGCTAAATCAAGGATCCTCCTTATGGTGCAACTGTAACCAGATTCGCGACGCCTTTCTATGTGGGGCAACTGGAACCCAGATTCGAAAGTCTCTGCTTTGCCCAAAAAACGCTGGCAAAAGCTGGAAAAGGGGGCTGACAACTATGGCCCCTTTTTAGACCCTAGCGCCACCTTGCTCCTCCTTCTACAGTGGATACCCAGGAGGGCGCCGATGTTTGTCTTGACAACCCCCAAAAGGCAGCCATCTGGGAGAATTCCGGGAAGATCACCTGGACTTCAGGCAGGTCCCCTCTAACCCATGGCCGTGGCACACACTCAGACCACAGTGGCCAGAAACAGCCCGCCCGCAGCTGGGGCTTCCTGGTGTCCATGGAGTGGCGGCTGGGCGACACCGGTGGCAGAAGCGGCTGCCTTGGGCAACGCTGTGGCCCGGGTGACTTTCCCATTCTCAGGGATCCTTTCCAGAAAACCACCACCAACCTGGCCTTTAAGAAAAGAATATTCTCAACAAATGTCGACCCCAGATATACTGTACCCCACGCCCCTCCTCGAGGAATGTGAAAGTTCGGGGCTGTGTTGCATAAGGTTTGGGTTGGGACCATCATGAATCTGCAAGTGTTACTGTTCGAAACCGGCAAGTTAAGAATTCGATCCCAAGAAAAAACACCTACATTATAGTAAGCTCGTTTTACTCCCAGGAGTCCTTGCCGTATAGGCAGATTGCCCTCTCAAATGAGCCAGCGCCCAGTGAATCGACCAGGGGTTTCTTAATCCTGCGTACCTTATGTTGATCCAAAGAACCTATGTCAGTGCAAAAGGAAACTAGAGGAAACCGTTCACCAATTATCTACCCTTGTGTTTTGATCATCTTTTAGAGGCTCTGAGCTGTCTTTTGTTCACAGGGACTTCCCCGCAATGATGGGATTCGCGTTTGCACCCTTTTGTCAATGATGGGATGACCAGAAGGGGTTTGAGTACCGAAACGATGAAGGCCTTCGCAAATGCTACCCTGGTGCTGCCCGTGGTGCTGCCTTACGGGACACCAATTTTTAGATAGCCCGCCCTCCAATTCAGAATCACCTTACCCCTATTTGGTGGCTTGGTTTGGTGGTTCGGATGTTTGGGTGGGGATACCTTCCCCCCCAAACCACCAATTAAGGGGTATCTGACAGAAGGAGCTGCATGTGCTGCATACCCAGGTCGTAGGACACTCCGCGGTGCACGTCATCATCAAGCTCCGGGGGCCGTGCAGACTTGGAAGGAGACTTCCGCGCCATGAGCGAATGGGAGTGCCAGTGATTCTCACAGGAACCTGGGAAAAACACATCTTAAACAATGTCGCAGTCTCTTGCGCTTCGCTTGATTCTGAAATGTTTTGGTGTTTTGTTTCTGTAATTTGTTTTGGTGTTTGTGTTTTACAAAAAAGAGCAACCTGCTCTCGGCTGGCCTTCAAAGGGGACCATGGTCCGGTCATAAAACACTGTCAGGTCATTTGGATCAATGTGCGCAATGTCTTGCAACTTGCACTTCTCGAGGGTTTATGATCTGGAACAGTCTAATCTGTTGTAAGTGTGATCGTTCATGTGGCAAGGGTTTGCGGAGCGCCTGTAGAACGGGGTGGGACTTTCAAATGGCAATCATCTTTCCAGAATCTAACAGCTGTTGGATCATTAATTTCGACTTGTTCCCCCAACTCCACCCCAGGATTGCTTCTTGCTTGGAAGCCGGCAGGCATCAATAAATAACAAATCAGATTGAAGTAGATCGGATGCAAATAGACTGGGAGGTGCTTTCCATCGAGTTGATAGCTAAGACCTTTCCTATGCTGTCTGAAGCTATCCACAAAGCCTGTCAGTTTCCTTTGGTGTGCTTTTAACACTAGCAAAATCACTTTACCTTCTTGTTGGCTTGGTTTGGGGTAGTTGGCTCAAAAAATGGTGTCATTCTAGCCTATGTTTGGTGAGCCTTAAAATGTAAAATCATGTCAAAGGAGATCCCAGAAGAGAAGGACGAGCCCTGCTCTCGTTTCACCACTTGCAATCCGAAGAGCCCCGCCACACCAGGGAGAATCAGATTCTTGGCCAGCTATGCTCTCGGTTGGCTTCAAACCCCAACCGCTGAGTTTGAGCCAGGCCAAGTGCGACGGAACTGGGGGAAGTCACCTGCCTACTGAGGTTCGTTCAAAAGGTGCCCAAAATTTGGGACCATCCCCAATGAACCTGTACTGGGGGAAGTTTCCAACACCTTCGTCGGGTATTTACACGGTCCGTGGAAATCGCCTCCTCAAAGACACACCCCAAGCCTATCTGAATCCTGACCTGAAAAAGCCAACCACCGCTCCCCCCACCGGCCCCGCACCCTGAGGCCCTCCGCGAAGCCCTCGCAGGCGCTGAGCCTCTCCTCGAAAACCCGTGAGCCACCGGTTGGATCCCAAAGAGCCATCCTTTGAACCCATCAGATTCCTCTCGGAGGAACGAGAGGAATCCTGATTCACTTGGCACCATACTTAGAACTATCAAACTCTTGTCTGGCTGGCTTTTGGGGACGAGCAAAGCAAGGGGTTGTTGATTTTACCACAAACAACGAGCAACCGAGCAAACGAGAGGTTTCAACATGCTGGCTCAAGTTGGTTTAGCTTCTGAGGCTCGACCGGCCCGCCATATCGACTTTCCTCCTACAGGCATCTCCACTTGATTCCCCCTTCGGCCTTTTTGCTCTGGCTCTTCAGAGCGTGTGTCAATCGTGCGGCCTTTTGGGGCTTTGTGGTATAGTGCAGGCTTTCATATCTGGTGGAACCTAGTCACCCGACTTGGATTTGCGGCGGCCCCGAGCTCGCCTGTGTGGTAGCCTCTCGTCTATATGGCCCCTCCGCTCGCTTAGGACACCTTAGGCGTAACAGCGAACTCCCAAGTTCTTGTGGAGCTTCCCCTCGCCCATCGCGAAGTAGCTGTCTCGTGCAGCTGGTAAACCAGCTTGTGGCTCCTGCCTTGGGCTCTTAGTGCCGTGCCCTTTGCTGAATCTTGGCCTTTCCGTTGGATTGGGATACCCCCCTCCTTCTTTGCTAGGGACCGCTTGAAAGCTGCATGACCACTCCCGAAGCCTTGCGTTTCCCTGGCACCCAGGCATTGTACTTGTTGGCAGCGTGGGCGCCTGCAAGCACAATGCAATGCCGATGCTGCTGTATGTCAACAACCTGGTTGTAAAGATCTGCGCGACAATTGGATGGGAATCAAAAACATGTCCGCAAAATCTAAGAGCTCAACTGGCTGGTCATTGGAACTCACTTGGGTAAAATAGACAACCCCTGCTCCTTTGCTCGTCCCTTCAACCCGGGCAGTCAAAGCGGCTTCGGAGCGCGGACCGTCCCGGTCCTCAACTTGCTGGGGAAGGCTCCGCTCGGAGTCCGAGAGGTCCCCACCAACTGGGCGGGTCGCAATCAAATCGGTCCATTGCACCATTTACTCGAGTCATCCGCCGAAATGGGGATGGTTGAAATGACAGGAGTAAGTTGACCTAACGGATTAGGGGCAAATGTGCGTTCCATGTAAAAACTTGGCCGCAGAAAGCAGACTAAAATGCGAGGATGGCCTTCGGTGGACAAGGTGCTGAGCAGGTTAGTCTCAGCGCACGCACATGGAACTTGGCAACAGCCTTCCACATACGACTAGTTGGATGTTCGGCCGTGTTGGTAAGTAGTTGGCTTGTTTAGCTTGTTTGCAACTATGATGTTACTGTGTTAGTAACTTTGGCAACTGTGTTACAACCTATGTTATAACTCGGTCAAGTCTGCTAACTTGATCGGGCAAACATAGTAAGTGATGTGGGTTGGTTGTTCTCAGGCGCCAACTTGGCCATTCAGATATAAAATGATGAGGTAGACTCAGCACGAAGTAGCCAATGTTACTAACTTCGTGGGGCTAACTTCGCCTGGCTGATTTAGGAGGCATAGCCTGTGTCTTGTAACGAAAACTAGCCTGTATAGGCAAGCGGCCGGCCTACTGAAGGCTGCAACTTCCTGCGAGTTCCCAAAGGGAGCGCTCGCTCACGCAGAGATATGGAGGGTACAAGGATAAAGATAAAGCTTGGGTTTGTCTCTCTAAATGGGACCCTTGAAATAGGGTTCCTTTCAACCATGTCCGAAAAGGATCGCCTTAAAAATGAATTGGCTATAACGCGACGCGCCACAAATCTTGCTTCCCTGTCCTTACGTTGCGTAGCAGGAAAACTGTGTTTGACAAGTACTAGCACAATGCGCAGAACAACAAGGTTCATTTCCACAGCTCCAGCTCGATCGTACGGAGCCAAGTGCAGTAAATCACTCGGAGTCTGGGTATCGGGGCATGCAACAAGGGGCATGCAACCAGCCAGGTGGAAATGTGTCGCATGCAACCAGGGGGATGCAACGAGCCAGCAGGTCTCACTGAATGACACAGGGTAGGTAACAGTTTAACGTAGTTTGTAACGAATGTCCGCCGCCCCTCAAACATCGCACTGCCAATTGTGGTGAGATTGAGCAGTAAGTATGGACCCTGCCTGAAACCACTCATTCAAGCTCGGCATGCCCTTACCGGCCCCCCCCCCCCCCCGGCATGCCCTTAAAGGCCCCCCCCCCCCCCCCCTGAGGCTTTAGTGATTCCAATGTGCTGTATTCAACAGCGTCTTTCCATCGCTTATGAACTAGTGCCAGGATCCGGCCAAGCCCTGGTTTGAGCATGTTCAAACAACTGTTCAACATCCTCTTGGTGTCGGGGCGCTTAAACAAATTTTGCCCAGAACCGATCCAACAAAAAAACAAGGGAATGGGTTGTGTCTTTCTGAGGCTACGGTACCCTTTTTGTAGAGGCTTCAAAGAAAAACCAAAAGGAAAGCTGCATTTCCGGGGTCCCCCATTTTAAGACAAATCCAAAATGGCTACCAGGTCTTCCTGGTTCCTGGCTGGACCTTTGGAGCTTGTGAGCACCAGGCGTACGAGGCTCCGCAGGAGCCGAGCGCCAGAGCGGAGCACCCCCGGGTGCTCGGGAAAGCTCCTTCGCGAGTGGAGCACAAGGCACAAGTTGGCGCACAACAAAATAACTGGCAAGGGGAAACTAAAGGAAGCCACTCGGCCTCGCCATTGTTCTAACCTGTGTTTCGGACATCTTTCAACGGCTCCGGAATCCCCTGTAAGTGACAGGATAGCTTCCGTGGGCAGCTTTGGTGCCTCGTTGAATGGCAAGCTGTGGCATTTGATGTTGTGTTGCTTTGACAAACGTCAGCATAGCACATTGGTGGTGTTGTGTTGGCTCAATGTGCTCAATGCTATCTAGCGCTGCATGTGAAGCGAGCACTGTACGGCTATAAGAGCGGCTTTCAAATTGCTGGTGCTGTCTTAGGTGTGAAAAATGCAATACTAGATATGCTGTTCTTGTAAACGACATGCGACAATGAGTGGGTCCGCTTGGTTCTTGTGGCTGAAAGTCAGAGCTCCTCCCCCCTACTTACGTCCTTCCAAAAATGCAAACAACAAAACATCATTTGTTTTAGAGGAATCTCCTTTTGGGGGCGCGCGTGATTTGTAAGCAAGTACTAGACATTCTGACCCACCAAACCTCTCCTGGAAAAAATGCCCCCCTGGTTTGGTCGGTGATTGTAAAAGGGGAAGCTCTTCGAAAAGAGGAATTGCCAACTAGAGGTGCGGGAAACTGGCGACTCCAACGGAACATCATGGGTTTGTGTCAAAACTAGGGAACCCCCTCCCGAAAATGTGTTTTTTCCTTCTGGCTTGCCTTACAAACTAAGAGAGAAAAAGGGTTTCCAAAATGAACCCACCCCCAAAAACCAACTCCTTGAACAAAAACAAGGTACAAACATATGTTTCGCCTGTGTGAGATGTCCGCTCCTCAGCGCCCGGATGATGAGATCCACTGCCCCTCTGGCCGAGGCAGACTGCACCAGGCTGCTGGGGCCTTCGCATGCGTCGCAACGCGCGGGCCGGCGTCCGACACTGGGCGGCCGTTCCCATTGGGCGTTTCAGCGCGAAGCGCCACGCACAACGTTAAGTGTTCTGGTAGAGATTGTTCCAAGGATTGCTGCTTCTCAGTCAGGAAGCAAAGGTTTCAGAGGGATCAGTCCCGCATTTCCGAACTGAGAACCAGCTACCGAACCCTCAAGACCCGAGCTCTGAAATCGGCCGCCAGTGGGTAGGCGGTTTATTCCAGACTGGCTGTCAAAGCAACCAGAGATACTCTGCAATCAAATCCACAGGCACGTTTTCCCGGTATTTTATTAATTTGTCCATCCACGGTAGATCCCAGATCCAGTGGGGGTGCCTCTTGGTTCCAGTTGACAAACGGAGACACCCCCAACAAATTTGGTATCCTTTTCGGGGTGCTTCGTTTGTTCTTTTTTTGAGAGTACCCCCTTTAGGGTTTGAAAAGGGAAACAACCCAACTGCGTGGCCAGGGCAATTATTTAGAGGCAAACTGTGGGTGGACTTGTTTTTCGGATTCTTAACGTGTTCAAAGGAAACCGAAGGGCAACAGCCAAATTTTGGGGGTGCCCTCATTCAGAGAAAAGAAACAATACAACCATTCTGAACCCAGGGATTCGGGAAAGCGGCTGGTCTGGAGCGAAATATCAGATGGTTGCAAGCCATGGGGAATTAACCCCAGAGGTGTGTCTGATTGAAAAAAAAATGCCAAAAACGTGGTGCCCCGTTTCTTCACTTCAAAAGAACCAACCCCACAAAGACTGAGGTCGGGTTCAAAATCCCCCCCAATGGTCGAGGTTTCCCAAGATCAAACGGTGTTCCATGGGACAACGAAACAGCTCAAGCATGAAAGACTTGCGGAACGAGCTTACCCTTTGGTAAAACACCCCAAAACACAAGCTGAGTGTTACCTGATCCATCAATCAAGAACCCGTCTTACATCCCACATCAGCTTCAGGCTGAGTCAAAAACGAAGGGGCCACGTCACAGATTGCTCTACACCCCGGCGAGCACAAAGCGACCTTTTCACAAAAGTGGGGGTGCAATGAAGGTGTACAATAATCCAAACATGAACCTTTTAAGGTTCCATATTGCTCAGCCGGATCCTGCTGTGAAAAGCAATATGCTCGTTCAATCATGGCATTGCAAGGCGCTTATTCCAGAAGGGAAACACTCTCCAGCAGGCCCTCGTGGCCCAAGTCATTCGTTCCACCTCCAGCAAAACTAATTTCAAAGCGATGCCATTCGAACGTATCTGCCAAATGTTTGTTGCGCTTGTTCCGTTTGTTCAAACACAACCTACAAATGCACAGGTAACAAAACACGTACAGCCGGAGAAACTAAGGTGTGCGTCTCGCTTTCATTCTCTAAGTCACGGCCTGGAACAGCGCGACAGCACCCTGCAACGGCACTGCCCTCGGTGCCCACGCGCCTGAGGGCAACGGCCGGCCCAGCAGATTTTGCAGCAGGTCGAAACACTCGACCTGGCGGGAATGCGACGCCGCTTGAACGAATCCTGGGTCAAGAAAACAGTTTGGATTCCACCTGCTCGCGTTGTTGGTCCTTGTTTTGCACGCTTTTAGAATTCTTCAAGTATCCTACAGGAATGGATCCACAAAGGCCGCAGCGAAATCGTTTTACGGATGGGGAGACTAAATGATGATCCTGAACTCATCCAAAGCGGGATCGACCCTGAAGGGACAGTGCACCCATGGCCGGCTGTTTGCGCTAGTCCAGGGATGAACACATTGACCTCATCGGAATGACACACTCTGCTCTTATCGTCAGTTCCAACGGGCCTCCAATTGTCCACATTCAACATGAATGCCCTGCTTCATCAGCAAATGTCAAGCAGGCCGTCTCTCTTCCATGGCGATCAAAGGTGGTCTTACCACGACAACTGGCAACTCAGCCCATCAAATTGCAATTGTTGGGACGTCAAACTAGCAAACCACGAGCTGGAAAAGAGCTGGAAGGCCTTCCCAATTGGCTGATTCCCAAAAAAAAGAGACCCCTCAAAAGTGGCTTCCCGGTCCTTTGGGTTTCCAAACCATCCCAAACAGGGGTTCCGTATCTTGAGAAAAGCCCGGTTGGTTTCAACGGCTGCCCAACATTCCCAACTCGGCCTTGCGCCAAGCATGGCCAAGTTGCGCCCATTAAAAAAAAGCTGAAACCAAAGCAAAACACCTACTCGCCCCTGACTGTTTCAAGCCCAGGTCCCCTCCACCCGAAACCCACCCTCAAACCACCTGAACCCGGGCTCAAGTCTACCCTTCACCAACCTCGCCCCTGCACAAATCATCCGCCTGCACCTCGCTGTCTGCCCCATGCAACGCAGCAGAGGCGATGGCGGCGCTCAGGCCTCGCAAAGAACTGTCCGATCGGTCCAATATGGGGAATCCAGCCCTCAGCCGCGGGACCGATGGCAACACAAAATAATTTTACTTCTGTTTCTCGGAGCGCGTGCAGTCTGCTCTAAGGCAAGTAAATATAGACATTCCGGTTCTTCTCATCTCGCTTCAGAAATTCTCTTTCGATCAGATGCTCGATCTGGCTCTTGATCTGTGTAGGCTGTGGCTTGAACAAGGTGCATTGTCTGAAAACCTCGTCAAGCAGAGCGTTGTGCTCCAGGCAGTTCCTGGACTTCATTATTCTGACGATAGCAGCATCTATGACGTGCTTCCTCTCAACAGGGGCCTCTGCCAGTGCCGTGGTCTCCCCAGCTTTCTCCTCCTTCTTGATAAGGCTGACCGAAACTTTGACCTTCTCACTGGTGAAATTATCATTGACCTGCAGCTTGCTCTCGCTATTCAAGTCTTTGCCCGTGCTGTCATGCAGGAGGACTTTGTGCCGCGAGACAGTCAATGACATGACCTGTCTTTTACATTCATCCTCCGGAAGCTTGGTAGCTTCGCACATTTCCTTCAGCGTCACCTCTTTGCGCTGGTTGAAGAGCATCAACGCCAGGCATTGGTACGCTGAGATCACGAGGAGGTGCTGCCGGACCAGGCCGTGGCATCGAACCTCCACGCTGCCCATGTTGAAGATCCACCTGAGCTTCCGCCCGTTGTGCTTGGCGTGATAGAAGGCCTCGTAAGCCTTGATGCAGGCCAGCATCTCTGGACAGGGCACCACTGGAGCATCGTCCGCCTTCTCGGGCCAAGCGTTGGTCTGGAGCACCTTCACCTCATGCTGCACTCCGCCAGGGGATCCCTGGTGAGCGTTCTTGATGTACTCTTCCTGGAGCTGGTCACTGAGTGCCATGTCGGTAAACATGGAAGCCAGCTTCTGGATGGCTTGTTGCCCACACTCGACTTTGAGCTTTGTGATGAAGCAGTCCTCCGCGTCGTTCGAGACAGACAGCTTGTTCAGCAAGCGCCGCGACAAAGCGCTCTTGTAGATGTCAAGGAAAATGTCTTTGTCCTTCAGGTGGGCAAAGAGGCCAACAACCTGATTCACCAAGGTCTGCACCTCATCTTCATTTCTGCCCTTCAAGCCTTTCTTGAGCTGGAGGTCGCAGTAAAGCGCAAGGTACTTGGCACATCGCGTGTCCTTGTTCAGGACCGCCTCCAACCCCTTGTTTCTGCCCTTCTGAAAGACAGTGTCGCTGTCAAAGCAAGACGTGACCATGTCGTCCACTTCCTTTTTCAGCTCCAGCACCTTCTCAGTGTAGGTCGGAGGGTTGTCAATCATTTGTTGGTCCTCCACTATTCTGGAACACCTCAGCTCAATGTAGGGCTCCATAACCGCGATGATGTATGGCAGCATGGAGGGCTCTTTTCTGAAGATTCTGTACATGAGCTTCAACTCTTCGTGCCGCCGGTGCATGAACATGGCCTGGGCGCCAGTGCTACTCATCTCAACCAGCTCCTTCGCGGTATTCAGAATAAGCTCCCGCTGCACGACCATCTTGAGATCCTTCTCCGACGAGGAGTCAAGGTATC
Organism: Effrenium voratum; assembly: GCA_963377175.1. Taxonomy (NCBI): domain Eukaryota; class Dinophyceae; order Suessiales; family Symbiodiniaceae; genus Effrenium; species Effrenium voratum. Next base: position 1,113,715 of record CAUJNA010000291.1, read on the forward strand.
GGCTCAGTCGTCTTTCTTCGTCATCCAAGCGGCTCTGGATCTCGTGCAGGAATTGAGGGCATGTGTACTTGGCCATCCACCCAGCCACCTTGGATCGGTAGTACTCTTCCGTTGTTGCAAGCAGGAGATTCTCGAAATCTGCCTTGTACAGTTGGCGACCCTGTTTCTCTTGCGACTGCCATAACAGCCGATCTGCCGAATTTTTGTCTGTACTCTCTTTCTGCTTTATCACCTTTGGGCTGGAATCACCAACCGTGCAAAGCATCTCCACGAGCAATCGGAGCATATCCTGGTCAACTTCAGCCCCATCTCGCTCCCGATTCACTTCCGCGACCATGGCTGCCACGCACCTGTCCTTGACCTTGGAGTACACAGTCTCGGTAAAGCACTGAAGAGCAGCCTTGAACAGGTCTGGGTGCTCTGCATTGCTCTTGGTGAAAAAGCGATCCAGGTACTGAAATACTCTTTGCATCCAAAAGATCAGGATTCTGTTCTTTTCCCAAAGCTGTGCCAAGGCCTTCAACAGCTCCTCGCCGGAGAGCCGGGCGAGTTGCGGCATGGCGTCTTGGCAATAGTTGAAGATGACCTCCTTGTAGTAGGAATAGAGCCTGAAGGAGTGGTGCGACTGATCGCCAAACTGTACAACGACCGAGTACGCCTTCATGAAAGTCATGTTGGTACGATTCTCGAAGACACCAGTCCTCAAATAGGTCAAAAGCGGCTGCACGCGCTCTTCCTCAATGAGTTTCAGGCCCTGCTCGACTGTCATGGTCTCCAAGTCGAGCTCGATGGCGTCGCCTTTAGCGACGGGTCTGGTAGAACCCGACATGGCAAAGCCTCAAAACCTGGCCCTAGGGGCCGAAATGTTGCCCCGGAATGTTGCCACGATGTGCTCAGCTTGGTGGCATCCTTACGAAGCTGGTGCGCTTTTGCCAGCTGGTGTTGATAAGGAGTGCAGTCTGTCTCGTTTGCAAGTGATTTGAGCCTGTCATGCTCCATGGTAGAATTGACCAGTGGGCTTGTACACAGACAAGACGTGGATAAGGCCGTCTATTTGTGGAGATCTTACATTTGAGTTGGGTTGGTACTCAAACACCGCATGTTTCCTGCCAAACATAAACATATCCAAAATCTCACCACGAGCAATTTCAAGGAACCCTGATCCAGTTTGCGAGTGGCTTCTGGTGGACAGCCCATACCTTTCTGTTTTGATGGCACCTGAGGCCTGGAAATGCCAGTTTTTGTGCGCACCTGGCATGAGAACAAGGCTAATCAAGCTTGTGAAAGTTAGTTTACAGACACACACACACACACACACAAACACAAACACAAACACACACACACACAGACACAGACACAGACACAGACACAACACACACACACAGACACACAGACACACAGACACACAGACACACAGACACACAGACACACAGACACACAGACACACAGACACACAGACACACAGACACACAGAGACACACACAGAGACACAGAGACACAGAGACACAGAGACACAGAGACACAGAGACACAGAGACACAGAGACACAGAGACACAGAGACACAGAGACACAGAGACACAGAGACACAGAGACACAGAGAGACACAGAGACACAGAGACACAGAGACACAGAGACACAGAGACACAGAGACACAGAGACACAGACACACAGACACACAGACACACAGACACACAGACACACAGACACACAGACACACAGACACACAGACACACAGACACACAGACACACAGACACACAGACACACAGACACACAGACACACAGACACACAGACACACAGACACACAGACACACAGACACACAGACACACAGACACACAGACACACAGACACACAGACACACAGACACACAGACACACAGACACACAGACACACAGACACACAGACACACAGACACACAGACACACAGACACACAGACACACAGACACACAGACACACAGACACACAGACACACAGACACACACACACACACACACACAGACACACACACACACACGCACGCACGCACGCACGCACGCACGCACGCACGCACGCACGCACGCACGCACGCACGCACACACACGCACACGCACACGCACACACACACACACGCACACACGCGCACGCAACGCACGCACGCACGCACGCACGCACGCACGCACGCACGCACGCACGCACGCAAAGCACGCACAAACCCCTTCAACTTGTTGGGTGGGCGCTCCCTCTCTGGTCAATACCCCCGAAGAGCCTAAACGTGCCTTCTACGAATCACGGCATACCCTCTGCAGTGCACACATCCTCGAAAGGTAGCTGACAAGGCTGGAATTGCGCAAGGAGCGCTCTGCGTTTCTTGCTCCCAAGTGGGGAGGAAAGTACAGGCCGAAAAACTCACAAGGGAAGGTAGCTTCTTAGGGGTTCTGATCACGGGGTTCTGATCGAAGGGCTCTGATCAAAGAGTTCTGAGAACGCTTCTCAAAGTAATATAAGGAGCCAAATGATTGGACTGAGTGTCTCGGATATGTCAAACCCAAATGAAGCTATAACCATAGTAGCAAAAAGTGTGTAATGGTTTAGAATTTAGCCCCTCGCAATGGGTATGTATCAACATAGGGGACCCCCAAAAAAGGTATCTGTCCAACCAAGGTGAAAAGGCTACCCTCAAAATAACTCGGGACCCCGAAAACAGGCTGATTTCCTGCTGGTTTCCCTGTAAGCACCAGCCAAAATCCAGGACCCTCACAAAAACTCACACCCTCAGGCAGGTCTGCTGCCAGCCCGTCCCCTCGCCTCCCTCTTCCAGCACCAGGGCCTCGCATTCCAAAAGCAAAGGACAGCTGCCCACCAATCTCTGACAATGGAAGTGAAGTACACTTCCCCGAAGGGGTGGACCAGATTCGGCGCGTCCATGTGGGTGTGCTTTTCTTCGAGGGCATCCTTTTTCACCCGGGAAACCAGAATCCATTTTGGCGTGCCCCACCATTTCCACGCACGCCCACACATAGTGGCCGAGAAATAGGAAAAAGATTGCCGGAAGTCTCGCTTCGGTCAACATGAGCGAGACCATTTTGCAGCATGGGCTGTTCACAATGTGCGCACATGTTCGATCTACGTGCTGTGTGTGTGTGTGTGTGACACGTTGGAAATGCATCGCTTGAAGGGCATAAGTGAATAGACACATTGATGCTCCCGACTGGCCATGAAGCTGCAACAGGTCGAAGCTTCCCTTGGCTGGATAGCACAAGATTTCGGCATGTGAACCAAAGCCGAACCGTTATGAGAGAGAAGAGTTGAAACACTCTTGCGGTGAAGGTCAACTTTGTGACTCATCCAGAGAAACCTACTTTAACGAGCCGTACCCGTCCGTTTCCAGGCGAACCTGCGATCTGGCGCTTCCAAAAGGCCGCCTGGTGCTCATCTCCGTCTGTGGCAATGTGCGCCAGCAAAGAGCACGTGGCCTCGCGTTGAAGCTGGTTGAAACAGAGGAAACCCATGGAATGCACGCCAAAGGCTAGAAAGCTAGGTATGGCAATGGAAACATCGCCTCGTCCAAGAAAAATTAATGGTTCGGTGGAGTGACTCTCTTCTGTCCATGGGGCAGTGGGACCTCAAACCCCCCGACGCTTGATTCTAAGCCAGGGCCTGGTGTGCAGTCTTCCTCCCTAAGCTGCTGTGCACCGGATTGCAAGTTTGCAGCTTCTCTCACAAGGCCGACATAGCCAACGGCAAATCAAGTCAAACATGGGGAAAAATGAATGTCTCAAAATAGCCCTCCCCCCCCCCCCGATTTAAGGAGGTTTCCCTTTAAACCAAACACACGCACACACCTACATGACCCAGGTGCTTGTCTCAGCTCCTGGTGGGGGTCATGGCCATGGCCTCCTTCCTTTCAGTACATTTCGCCTACGCCGTTCCTGCTTCCCCAAGCAAGGCGACCGCATTGGACCCAGTTGCCCCTGACAGTAGAAAAACAATTGGAGCCCTTTTACGGGTTGATTCCAGTCTTCACAAGGTTGCGAACCCACCAAGGAAAAAGGGGATTTAGAGGATGGAATCCACTGACCAACTGAGGCCCCAAAACCTCCAGTGACAATTGGGAACCTGTTTCTTTTGCCAATTGCAAAAATGTCTCCGACCTTCCCAAACGCAGACCCAGAAAGGACAGGGTCCCGGGCCGAGTGCAGCGTGCTGGCAGCCTCGCCGTGTGGATGGGCGAGCGCGTGAAAAAGCCTCGGGAACCGGCTCCTTAAAGCGACCCAGCGGATCTGGAGCCTGACAACGGCCACTCTAACTTCTGAATTCTACTCTGGGCATCAAGCACTTACAGTCACTTACAACTAAAACTCAGGTGATATCCCCAACGGCATGCATCCCAACCTCTCGGAACCGCCCCGCGCATCCCCACAACCCTCACGAACCCTGGCAGAACCTTCGGAACCTCGCCTTGGACCACCCCGGAGCCTATCTGGGCTGAGACCCCGTTGCTTTCAGCTGATAGATGTTTGGGGACGATTGTTTGAACCTTGCACCCCAAAACTTCCGCAACCGCACCAGACCAGCCCGGAACCTGCAAAACTTGCTTGAACGTTGCAGCGGGCCTTCGCCTGCGGAACCTCCGGAACCTTGCCTGAACCTTTCATGTGGCCTGCACCAAACCACCCCAGAGCTTCCTTGAACCTTACACCCAGACCACCTGCGGAACCTGCAGAACCTTCCTTGAACCTTCCCTGCACGAGACCACCCCGAAACCTCCTTGAAACTTGCACGTGCCTGGACCAAACCACCCCGGAACCTCCGGAACCTTGCTCGAACCTGACTCCGGAGCTCCCCCGAGCCACCCCCAAACCTTATCTGGGCTGCGACCCCTTAGCTTTCAGCTGTTGAGAAAAACTGGACAAACCCATCACGCAAGGGAGGGGTGATCTTGAAAAGAACAAGGAATGTCCGCTTTGGCTCCTTTCAGCCTCCCACTTCGGTGCTGGTGTTGGGAGCATCAGCCTAGTGCAGCGGAAACAGCTGCTTCATCATTTGTGAGCTCTTTTTGCCGCAGGTGAGTCTGGTATTAACATGGTCTACCCAAGACCATGTAAAGAATTCAAAGGGCGGACGAGCAATTTGCGGTTGGGATTGTCCCTTAACCTTCGCTTGCCTGGGTTTGATTGTGGCTCACCAGGTGAGCGCACAAGAAATGGCTTTCGTTTGCTTCTCGTTGCTTTGGGATAAAAAGGACAACCCCAGCTCATTTGCTCACACAACAGCCACAAAACGGCGTCTTGTGTGCAAGGCGACAGCGTGACACCTGCCATAAAGGAAGCCAATAAGAGGTTCTCGGGCAACTGGGATGAGAAGGGACCCATACCACATGCGTCTCAATAAGCCCTACTAATCAGGCACCAAAGACTAATGAGCATTGACTTCCATTGACTTTTGGTTCCACCAACCTGGTTGTAAAGGTTGCATGGAACTTTCTGTAACCCCCAGGTAGTAAAACCACCTACTAAAATGAGCTTTTGGGTTTTGGGCGTTGCTCAAATGGGCCCGAGCTCCGGGCAAGGGTACGCCACGAACCTGAGCAGCTAGGCATGACAGCCCTCTGCGAGCTTCAAACTTGAACGTTCCAATACGGGGTCTGAAAATGGCCATTTGTAGAACATGGACTGGCACATTGCCAACCTGGGGGAGTTGACACTGAGTTGAGCTGATCTCACTTACTTCATGTTACATGGGCCTCTGATGCTTAAGGTGTGGGGAATTCGAGTTGCTTTGAAGGCACAAGTCATGGTGAAACGTCGCATTCTTTTACACTCTGTACAAGAGCGCAGGCCTACCAAAGAAGAGACACCTGATGAGGAGAGTGCTCCAGCCCATATATAGCTGCAACGTGTGGAAAGTGTGCCTCAATAGGATTCAGCGACGACCCAACGAGTAATGATCAATTCCTGTTGTGTCCCGTCAACACCGAGCATGCGAAAAGCCGCATAGCTTTGATGACCGAGCCGACAAATAAAACCTGGTACAGGTGTCTACCCAAAAGCATGCAAAGAATCACCACGAGCTGCCAGTTGTGTTTGGGACTTCCCCCTACGAATCCTCACTTACCCACATTGGCTTTGACTGTTCCTCACCTCAAATAACTGGTTGACCAGGGCCGCCTCTTCCACAGGTATCTCCGTCGGTGGCGGAGGTGGAGGTGGAGGTGGAGGTGGCGGTGCCACCTCTGGCGCTGGGAGTCCAACAAATGTAGGCAAATGAAGCGTGTCCACAGGTTGGTAGATGGGCTTGCTGGAAGCCACACGATTGGAAGCCTTGGAAAGGAAGTCTGACATAGAGAATCGGCCAAGTTTAGAGGTAGATGGCAACAAAGCTCACGGATTCACAGGAATTGCTGGCTAAAATCTGTGCTCTTCTTGGACAACCCGTTTCGTCACATTAAAACGAAACATGATTGAACCGCATGTCATCCAAGGAACCATCCATGCATCGAGGGAAACTTGTTGAAAACAGGTCAAAGCCACTCCAAATGTATGCACTACGAGACAAATCAACGGGCTTTCTGGTGTCAATCAAAGTGAGTGTCGAGTACGCCGCAAAGCAAGTGCAAAGAATGGCTAGACACCCCTTTCTGCCCAGTTGACAGTCTGGGTCGATGCCCTAAATAGTGCAACTTAGGAGGTTTCCCTTGTTGCACAACTTGTAATATGTCAAGCATCAACTGTGCCTCAGCAATAAAACGGCTGCCATGCAAACTCCGCTGCAATCGGCAACCCGATCCTTACCTCTGCCGCTTCACCCTCCTCTGCTTCCTCCTCGCTCTCGTCGTCCTCCACAGGGCTCGGCTGACAGGGCCGGACAATAGCTGCGTGGGATGGCGCAAGCACTTGTCACGTGGATGATCAATCCGGTGCGGTGATTTCGCGCCAAGTGGCAGAATAGTTTTGGGGAAGGAGCCTATTTTGAACGGATCATGATTCTAGAAGCCACGTCGCGGGGAGACTTCAACCGAACTCCGTCCATCCAACGCGCTTGCTCGCTCTCAGGAAATAGTTGATGCCACCGGAAGTAATCGCCAATCAATTCATCCACTGCGGAAAACCATAAGCTCACCTGCCATCAGTGTCGAACAGTCGGAATATCTTGTTGGGTCAGCACAAAAAGCAATCCGCTAGAGTAGAACTACCTGGCAGACCGTATGGCCGTTTGGTTCGGTCAAACCCCTGTATTTGGCCATATATATATGGTGGTTGATCTAAATCCCTTTGTCTCGAAACGGCCATTCTTCGCGAATAAAAAAGTTACTTTCGCGAATCTTTCGCGGATTCATCGCCGTGCTCTTTTCATTTCTCGAGTCAGAGAATCGCAGCTTTTAAGTGCCAGCGTTGTGAGCGAAATATCAATTTCCCAACTCCAGCTGTAAAGTCGCAACTTTTCATCACAGGGGTAGTACATGACGTGCGCCGGCTGGAAAGTCGCAGCTTTTCGTCCGCCGTGCAGCTCCAGCTTGAAGTCGCAGCTTTCCAGTACCAAGCTAGTATACTGACTAGGTCGGCGCTCAGACTATACCTCCCCTTGCAATCGAAGCCTGCGCTTTCGCGTGGGCTTTCGCGGATCTTTCGCGGAACTTTCGCGAAAAATCACCCACGTTTCAGCGCGGAAAGCCACCGACTAACACCCACAGACACACATACACAGGCTTGGAGCACTAACCAGCCAAGCAGGGAATCAAACTGTAGCCTCACCAGGCTGTATCAGCGCAACATCAACAAAGTGCTTTCATCAGAATAGAAGGAAGGCTCAGCAGAAAAGATGAACGGCTCCACATATCATTGATTTCCCAGATACAGTTACGCAAAACTTTCGCGAGAAAAAAAGTTACTTTCGCAACTCCATCGCGAATCTTTCGCGGAGCTACCTCAACCAACACCGATGGTCACCGAATACTAAACTCCTTACAAGGACCTTTAGAACGACTCCCATATATATATATATATATATATATATATTTCCGTTTTGTTGTCATTTGCGTATACGACCCATGTGAAACCCGTACTTTTCAACCTGTTGTTGAAAATCATGAAACATAACAAACAAAACACGCACTATCTTTGCTTTTCTGTCAAAGGCGTAGGACTGCCGAGAACAAACAGCCATATGGGGTCTCACGCAATCCGGAGCAGCATGTGCTCGAACACTAGCCTTCACAAACCATATTCAATCAAACAGAATGTAAGTCGTTCGAAAAAAAAAATCATTACATAGGCTGTGACATTAAATCCAATAGGATACTCTCCATATTCACCGCTCAATCAAACATCGACCAATCATATCCAATTGGTTCCCACGTGGCCCCACAAGGTGGGCTGACGCCGGCGGGCCGACCGCGCCGTGCGGTCACAGGGAACCCTTGTGGGTTGACCATGTCTAGCGAGTCCCAAGACACTCAAAAAGGGAAAAGGCTGAGGAACTGGGCCACAGCACCGCGGTACGGAAATTCCGTTTGATGCCTGGGTAGACTGGCGCGTTTGACCGTTTTCGGCGGTGATCAAAGTCAGAAACGAGGGTCAGATGCCCAGTGGCCATGGGAAAAAAGGGCACCTTTTCTTGGTTGGTTGAGTTTAAAGGGGAACCGTTCCCCAAAAAAAGGAACAAAGGGCGCCACTGGGCAAGTGGGGGGTTGTTTTCCTTTTAAGAATCATTTGGGGGTGATTTTGAGCATGGCACGCATCGAGCACCACTTGTTGGAACCTCAAGCCCACCGTAGTGCAAAATTTCGACGTCCAGTTGTGTGTCGGCCAAAGGATGACTCACCCAACCAACTCAACACATATTTGCCTTACAAGAGATCATGGAAGCAAGGACTCCTTTTGGCTTGTATCTTTTGTTGAACCCTCTGGTATCTAAGGTGATAAATCGTCTTCCCCTCAAACACCTTTATTCATTCCTGATACCCTTCGCCCCCCGAGGCGGATCCCGGCTGGCCGGTGGAAACCTCTCGCTTGCTCGTCCTCTCGCTTGCTCGTCCTCTCGAACCCTTGCTGATTTGCTCGTCCCCCCAAAACAACCCAGCCAATTGGGCTGCATTTCACTGGGCAGATTTTGCTCCGCTGAAGCTTGGCCGCGCTCTCGTGCACAGCTTGCCAGAACCGGGCTGGGCGCAGTGGCCCTCTGAGCTACACCAGGGTGAAATTCTGGAAAGGATAGCACAATTCCCTTTATGGAAAGCAAAGGAGGTGATTAAAGCGAAATAGGTTGGAGTGCCATCCATTTCCACCCAGGTGAAGTTCCAAGCCCATGGCAACATAAAATCATGTCTGGATGCGAACCACAGGATTTGCCTGGTACACAAGTGTACACGGTGAAACGAAACGAGAATCTGTACTACAATTGACAAGAGCTTGCCAACTGCTTTGCGAACCCAACAAACACAATCATGTGTTGAGTCCAGGAGAAATCCGTCAGAAGCTCATCAGCTCATCTGCAATTGTGTGGTGCCCTTGGGCAAGTGCTAACACCACAGGAGGATCGCCCCTTGCGTTTGCAATGGAGCGGTCCGCTCCTGCTTCAAGCAGACATTGAGTCAAGGCGAGGTCACCATAGAGAGCAGCCATGCCCAATGGGGTGATCTCATCTAGACTTCCGAGCACTTTTGTTGCTTGAGAGCAGGACGCAAAACCTGAACACTGGGACATCAGCTGAGCGCAGCGACACATGCATCCCAAAATGCCCACTGCGGTGGCCCTGACATTCACATCTGCTCGATGTGCAATAAGGACCTTTGCTTTCTCGACACTTCCTCGCCTTGAAGCAACACAGGCGACGTGCAATGCGGAGGTCACAGATCTGGGTGGCTTGTTCACATCACACCTGAAAGCAATCATGGCAGTCAAGGTTTCAGGATTCTTTTGAAATGCAGCTGCCATATTCAGTGGAGGGGCGCCTCCGCCACTACTACAGCAGCTGGTGTGCAAATCAGCCCGAGCCTGGGCAAGCACCTGTACCTGCCCTGGCGATGACGCCCAGCCCGCCACCATTGCTCCAAAGGCGTCAGTGGCATTGACATCAGCACGAAGCTCTATGAGCGTGGACAGGACCTCAGCAGCCAAGTGGCCACGGGGGAACAAGGGAATCCTTTTTTTTCTCGGTTGATTTTTAAGGGAACCGCTTCCAAAAAGACAAAACGGGTACCACTGAGTGTCTGGGGGACTGCGGGATCTTGGTTTGTCTTGGCTGCCACCATCAGCATTGTTTGCTGGTCTTGCTGGCCAAAGACCGACACCAAACCATGGCATCGCTGGTTGACATCTGCCATGCTGTTGACTAAAGCCCGCACGAGTTTGTGGTCTCCTGAAAGGATTGCACACAGCAAGCCCGTCATCGGACTGGTGTCATGGGCTGCCTCTTTCATCCCAGCAAACTCGAACTTCTGCAGGAACTCATCTATCTCCCATTCATGGCGCTGATGTAGTTTAAACTCTCCAGTCACGAAGTAACGACGCCGAGCGGACGAATCTGACCCCCGGCGCTGTATCCTGGCTCTGACCGATCTTTTCATGAGATCCCAAATCACCAAGCGGTCAGATTCAACGGTAAAGTCAGCAGTGTGCAAGGCATCCCATTCAATTGGATTCTTTACAAGTTCTGCGTAGTTGCGGGAGTGGATAGTAACCACTGTGGGTGTTTCTTGGTGGCTGGACAATAGAGCACAAAACAGCTCTGCCTGACACCACCCACGCGAATACCAAGACACAGAGTTGCACATCACGCCGGTCTCATTGTGCGGAAGCTCAGGTGTGAGGGCAAAGAATAGAGAGCACCTCTCCACATATCCCGGAATGCTCTGGACTGCCTTCGCAGAATCGGACCTCGACATGTCTTCGCTGACCCCCGGGGTTCGGGCAGTGATCTGTGGGACTCCGAACCA